>OY747125.1:42966780-43341780 GCA_963556465.1 Berberis vulgaris | reverse complement strand
AGGATAAACAAACCCACCCGGTGGACTGCTGAGCTACAAGTCCTACGACACAGGAGCAGGATTCTCTAAAAATCCAAGGTCGTGAGTGGCCAAGAGGGCCCACTTGGAGACTTGGGATCTCCGCAGGAAATGCGAAGGTTGCTTAAAGTCGGCCGGCCGATAGGCGAAAGAGAATCAACTAGTTGAGTTCTGATCTGAGTAGGCTCATAATAGGGAATACCCTAACCCTGGGAACCGGGGCCTGGCCATCCTTCGTTTGTGGTCGACGTTCCGTTCCGGCAAATGGATATCCATTCTTCTGCCTCGTCTAGTCGGTGATCCCACTCAACCCTCCTTCTTGGCATCCAAAATGAGTCGTCGGTACTGCGAAGGCCCTGGCATGTACCATCGGGAATTGAAATCTAGGAGGCGAGTCTGTGGCTCACCGAGCGTATGGTGGACGTCGGTTGGGTTGTCGACAATTACGACCATTCAAAGGCATTTTTCGATGAGAGGGTTCGGACCGGGGTCGGTTTAAAGCTTGTTGTTTGCAGGAAAGGGGAATGGTGGTGGAAAGACAGCTGCAGGAGAGTACGCCTCTGATGGCTCGGAAACGGGAACAGGAGACCTTACGTTATTTCTTTCGGGTGCCCGACGCCTTCATTGTTCATGACCCTGCTGGTGCTATTTAGCTTTCTTTCGATTTCCTTCATGGTCGAACGTGGACTAATGTTTCTTCTGATCTGTTAGATGGATAGGATAGGATAGGATAGGATCCGGCCTGTATCCGCTCATTAGCTTCCCTTTTCACTTTCATTCTCTTGGGCCTGGGTTCCTCGAAGGCTTCTTATCGTTTCGCTTCTCCTACAGGTCTGGTGGTTGAGATGCCAAGGCCCGCAGATGAAGGGAGTTCATTTGCTGTTGTGGAATCAAGAGGTCGCTGTTGATGCTGTGAGCTTTCATCGGTGCTGGAGGACCAGAAAGACCGACCTGGTTTTGGTTCACTCGTTCTTTGCGCTAGGGCTTGGTCTTTAATCCTGAGCTAGCTAAATACAGGACCTTGGTAAACGCAATGATCAGCAAAAAATAAGCAAGATTAAGGACATCTAAACAGAGCTGCAGACTGGCCGCGCTGAAGCATTTCTTTCTCGGCTTTCGAAACAAAGGCTTTGAAGACAACAAGCAGATTTAGGTCTGAATGGAAGGAGGTGGAAGCGACTTATCTTCCTAAAGGAGTAGTCGATCCGGATATCTTGTGTGATCAAGACGAAAGGTATATGACAAAACAGGAGTTGGTTTTCAGCTACTCCAGAGCCAGAGAAACATGTTGTTTTGTGCGACTATCTATCTATAGAGGAACCTCTTCCTGACTCATTCCCGTCTCTCTCCCCGGGATTCTAGAAACCTCAGTCGTTATGGGATAAGGAATCGTAGGTTAGGAATCGGGATAGGTTCTTTAGCTATCTCCCCTACGTCTGGATCCGAATCAATGGACAAAAACGTGTCCAAACGTGTCCGCGGTGGGATCGTCCGTCCCCTAAGCTATTTTGATCTGAGCTCAGTCCTGCATTTCCATGCAGTCGGCGATGAGCAGCATTTTCTGAGTATTCGACCCGGATCAAGCTGAAAAGTCGTATCGCCTTTACTAGTAAGGGGCGCTCACATTTTTCAGCTTGATCAGTCTGCCAAAGTTCTTATTTGCTGTTGTAGACACAAAAAACGCGATCTCCTAAACCTAACTAGGCTTGGTGTAATAACCAGTCATTTCGTTCGCAATTCGTCCCAGAACGGGGGTTTTTGCGAATAATAGGAAGAAAGCTACTGAGGAATTTGTCCAATAGTCACATATGGTGCTTCCACGGGTTCACATCCGATCCAACCCTTCGAGTGGGACCCGAGCTGTCCTCCTTTCCACGACTAGCTTTAATGAGATGGTGGGGAAGGGCGTGTTCTCACTCATTCCCTTCCAAGGCTCAACTCATGCGTGGTGACAAAACCGATAGCATTAATATGGCCCGGTAACTAACTCGTTATAGGCAGTAACTGGGAGAAGGAAGGGTAGGGCGAGTATAGTATAGTGTTATAGCTAAAAAAACAAAAAAGAGTTTGTTTTCCGATTGAATCTCCCCCTCTCCGTCCCTTGGAAAGACTTTTTCCTATGATGGTGATTCCTAATATGAACGGGACAGGGGGAACGACTATTACAGGCCTGGCTACTCATCTAAGCTCCTCGCTCGTCGGTATTCAAAAAAGTTCCAACCTGACCTTCTCTACCTGCACAATCGCCACAAGTAACAAGTAATTGGCACACACGAAACCGGCCGGCTCGAAGGCGAAGATTGACTTCCGTCCGCTACCTCCTTCGGACTTCAGACCAACTTCCAACAACCACCGGAGAGGGCACCACTAGCAGTTGATTCAGTTTATGAAGCACAACCATCCCCTATCGGTCGGAAGAAAGGGATAAGAATGGAGGGAGAGAGGATTTCAACTCGCATATGGCGAAGGGCGTATGTTGCTCCATCTAGCCGGGAGCCCACCACTCACGATGACCCCATCTGGTGCCCCTACTCGTAAGAGGGCAAGAAAGACTGAGGAAGAATGAAAGAGATAATTTCACATTTTCGGAGATGTGGAGCTGGGAATGACATCGCTACCCCCCTTTCTGCTAACACTCGACCGGATCCCTAGGACTCACAGCAAGGTCATTTGCCCTTTTGGGGGGTAGAGTGGTGGGACAGACAAACGAGAAAAATCCATCCATCAGAAGCTAAGATTGAAGGCGGTAGTATGGCACATAAAGAAAGAGCCTGCCCTGAAGCCTGCCTCCCCATAATATTTTGAAAGCTTTTGATGGAACAAGCAACGGATGAGCGTACTACCGCGAAAACGAACAAGCCTGCGCGAAAGCCGTTGCGCTAACGCGCAGCCGTTTTCTTGCTGCAGTAGTTTTCTTGGTGACTACACTACATGAAACTGCAGTACCCGGGGGCCGAAGACTTGTTAGGTGTAGTGACTTAGATTCCATGGAGTACCGTCAGAGTTTCATGTAGTGTAGTCAGCATCCGATTCAGTCTCATGTAGTTCCGTCACCCATTTGCTTATGGTGATGTGTTCTATGTTCTGGTCTTAGCCCCGGTCCTTGTACATTGAAGCTGTCAAGTCTGTACGAGGATACCGTTTCAGGAGGGCGATGTCCTTTTCGTGTCGCCCTATTCCTAGCGTTCCTTGTGTCTATCTTTTCTGAAAGGCGGGTCTTCCTAGTGGGCTCGTCGCCACTAGGCAGTCATCTTTGATCCTGATCGGCCGACCTTTCCGATCCCGAAATAAACAGAGTTCGGCTCTATTTTTTCGGTCATTCAGATGCAAAAATCAGTGCAGGCGACGAGAGATGCCGCCTGCTCTTTCCGTTCCTTCTCTTTCGGAGTGGAGCAAACGTAGGCTTGCTCGAAAGCCAGAGTGCGCTAGCGCGCCCTTCCGTTTTCTCGCTTGGTACGTGTTCTGAGCGAGCCTTCGTGTGACGTGAATGGTACCTATGAAGTGGAATCCGTCTGTCTTGTCTTCCACCTCATAAGGGAGTTGCGTTCCGAGGGACTCAAAATATCTAAGGAATTTGGACATACTTAACACTGACCCAATGGAGACCGTGGCCACACCTTGATCAAACAGTGATGATGTGGTCAACCCTGGATACGTGGCTCTTCGATGGGGGAAGGACCACGCTAGTCGTCTGAGTGTGTGGTGTGTAGTGGGTTCGCCTTAGTGTCTTCTTATTACGAAAAATCTATGAAAAAATAGAGAATTCTCGTTCTCGAAACTCAACACTTTTTTTTTTCCTTTTCACTCGGAGGATTGCCATTTGGCCAAGATGTGATCTATCTCTTTTCTTGGTTGGAGTGGAACTTTGGTTTTATTTAACGAGGAACCGTTTCACTCGGCGGACTGTCGATAGATCAAAGCGAAATGCTTTAGGCATCTTTTGAGCATGTTCAGCTTCCGAAATTCCTGGAGTCCTAAGGCATTCTCGAAGAAACAAAACATGGCTAGTAGATAACTATTTGGTTCTTGTAGAAAGCGATCAGTTCTTCCGATCTTGTTCGGGCTTGGCTTGGAAAGGTTTCTTTCTCAATTCCAGAAGTTGAGGAGCCTATGTAGAAGAAGCTAAGCTGTAGAAGAGCACCACGGTTCAGGTCCCGACACATGGGGGATTCATTAAGCTGCAAGGATCGTGAATCAAGGGAAGGGAAGAATGAGACCATAATTTTGAAGTCACCCCCGACCGAGACCTAGATGGCAACCTAACCGCAAAAGAGAAAGGGAACACCCCCCCAGAGCCAGGACACTGGCGCCGGCCTCTCCGCCACCAGCACGCACAAGTGAATAAGATAAGATCACATCTCTGAAGGTGGCGACCGCCTACAGGTGGAGTCACGAGATCTAAAGTGCAAGTACTCGACGCCGTGAATCAAGAAATTCGGGTGATAAACGAGGGCATTGGTCCATCGGTGCCTTAGGGGCAATCATCTGCGCCAGTGTATCAAAAAAAGACATTTGAAATTATTACAGTTGCGAAGAGAGCTTATGGACAAAGCAAAGAATTCGGATTCCAGCGGCTTTTGCCACTTATGCTCAGTGTTCACAAGAGAGAGACGGTTCCATGTCTTACAATGTTCAAGCAGCATTCTTGTCGGAAGGATTTTTTAGGAGGCCCGGACACCTACCGAACATCCCTGAAGGATGGAACAACATGATGAAGAAGGCGGCGAAGGTATGGAGGCAAATCTGGGAAGAGAACAAGGAGATCTCTGAAAAGGGGGAGGCAAGGAAGTAGTAAACATTAATCAGAGGAGACAACCCGCTCTTGGACTTAAGACTATGCACGTCGCGTGCTCGATCTAGCAATCTTGGACAATTCTTTTGATTCACTGTCACTAAACTCAAAAAGAAAGAAGAGAAAGAACTGGGAGTTGGCGCCTACATAACTGGTAGCTTGCTTACCAAGCCATCCTGGCAAGCTCTTCCAGTTCGATTATTATTCTTGACTTGACTTATTATTATAAAAACTACTCACAATCAAAATGAAAGACGATCGATTATCTACCCAAGAAGATAGAGAGTCCCACATACGAGAAAAGGTCACAAATGGAGTTGAACCAAGTAACATTGCAAAGGCATAATGATAGTAGGGTCGGGATATCCCCGTCCTCCGAACCGGACGTGAAGGTCTCCCCTCATCCGGCTCTCTGCAGGGGAATCTCCACTCACTGCTTCCCCTAATATCCTCCCTTTACCACATCATGGGAGTTTACAGGAGATCCCAGAGACTCGCTCGGAAAGGCTGCTATACCATACCTTTTTACTAAACTCTACTCTAGTAGTCACTAGACTCACTATAGTAGTCCATCCGGCTGCTCTTGCTGAAATCATTACTCTCAATTCTCCCGTGCTCTAGCAATTGCGCTCCCTAGACCACTACCATGTAGTTAGGTAGGGACAATCAATCCGTAGTGACGGGAATCTAGGAATGAATGGGGATCCATATCAATAGAAAAATGAAGAAAATAATAGATTATAGAATTATCTCAATAGATTCTCTGGTCTGATACTGTACAGTACAATACGAGACGATGGAATGCAATGGGATGGATGGTAGAGGGCTGCCTGCGCCCCAAAATGATGATTCACTTGTCCCCTTGTCCATAGGGACCTCGTGGCATACAATCGCCACGACTCCCGCTAGATAGCCGCCCCTTTCTCTCTTTTTACCGCCTCGTGGACGGACGAAAGAAGGGAAGTTACAGAACGGGGCAGTGAAGGCTCGCGAAGTAGACAGCAAGCAGCAAGCAACAGCTTTTCAGCCGTAGCGCGCTTCCATTTTTCAGCAGGCTGCTCTGTTATACTATACCAGTCTCCGCGCGCTAGCGCGCGGAGACTCTATCTTGATCTTACGAATCTAAAGATTTCAAAATGGAAGAACGAGCTCTTTGGCTCGCTTCGTGCTTACGCACTGAACTCGCTAGGGGGATGGGATTCATTCACTTGCATTCCTGCTAGCACTACAAAAAGCTCTGGTCTTAACACCCTTACTACTGCTGTGCAGCCTTTCCTCGGGTTCGTAGCGTCGGGTTTCCCGTTTACCCACAACGGAGGAGCCGCCCCCACCGGGCAGGCGACCACGGGTCATAACGCACTCTTCGCACAACAGATCCACTTTGAAGTTGAATTATTCGCTCGGCCAATCGTCGGAATGTGTACGAGATACCAAAAGGGCCCAATATCTCAATAGCACCCTTGTCTAAAGCTTCGAATGAGACTTCATATCCGAAACGCAGGAACGATCTGACTAGAAAGTCATTCAAAACTTGATCGAAGAACCAGCGTTTATTGAAGAAGCAATAGAGTCGATTACAAAAGTACTAGTTTGAAAGACTCGTTGGAATTGATCCGCTACGGGATTTACATTATACGCTACAAAAGCACCTGAAGTACTAAACGGAATAGGTATTAGTTTTGTAATGGTTGGAGCAGCAAACTCGGATTCGGCAAGAATCTCATTTTTTGGTAGTACGAAGGGGGAATTGGCCCAAAAATTGGATAGGGGTCAAGACGCAGCCGGGCGCCGGCGGCTGACTCAAGTGCCCCCCGAACCGCGCGAAATGGTCGCCTATTACACGGCTCACTAACTCTGCCTGGGGTGGGGGTACCTATTCTTCGTCGGTGGTCCGGCGCACGCAGGGCCTCGGTTTGTTGCGTGGACTTCATCTTGAATTCCTCCACTCCACTTATCCGTCATTTCTTCGAATTAATGCCTTATCAGGGCATGGGAGGACCTATCATACACATGCACCACCAGAGTCTGAATAAGAACTCTGGGGCGAGGGCCAAGGTGAAACCGGGTTAACGGTGAGAAGCGGTCAAACCAGTAGCAAAGGCACCAGGACGGACGGTTGGTTGAACCGGGCGATAGCTTCGCGATCGATAGCGATATGGTGACGGTACGGAATAGAATCTAAAGCTGGCTTTAGCCCAGGAAGCTGCTGTTTTGATTTCACAAAGCCGGCACTGTACTGGCTTACAGAATGTCCTTTAGAGCTTACCTGCGGCCCTGGCTTTCTCTTTTAGAGCGTACGAACTGCAAAATCAAATCTCTATCTCCAACGAAGAGGGAAAGGAACTTCCTAAACTACTTACCCGCTAGAGCCGATACCGAAAGAGAGAAGGTTGCCCGTACCTTAGAAGTCTTCGTCGTCATCCTACGAAGTACCTGAAGTTCGTTCCGTTACCTTATTCGAAAAGTAGACGAATCGCTCTCTTTCTCTATGAGAAAAGTGGAGTGGACTTTTCTACACACTGCCTATATGCTGCGTATGCGAAAAACGAGAGTCCTTACTTTTCTTTCTCTTGACTGAGCTATCGGTTCCGTTCTGTTTTATCTCTTTCTACCTCTTATTTTTTACCAAACTAAAAATCTTTTATGCCCGGCCATACCAACATGGGAAACCTAGCTTCCCTCCCTTTGAAGTGCATTTCTCAGCTCCCCGAGTCACTAGAAAGAGGGTGAAAGGCCCACTACTTCTTCATTCATGGCCTATTGATTTGTTTGATTGATCTCCCTTTCGTATTCATTCGACCTGAGGCAAACAAAAGAGAAGTTATACAAAGCAAAGGTTCTTTCATGCAATGCATAACGGGCGGGCCTCCTATGGATTCCTCCAACTCAATGAATGAAGGGGGGAGTATTAAGAAGGCCGGCTTTCTATATGAAGATTCAAAAAGGAAAAGGATCCAACCATATATATCTTACGGAAGAATCTGTGACTGAATGAGGAATCTCATATTTTGTGGTCTCACTTTACCACCATCTAAAATGCGCGAAACTTCGATTGGTGGAAGCCAGTCCATGAAGATTCTCCCTTTTCTTACGTGCAATTCCCCTCTTTCGGTAAGCATCCAGTATCTCATCAAATGAACATTTCTCTAAGCTTATCCTATAGCTTTTACGTCGTTTGAAAGCTGCTCCAAGGATCCAACGAATAGCTAAGGTTTGTTGACGATCCCTGGCTACAATCCCAGGGACATCATAAAAAGTACCTGCGACTCCTACTTTTTCCACTTCGCATATGGGCTTTATATTCTCTATGGCGTCAACCATAAGTTTGATTACATCACGTTCAGTTCGAGCTGGGCGATGAAAAGTTTGAAAAACAATAGCACGAACTCTCGTTCTTTTACCTTCTTTCATGCGAAAGTTTACCAACTTCTTGATCAATTGTTTTTGCTCACCATCCAAGCCCCCCATATAGCAGAGAATTTCCGAGCAATTGGAAGCCACTTTCGATGACGAGGTCGAGAATTTTATATTACGCAATCGTTACTTCTTTATCAGTCAACTCCCCTGCCCTGTTTCCATCTTTCAGAGTTTACCACAAAAAAGAATACTAAGACTAAAGGGAGTACTTTATCCCAAAAACAACTGTTTATAAAAACGAGAAAAACGAAACTCTTCCCCTTATCTAAAAGGGAATTTTGTGACTCTCAAAAGCGAACCCTTGCCACTGATAGCCATGATTTTCATAAAAATGTTTCCCGCGCTACTCGTCGCGCTCCTTGCTCGCGGAGCGGCATACTAGAAAAAAAGACTTGAAATCTCCTCTTGTTAGTATGAGTCCAGCCTGTTGGGGAGTGTGGTTAGGGTCTCTGGCCAGATAGGCCCGAATGACCGGCATCAACTCATACTTACTATACGAGAAAAGTGATGATCTATAATAGATTTCATGAAAGACAGCTCGGTACAAGAAGGCTGTCATTGGCAGCAGCAAGTCGATGGCTGTCTCACCTTTAGGGCTGCGCTCTAGTGGTGGGACTTACGAACTACTGCCTGTCGTTGATTCAACGCGAAGCTCTTGCGGAAACGGTAGGGCGAACGCGTCATCATGCGGTTATACTGCGACGCCGGCTCCATACGTAGGGGGGTATCTTTACCAGCTTGCTCGGGCAGTTAGTTCTAGCTTTAGGGCCAATTCGTTTTCTAGCTTTCGAGTAGGTTGGTCGGGGATTTCTCGGATTCTTAGGAGGGATTGAGAAAAGAGATTCTTGTTTGTTGCTCCATACAACGAGGATTCTCTCTCTCTCTTCTACCTTAACAATCCCTCTACGGAGGTGAGGCAGAGCTGGAAACTCTGCCCTCGTGCAGGGAGAGCTAGGTTGCTCAGCGGAGGGGGGGCCTGGAATGACTCGTTCTTGGGTCACTACCCGGTGGTGAAGGGGATTGAAATGGGAACCCTACCTTTCACTGTTAGATGCATTCGATGATTCTGCTTCTTGTTTCATTCCGTTCCGTCAGCGCTTGCTGCTCACTTCAGACCGATCTGTGCCTTGATCTCCGGCCATGAATCAAAGATTCCTCCTGGCGAGCAGGGCCGTGTCGTGAAGGAAACGGCAAAACGAGGTTGCTTGCTCTCAGTCTCAGCCTCCTTATCAGAACAGAACGTTCCTTCCGCAACGCAAGGCCAATATGTTTCGTAGCAGCCAAGGATGAGTTCGATCCATTAGGTTCTTCGATTTGTTCGGAAAAGAAATGAGAGACAAGAAAACATCTTTGATTACGATTAAAAGGAACAATCTCAAATAGACCAAGATCCAATTTCGGGTCATTTCTTGGTGAACATGATCTGCCATAATCTCTTTGATCCCTTCATTTATGTGCAAGAATACAGAGAGATTTGGTAGGGAAGTGGAAGAGACTTTTTTGTATATGATAATCAAAGGGAGTGGGAAAGCTGCAGTAATTCTTTGGAAAAGCCCGGTTCTCTTTGTCTTCGAGCTTTCATCCTCAATCCACTGATTCGTTCCTTCATATACCTCCCCACCAATAGATAGAGACAAATGGGAATAACCGAACCACGTCTACAAAATGCCAGTACCATGCAGTTGCTTCAAAGCCAACGTGATGCTCCTTGGTCAGATGACCAAGATATTGCCGAATACCACATATGATCAAGAAAAGAGTACCTATAATCACATGAAAACCATGAAAACCAGTTGCTAAGGAAAAGGTAGAACCATAAATACTATCCGAAATAGTGAAGGGTGCTTGGTAATATTCCATTCCTTGAAAGCCAGTGGATACTAGAGCCAGTGAAACGGTAGCTACTAAAGCGTAAACTGCTCGTTTTTCCTTCCCCGCGAGTATAGCATGATGAGTCCAAGTTACGGCAGCTCCGGATGAAGGGAGAATAGGGGTATTAAGAAAAGGGATTTCCCGAGGATCTAAAACCCCAATCCCTTTTGGGGACCAAATACCTCCGATCTCTACCGTAGGTGCCAAAGAAGAATGAGAAAAAGCCCGAAAAAGAGCAAAAAGGAACATAACCTTCGATACGATGAACGGAATAGAACCATATCAAGGTCCTAATTGTACGACTTTGGTATGATGTCCTTCCAACGTGGATTCACGTAGAACATCACGCCACCATACGAACATGGTATATAGGATATATATGAGGCCCAAACTTAGAAGTGTTGCACCCCCTTGAAATGAGTGCATGTACATCACACCTCCTATGGTGGTTGCCAAAGCTCTGAGTGAACCCGAAATAGGCCATGGACTTGGATTTACCAAATGATAAGAATGCCTCTGAGATTCAATCATAAACCACTTTGCCTCGGTTGTATGTAAACCCCCCTTCACCCCCACCCAAAAAAGTGGTAAAGAAGGGCTCTTTGGGGTCTCATTATCTTTCTATCTGACAGGACAAACAAATAGGAAGGGATGGTTCTTTCATTGCATTGATAGAAGTGTAACTATAAAAAGAAAGACTCTCTCTATTACTTTGAGAAGAGAATCGTTGGTTTTACCGACGAACTACGTGGGAAAATGGACCTTCTTTCTTGGATTTTAAGCTAGCATTTTTGGAAACTCACAATTCCATTCAGTCCGGTTTCGGAAAACTTTCCGGTCGCGAATTAGTTCGTTCTGCACCGCCGGCGGCCTCAAATCAAAGGCGCAGGTTTTTTTCTCTGGTTGCGGCTTATTCATTTATTCAACTTGACACGTGGGAAGGGCTTCTTTTTTTTCATTCCATTCCGTCAGGCTCGGCTTGGTCTCGCTCCCTTCCCCCACACCTGGACGATTGAGAATCTCGAGAACCTTTCTGAACGTCCATCTTCGCGGGGCGATTTGAAAAGGAGTATATCTTTCTTGTAGTGCCTTCCATTCCACTATTCTAATCGAGAAAGAATCTCTTCCGAGTCATAATGAGATTAAAAAATGATGATGATGCTTCCTTGGCCGTGTGTAACATGGATGAGCATTATGTCATTCTTACAAGTGATCCCCCATCCAGGATTGGAAGAAGTGCTATATGAGGACTTCGAGATCAAATAGAATATGTTTCTTTCCATTCCTCGTGAGCCACTAATTTCTCCGAAACAAGAGATCAAAGTGCTTTTCCTCCTTTATCCCAATAAGTCGACGGTGTTACACCATTGGGATACTTCGAATAAACTTGAGTACATATAGGATACACCGGTGCTAAAACCTTTTCTCGAGATATCTTCCAAACTGTTGGGGTCGTTGCGGGGCCTCAAAAAGTTGTTCCCCCGGTGTGAAACCAGTTGGTTCCGTAGTTTGAGAATTCTGCTGATCCCAAGTACTCCATCTCCATCATTGCATATGGGAATATAAAAAGTAAAGAGGAGAAGGCATGACCAGAAGAATTGTGTGAAATAAGTGAATTTATCCAGTTGAGGCATTCTTGATTGAGACTAAATGAATCCCTCCAGACAAAAAGAGACTCCTTCCTGTACGAGTAGTGAAGAACTATAGAGAGCTGTGGTTGGTTGTTGACCAACAGAAAGCATGGGAGAAAGAAAGAATCCGAAATGGCCGCGCAATCAGCGGTAGGCTTGATTGATCGTACTACAAAAAAGACTGCTTGCTCGATTGCACTTTCTATATGTAGATGAAAGTGACGACTTGGTCATTTATCATCATTATAATTATACGATATTTCCTTGTGAAACTTTACATTTTGGAATCATCGCAAAAAGAAGTAATTCAACCCACGGAATCGACTTGAATGGGCTATTTGAATCTATATGTGTGCGGCCAAGCAAGCTAGCCAATGCGAAGCGTTCTGTGACTATCTTATTATTGGATAGAAATGTTCTTTTCTTCAATAGCGCACCAAATGCGCGCAAAGGCGGAGGGTAGGGTGGAAAGAGAAGTCAAGGTATCAGCATCAGCTAGAATAGATGGTGACGGATATCTAATGGATAGTCAAGATGATTCACCACCAGATGACTTGCAACAAGGTTTTTATCCCTCCCGATTCTCACAGTGGGCCTCGCCCGTCTACTACTCGACCTTCAGTAACTACAGTTAGCAAGGACTGGGGATCCATCCAATCAAAATCCAATAGCTTACTGAGTCATCTAAGAGGTAAGGCTCCCCTGATCGACTCTAACTCTCATTCTAAAGAATTCTGGAGCTAAAGGAGTTCCCTAGCCCTTCAAGTTTACATGCTGATCCCTCTATGATGGCATTCTTCTTCCTCTCCGACTTTACGATATTCTTATTTCAGAAGCTAGTGATTAGCAGAGGCTGACAGTATCGTATCCCGTCAAAGGGCTGACTTAAGATTGTCGAATCGAATCTACCTTCTATGACCTAGCTTTTGGTATTTGAACCAGTTACGTCGATTGCTGAACCTGACTTGACTTTGACTCATTGGATTTGGCTCTGGCTTGTCCTATATCTTAATTAATCGGAAGAGTCAGTGGCTATCCAGCGCTCAAGAGGAAGAACTCAACTTTTTGCAAAGCAAGGGGCATCGCTCTAATCACTTATGTAATAACCTTCCTTTTGAATGCCGCCGGTTGTAACCTTTATAGCGATAGCGAGTCAAAAAAATATCTTTCGATCAGAAAAGAAAGAGCTTTCTCCTAATCTCTACTACTCCCGTCAAGCAATAGACCTAAGACCCCTTTGCCGCAGGTAAAAGGTAAGGAAGAACCAAAGTAGTTAACCGAGTCGTGGGCGGCAATGCTTGGGCAAGAGAGTCAATCCGTGTTTAGTAGAGTGCCTTCTGATCCTTCGATTGAGGATAAAGGATCCGAGTTCCACTAAACTAATAAGAATAACCACCTTGCTTCTGGGGGAAATGGGGCTTCCATTACTTGTTTCAATTGCATTGATTTATCCTTATCCTTTCTGGCCTCAGACTTGTGCCTAATCTTCTAAAGATCAACCGCGAGTCAAAGAACTCCTCTTTCGTAGTACACTTCTTTTATTGAATTGACTGTAAAAGGTGTGATGGTCTCGCCAATGAATTTCCTCGTTAACAGCAGGATCTCTTCCACTTCTTGCTGAATACCTTTTCTTGCTTCCTCCAATAGGCAATAGGCCATCCTCTCCTAAGGAAGTACTTCAATGAAGGCATCGAGTGATTTCACCCCTTAAGTAAGGCTCATCCATCGCTCGGGATGGAGGTTGCTTTTTCTTGGCTGTAAGCTGCTTTCTTAGTTGTAAAAATCCACCACTAGTCTTTCACAACGAATAGACACCAACCATCATATGTGAATACGGTACGTACTGCTTGCCCTCTTCTCTTGCTTTCCATTTTTCGTAATGTGCATTTAAGGACTTTTTCCCTTGTATAGACTCTTTCATATAGAGAGATGAGTGAGAGAGCCGACCGGACCTCTAATAAGCCAAATTTTCCTTCACTACAACAAAGGCTTACCCCACAGATTCGCCATCAGCATATCCATAAGTACTTTAAAAGTCTGCAATCAGTACTGTACTTTAAGGCTTCAATCGGTAACTTAATTAAGTCTGAAAGATGGCACTCCTTTCATAAGAACTCCCTTCTGATATTATACGGAGGCATTAGTTAACCCGGTGTATTTGTAGCGATAAGGCCACTAAGGTCCACCCCTGATTCTGTTTCTGTTACGAAAAATATGTCCTCATCCTCGGCCAGAGGTACCTCTGCGATCCATAGCCCTAGAAAAGTGAAAGACTATCGGTGTAAAGATTCTTAGCTAGTCAGGAAAACCCCTCTATCTTTTCAAGTCCCATTCCATTGGTCGGCTCCCTCAACAAGGGGTTCAGAATTCTTTCTTTCTCTTCCGGCCCTTTTAAGTCCAACAGCTCAGATAGCAAAATCGTAAGGTTCACAGTCTGAATCTCTTACCTTATTCTCTCTTAGTAAGAGAAAAAAAGTCCTATCCTTCAGGGCAGTCCTTGCGGAAGTTGGTGCTTAGCTTAGCCGTCCAATCGTGAAGCGAAGTTCTCATAAGCGGATTTAGGGCTGGCTTCTTCCTGAGCTCTAGTTCAGTTCCTCGGATTGAGATAGAGAGCCTACCGACCCCTTCCCTTACTCAATAGGACTAGCTATAGAAAAAGTGAATATAGATTCAGGTGTGAATGATTGGCTTGTCTAAGGCTGCCCGTACCTAGTGCTTTGCTTAGTTAGTCGTTTACCTTTACTTTGGAAAGCGAGAAAGATGATGTTGGAAAGCGGTTAGGAAGCAGCTCCTTATAAATAACCAGGGGCACTGACTTGAATTCCCGAAGGCTAGGCAGCAAGTGCAGAAAGGACTTCAGGGGAGGACTCATTTATGTGAGAAACTCTCTTATGAAAGATATTTTACGGATTCGATTACAGCATATGACAGATGCTTTAGTTTACTTTATATCTGGTTATTCTAAGAGGTAAGTAAGCTTCCTCTTTCTTTCGGTCTTACGATCCGCTTAGTTCTAGTAGAAGCTGTTCCGGTCATCGTAACATCAATCGGCGATTCCATTCCTGCTCCTTTGAATGAGAAGAGGCCATTCTTTAGACCTTTGAAAAGTAGTTTAGTTGCCCATATCCCTGATGGGAAGGAGAGGTGACTTGAGAGTCGGGTTCCTAAGAAATGCCCGAAAAAAGAAGGTCCTCTTCCCGCACAAGAGAACTCCCCCAAATAGAGATCTTGTCCTGCTCGGTTTCCAGTGCTTCCTGAAGCTGATAGTAAGCTAAGCGTTGGAACTTTTTCTAGGATAGGAACCTTAACTAGAACCCGGAACCGAAGGAGATGCTTCTTGTCTTCTTTCGATCATCAATTGGTTGAATAGATATTGATTACTGCCGTTAAGCAAGACCCGGGTAAAAGGTATCGAAGAACTTTCGAATCACTTGCTGGTGCTTTAGTTGATCCTAGTGAGAAAGGGGTCTTACTCTCCCAACAGTTACCGGCTTTCGTGAAAGCTCGGGAAGTAGGGGAAGCTAACCCAGCAGTTGCAGTTCCGTGTTCCTATTGGGAAGCGGATGTCACTAGTCCTGGTAGTCTGTCCCCTCTAGTGGTCCTAGCCAGTCCAGTTTCAGCAATGAAGTAAGCAGCAATCAAGGGAAAGGAGATTCTTCCCCACCAACAGCTGTTCGATAGTCCAATCGTCAGGGTTTCGTCCAATCCTGAGCTCTCAACAGGCCTAGCTAGCTGCCTTAGAAGAAGAAGAAATGAAACCGAGGCTCGCACAGCACTAAGAGTAAGTAAGAGAGGGTCTGCAACTCTCGTTGAAAGAGGGATTAGCTATCCGCTTATATCCGATCATCAACTGTGCAACAAGCAGTTCCAGCGGATCCATCCCTCACGTCACGTTCATCCTAGTTCTAAAGAAAAGAAAGGTTCTCTTGCTCGCTACTGGCTTGGTACTGGTCCTATGTGAGCCAACCAGTCAGTCTTCCGGTTCTTCGGATCCTATTAGTCAGTCAGTCCTATCAGCGAGTGGGAAAAGCGATAGGGAAAGAAGCGAGTAGGAAGGTTAGCCAACTGAGCCCGAGGTGAGAGCCCGGAAAGCGAAGCGCTTAGTTCCTTAAGAGTCATCCCGGGAATTCAATTAAAGGAGAGTCAGTAACTCACTAGAAGAAAGATTGGATCTTGTCCTGACCGTTTCATTTTAGGAGATCGAACCAACCACAAAACTAGTTCGAAAGGATCGAACCAAAGGCTATTCCTTTGAGTTGGGTTGAGCTGAGCTCTTTAGATAGGACCAAACCGAAGGCTAGTCAAGATAGGATTCTCTAAGCGAGCACTCTTGATTAGTTTCAGGCGGAAATCCCCTATTCTCAAGGGGGATAGTTAGATTGATTCAAAGCGAAGGGATCAGGTTAGTCCAGTAGGAGACAGATGAAAGACTCCAACCCCTGGTTCATTGCATCCGGTATATGAAGAACTGCAACCGATGAAGCTCGTGAGACTGTTTATCCGTGGCTCACTCCGATCGAACTAGAGTCAGACTCACTCCGCTCCACCAACTTAGACTTCAACTGTCCCACCAGCGGATCAACCCACTTGAGCTATTTCTCAGTGTTGATTTGTTTTCTTCGCTGTAATTTAACGCCTTGCTCCAGCGGGCTAATCCCAATAGCTAAGGCTGGCGGAAAGCCACACCACAGCGATATGGTCGACTGGTTTTTCATTATGCCAAAAAAGAACTACCTGGAACCCTACAATCAATAAAAAGGCTTCTCGTGCTGCTTGAATTACTCGGCGTATGCCAATTGATCACTTCTCAGCTTATGCCAATCGATCACGTTTAGCTCCACCAACGCCGGAACAACTGCTAGCCCACCTTTCATAATGAAAGTCGAATCTCTTGATGTTGTCTTCCAACTGCCCGGCGTGCTCTGCTTGCCTCACTCCAACCAATTGAAGCGGATGAAGAATAATCCTTGTATGCCCACGGTCATGCAATTTCTTGATCGTAGTGAGCGCTTTCAGGCATGCAAAATAAGGGCATGCAAATACAAATAGAAAAGGGATTGAACCCAGTGCAACTCAATACTTCAAATTCCTACTGGAATATCCGCATCTGGCTGCATCTGCATAAGAAAGAAAGAGCGAGAAAACTGACTGACATCTTCATCATGGAACGTCACGTCAACCATTATCATATGAAAACGCACCACTGTTCAGATGTTCGTTCGTCTTCCAAAGAACTAGTTGGAACCGAGATCCACCTCCCTCCATTTTGTTCCCAGGAATTGTCAATGGATTGGTAATGGTGGGCGTGGGCGAACTAAACATGAGTCGACTAAAGGGTGGGATATTTCCAAGCCTGGTTAAATCCCGTAAGCACCTCGGCGGCAGCTAAAGCGAAGTCCGACCCTGGCAAGGCGGGGAGTCCTATAATAGATGATGCTATTCGCCAAGCTGGTACACGCCGATACAGGAAGAAGACAACCGGGGTGAAACTCTCCTTTCTCAGCCTCGGAGCCAAAGGAAGGTGATGCTAAGCAAGTGGGTTGGGCTAGCTGCTCAGGTATAGTCAAGGTCCACTTCAGGATCAACTGAAGCAGATACAGCATCAAAAGCATAAAAGCAGAATCAAGAGTCAGCTCATTCATTTGAGTAGGCGAACTGTACTGTACTTTCTTAGCATAACATAATAAGTAGGATTCATAAGTGGGATTCCCCTACCTCATAAGCTCATTTTAGGATAGGAGCGGCAACCCCACCAGCTGCAAAGATCCATTCAAAGCTATCATCGGAAGAAGACGATAGATACCATTGAACACGATTTATGTCTTTCCTTTCTACCAGGGCCTTATCTTTTGGGTTGGATGGAATGTCATCCACCAAGAAGAACTGATGGAATTGTTGATGCCATCGCACCGAAGCCCTTCCACGTGTCTTTGCTCTCTTGCTTTTTCTGTCAATGGTGGGGCAGGAGTAGGGGGTTGGTCAGCCTTTGTTTGCCTTCACTCGATGGAGTGCAGTTGAACTAGTGTTTCTTGCTCATTTGGTGTAGCTATCTCCACTGCTGTAGCGGTGTCGCAGCTGACTCGTTTGGCGCACCCTTTTGATTTGTATTCCCTGAAGCCCGCTTCTTTCACCTTTGAAAGTAATTGATCTGATGACACCGACTGAAGACAGGGCGCTGGTGGATGGATTTGCTATTGGTGATGGTCCCTGGATATGGCCCCTCTTCTTCTTCTTAGCCATTATCATCTGATCATTCTTAGCCCATCTTCTCACTGCTGCGATAGCCTTCTTACAAGTAGCAATCGAACCTGAGTGTTTCCCTTGCTTGGTCCTAACCTAAAGGGAAGGTCAAGTAGCAAGACAACGATCGATAGTAGACGGGGACCGGTAGGCTCGGGAGAGTGATAGGAGTTGACCAGACATATCGTAGAGGAGTGAGGCTACCTCTGTCTCTGTTGCCGACGAAAGTAGATCGACTGAGGATCCTTGGTATCGCCCTTAAGCCAATTCAAGGAAGTGAAACGCATCAAAAGAAGCCTACTTTAACGGGGGTGCCCTATTTGTTGATTAAGGGATGCCGGGTTCGGAATTCTACCTAAAGGGATCGAGTATTCTTCCCAACCATTTCGTACCTGTTGTTCTTTCAAAAAGCAAAGCGAGGAACGGCTGTACTAAACCTCAGTGACCGCGGTGTGAACCTTTCTAGCCAATGCTCTCACTTGCTTTAATCAATAGCAACTCTTATAGTTTAGAGATTCTCGTGAAAGTAGGTTCTACTAAACTTCATTGAAACCGACTCTATGAGCACCTGGTTTGAAGTCTTTTGATCCTATCTGTCACTTGAATCTCAACCACTACGTAATTTTCGTATAAAAGTCAATATATACGAAATAACAAAAGAAACGAAATTGTCTCAAAGAATCCACTGCTCTCTCTGAAGCTGTATCAGCCATAGCACGTCGGCCTCTGAGCTGGAGCGATAAACCTGTGTTAAGCATATCAGCATCTCTCCCTTTCCGATTCGGTTGACTGAAGTCCTCTTCTGTCTGGATGACGAATCCCTCTCCATAAGAGAGTGCGTAATTGGTATATGTGAACCACGGCCTAGGTCGACCGAATCGATAAGCGAAATCGGGGGATTCCGAAGCCCAAGGCGCCCCGACCGATCGAGAAAGCCTCGTGAGCGTGATTCTGAGTCTCGTGGTTGAGATCCGTGAGCGGCTGGAGAAGCAAGGGTAGACGGAGCAGAGGCAGCAGCACCTATTTCTCCGCTATTTCAAGATGATCTATAGCATCATAGATAGAGACAAAGGCAGCTTTCCTTCACGTAGATCCACCAGCTTCAGTAACATATTGATACCCGGGCTAGTAAATACATACCAAGCAGTCGATCCAGCGGGAACGCTATATGTTACCTTTGACTCTGCTGTCTCCACCTCTGCTTGCTTTGATGCAGGCAAGTAGCAAGACGCCATATCAAGTGCTACGATGCTGTTGAAACTGGTGCTCCTCCCACGTCCTGGAACCTTTGCCTTTCATACCTTCGCAGGTTCACGCACGGGTGGGTCAACTGGTTATGAATCACATCATCAAATGGGAATCAAGCGCTTCAACTGGTAAACTGGAGCTCTTGAACTAGAACTAGAGAATTCGAATTTCATTCTTTTATTCTTCGAAGCGATGGAGTAGCTATGAGAAATCTATAACAGCCTTCCCTTGATCCGCCTCAAGTGGAATCGCTTTATAGTTGAGGGCTTTCATTCTTGAGTGGGAATGCCCCCCTTCTCCCAGTTGTTCTGTGTTGCTGCCAGGTTCTGGAAAAAGCTTAGTAGATCGAGATGGATGTCGATTCAGGGATTTTCATGCTAAGGAGAATCTCACGCTCGAAAACGAGTCACCCTAAAAAGCATTTGTTCGCCCTCACTCTTGCGAGCTCGAACGTCAATAACGAGACTGATTACCAATCCAGGAGAACTGCTACCCCAGCAAAACCTGCAGTTTCTCTATGGAAGCTTCGACTATTTATATATGAAAGAATCTACCAAAGAGACGATTCGAAGTGAATTGATAGGACGAATTCTCAGGTTGAATCGAAAAGGATGGCGCTAATCCCAACATGAAGGAACATTCATGCTTTGAGATTGATTCAGACAAAACGAATTGACCCACGCAACTGCCGGGTAGAGCTCACGATCATTCAAACACGTAGGTCCGGAAAAAGAATGGCTGACTCGCATTGTACCTACCTTGAAGGCTTCACCAGCGAAGTGGATCCCAACTCTCTATCCGAAAAAGGGCTTCTACAGATCTTGCCTTTACTAATAGGGATCAGCCCTTACTAATAGGGGCTGATCCATGGCCGGACACTCTATCTCATCTGGGATCACATTACGTGCGGGAATGTGCAGCGGAGATCCCCTTAAGCACAATCAAGGCCCACCTACGTATGTATTCACGATGAAACCAGACAATGTAACTTAATTCATGGAGCAAACCCCACACGCTGCCACCATGTGAGAATCGGTGCGTAATGGATGTACGCCTGCCTTCGAAAGCTCCATTCCTTTTTCCCAGGATTCTGGAACCATTCCTTGAATGATTGAAAATCACGAGTCGAAATTCTCTCTACCTATTCGACTATCAAGCTCTTGAAACCTTGTCTAGCCTACCGCCCTCCTCCTCTTTTGGTAGTTTCGCTCTCCTCCTTCGACTAACGCCCGGAAAGACAAAGATTTCAGTCTAAACCAAAAGCCCTACTATGGGCTTGAAAGAGCTCACTAGATTGATCGCAAGCAAAAGAAACTTTCAAACTCGCATTCGCATGTTGGTTGTTCCTCACTAAACATCGAGGGTTCAGGTGAAAGTGAAGGTTCGGATCGGACTCTAGTCTCGGCCTACGTCTCTTCAGGTTCGGCTTTCATTAAAGGGCTTCCTTGAAAGTACTTTTAGGATACCGCTTGAATAATGATAATCGGATTGTATTTTTGTAGCTTCATTTTCGATAGGCCTAAATATCGCCCGCAGAGGAAGATAAATGCATATGGACAGCTAACCGAGAAAGGAGTCCTTTTCCGTCGTTGGTTTGTCTTTCTGTTGTCGGTAAGCGCTAGAGATTTGGATTTAGAGATACGATTTCTGTTCCAAATAGTTTGGACAGGTTCGGGAAGCATTACTCATACACTAGACAGAAGGGTATTCATACGGAATTAGGCGTGCTATTCTTAGTCCTGAGGGTTGGCTTATGAGGATTAGGACATTCGAGTTCCGCTTTCAAGGTGGCCCTCTTTTCAGGGAAGACAAGAATTCGTTCTGTTGTGCCTTCCTTTATTTTGTTAGGGCTTTCTAACGAGCAGGGGAAGGTAATGTTTATTGTTTGAGTTAGCCAGAAGTCCATAAGGACTAGTAATGACTATAGACCGGAGAAGTCTTCCGAGAGTTTCAAACGGAAGGATAGGTGTTGAAATAGGCCATACCATTTCCAGCGATTGGCGCTTTTTCTTCGATGGGATCCGGAAAGCCTTGTACGCTTACTTGCTTCCCGTGATGTGACTTTCGATTTCGAGTGACTAAACGGACCATAGAAGGGACGAGAGAGCAGTGCTTCTGGTTCCTTAAGAGTATGCCTCTTTTGATTTGAGTTCTTTCTTAACACTTTTTGTAGATGTTGATTACTTTCTTCAGAGGCTTTTCCTGCCTGCCAATAGAAATCGAAATCGGAATGAGAATAGTAAAGCAAGCAATAGGAACTGGTACATAAGCACAAGCAATCGGATCTCCTCGGGTCAAGTCAGCACACCTGCTGTAAAGCCATCTTGAATAGGAAAGCAAGAACGGAATAATATGAGTCAATCTTGTCTTTGCTGTAGCTCTTTCATACCCTGGTTTTTTCACTAGACGAACATGGATGTATTTTTGGGGCTTTCTATCGAAAAAGAAAGCTATTTTGTAACTTTTATGCTATACAACCAAAAACCATTTCATTGCCTCGTATTCCTCCTCCTCCAATGACCACACCTTTATCTCGTTTTCCATACTCCCCTCCTCCTCATCCTCAATCTGGCGGTCCCTCTCCTAGCGCTCAAGGAGTTGCTTCTTTTTCGCTTTTTCTTTTCTTGTGCTCAACCTAAAAACCTTTTGAGGTTGGGAGAAGGCATTAGTCGTCTAAGTCGGGCTGCTCATCAGTGCGTACTGTGCTCCCTTTTTCACTTCCGAGCATCTGGTCATCAGATTTCGAACATCTAGTCAGGCCTAGTACCGAAGTCGAGTGCTACCACTGAGCTTTTAATGGGTCCCCCCCTTTCGATGAGCAACAATCTGACATTGAATGCTTGAGCCATTGCTCGGACAATGAAAGACCTTGTCTTGTCTCTTTTGAATACCTGTGCGCTTTCCCTTTGGCGGGCCTATAATCGCGAGTGAATCCTTTGTGTCCATAAACTACTACTTCACCTGATCGGCAACCCTGGGATTCCTAGTTAAAACTACACCTTCATCTCGATCAAAGGTGGGATCCCAGATCGCTTGAAGCATCCTATTCGCCTTTCGGGGGGTCCCCCGTTTATAGATAGGGGCTATCTCAAGGTAGACAGGACTAAGACTACTCTACGACAACTCTTCTTTTCATCCCACTTCTAGATTGAACCACCTGAAAACATCACTGGGCTATGGTGACTCTCTGACTGGCTCTTGCTTTCTCATTTGATGCTCAGAAGCCCGAAAAAAGTTGTAACTTCACTTATTCGGTACCTCACAAGGGGCAGGAACTGCTATAAACACTCTTCGCGGATGGGTCTTTAGAACACAATTGAAAACTCTCTTACTAAAAGGGATTCTAATCCGGAACGAAATAAGGATAATGTATTTGCATGGAAAGAATGTTAGGAAGCTAACATCTCTCATCTGAGTGAGTTGGGCTAGTTTATTCCTAGGCCCTCCCACTCTAGGACTTCAATTTCATAATGATGTTATGCTCGCATCTGGTATGGTGCTCCATCAAAACCAATCTTGATTGAACCCACTACCTATCTATATTTGCTTAGTGGATACAATCTGTTCACGGTAAGGCCTTAGCCTTATATGGGTTTGATGTACTCTTATCCCCCGCGAATGATCCTGCATTCAGTGCGAGAAAAACATTTAGGTTTTACCGATGACTGATAGCATAAGCAAAATCCATAAAATCATCACATTTTGAAGTGAATCCCCTTCCTGGTTTATCAACTCTGTTTTTTTTTTCGATTTCTTCTACCATCCGACAACTGCTTGTTGATCGAGTCAATCGAGACTGACTTTTCGTAGCTTTCCTCACTGAAGCAATCCTCTTTTCTTGTTCTGTAGTTCACGAGATTGGTTCAGCTTTTCAGTCTTTCAAAGGTGGCTAATACCTTCTCTCTAAACTATCGAACATGACTGACACTCGAAATCATTGAAATTCCCCTACCTATCTTTCTTTTAAAGGGAGGAAGTTAAGGGGAGCCTTCTTGACTGAAAATTCAAATGGCTGAAAGACCTTTTCCCGTGTCAGTGCACCCATCTGTATCCACTTCGTCCAATGCAAGAGATTCTTCTTATTCTTCCGCGGGTTTATTCCTCTGTCCCTGAAGATTAATGACTTTTGCGTGGGGCCTAGAAGCAGCTATATAATATATAGGTTTGGCGCTTCATCTTGCAAATGAAAGGCTTTTTCAACTGAATCAACCGGGCAGGCCGGAGGGGATCATCCCCCTTTTATTCTTCTTCCTCTCCTTTCTCATATCGAGACTCTAAGGCAAAGACTGATCTTAAAAGAGAAGCTTATGAAGGCCTTTAATCACTTTCTGGTAGTAGGAAGGAAAAATAAAAGTTCTTGGTAGCTACTAATTCCACTGCCGGATCCACTTTTCGGGGTTCCACTGGTTGGATAAAGAACTAGGCTAAGATAGGTGGGCCTGACAGCGCTTGTCGTGGGTAACCGGGAATGATCGAGTAGATTGTGCAGCTTGTAAATGATGCTTGCTTCATGGAATATCGGTTTAGGCAAGGCCTATTTTGGCTACTATCAGGGGAAGCAATAAAAAAAAGGAGGTTGACTTGTGTCTGTGATATCAAGTTCCTTTTTTTTAGTGATCCAGGTCAGGTTTCCTACCTTTATTGACTGGACTGGCTGGCTTAAGAATGGAAGGCTCTGAAAGGGTATGAAATTTTTGGTTCCAGGTATTGCGGTTGAAAATACATACAAGAAGGAAGCTTTGAAAGACCAAAAAAGAAAATAGCTAACTCGTGTTGACGGAAGAGTCTTTTGGTGGCTGTAGCTAATACAACGAAAGCGAGTAGGGATTACGACACCAAGAGCTCGTTCACGTTCAGACCAAAAACTCAAAGAGCGAGCCACGTAATCCACATACTAATCAATCTTACTGATACCGGATGCTAGCAAAACAAATAGATCAATAGAAAGAGAAATAGATAGAGTACGGAAATGATTCAAACACTAGAACATAATCCAATCCAAAATCAATGCTTGAGCATTGAAGCCGGAAGGAAAGCCATTACGCCATTAAGCAAGCCCCTAACTCCATACTCTATTTCCAGCCCTTGCCCTTTCAAGCAAGAGCAATTTTTCCAAATGCAATGCAATCAATCGTCAGACTGCCGAAAGTCACTCTTTCAGTTTAGCTTTTCCAGGCATACAATCAACACTTCAAAAATCAAAGGTAGGTGTATAAACCCTTCTATTGATCGATTCGCCTAAACGAGTTTCACACACAAATTCGTTAAGAAAACAACCCTCATTTTCAAGGCTATGGATATAGTCTACATCGGCGTATTAGTCATAGGAAGAGTCTCTATAACCTATAGGGTAAGGAGCAATAGACGGAATTCGCCCTAGAACCGTTAAGCTAGGCTCATTAGACGTAGACGGAATTAGTCTGGTATTTTGCCCTTATTACGATTACGAAATTCAATATTGAAAGAGAAAGGAGCGTGCGATTTCCCATTAAGAAGTTTCGAAATACAGATTGTTGGGGAGAGTACGAGAGAAGAATGGTCGGGTGAGCACTAACTGAACATAGACCGAATTTCCGTGGGTAGGGAGCTTGCCGATTACAATAGCATGTAAGCGGTATGGCCGGCTAACTTACGGGCCAAGCTGAGTAGGAAAGAAAGCCCTTAATAGCTCTCCTAAGTGCTATCTTTTTTCCTTGAAAAGCTTCAAAAAAGAAAGGAATAAGAGTAGGAGTTTGACGATGCAAAGGTACGTAGTCTTCAACGCTGCTCTCTTCGCTGCTTACAGATGTCGCGCGACGAGTGCGCCCCAGATGAGGTTGCGGCCGATTGGGGGGTCCACCCGTGGTTGAACACACAATAAGGATACCTGGCTTGGCGGAAGTTCAATCTTAACGGGGTAGCCAAGCACTGTAAGGGGTATTTTGCGCCTACACAAACATGGAATCAATTCCATGTTTGCTTTCGCGAAAAGACATAAGAAAAGAACCATCCTAGACTGTTACATCGTCCAGAGGGGGCGAAGGTTGAGACCGGAAATGCAACTGGAAGCCGGTTTGAGGTTCATCAATTGACCTAATTCCATCAGTAGTTCGAGCAGATACCACCCAGGATGCATAATATACCGTGCCAGTTGATCCAGATCCTGCAGCTTACCACCCAGTTGGCGTGTGAACACATTTGAATTAGCATCTGGGCCAGGACCGATTGTTCGGGTTACAGCAGCATATCCTTAAGAAGTTTCAGCAGCACGCACCTTCCACCCCGAGTGGACAGCTTAACCCCGGTTATCATGAGAAACCGCGTTCCCACCAATCATGGTAAGATGAGACGTTCTGGACCGGGCATGAGAGGATGCGGCGAAGGCATGTAGCGGCGGAATGGAAGCAACTTAGTCGGGGGATAAGAGTCCCGTCCCTTACCGCTCTGTGGGGGTGCTACGAGCCTCGCTTTCCATGCTGCTTTCCTAGTTCGTTCGCTTCCATGCCATTTCCATCCGCATTAATAGTTTCAGTTTGATCTCGTTCCGCAAGAGGCGTGCAAACAGGTTTTCTCATGCTGAAGGTTCGGGCGCAACCCTTCTCTACCACATTTATGGCCCAAAGCCAATACAAAGGATTTCGGTTCCATCTTGCTCGAATCTTACTGTACCCCAGAGGAAAAGGGAATTTTGTGCTGTGAAGGTGGGATCGGTACACACAGATAAGGACTATCATGAGGGTCTATGTACTTCATTCCGTTTACCCCACCTTCCGAGTTCTACATTTCCCATTTTCCATGGAAGAAGTAGGATTCAGGTGATAACGGGGATAACCATTGTTGTGGGTGAGGGAGAGATCAAAATTATGCTACTCTAGGTTTAGGTGATCCTTCCAAATCATAAGCCTTCTCCAGTGCCTGGGTGGGTGTGCGAAATCCTCGATTCTAAGTGCTAATAATAGGGATTCCCCTCCCCTTAAATTAGTAGGGCAAGTCAATTGGACCTTCCCCGCTGGAGGATTATGTAACCACTAGATTCTTTCGAGGGCTTGGTTTGGAGATAGTTGCAGGTTCAGAAATGCAGACTCCTCACTACGGGGTCGGATGAAGGGATTCGAAAGACAGCATGGATCGGGGAGAGGGGAAATTTGACAGCTCTATTGATCGAGAAAGCTTGGGCGGACCCTCAACCATTAGCACATTCTAAGATTCAGATAACTAATTGGCTGGAGTTGCAGAGGGAGAAAGGTGAATCCGCTCATGATGCGTGGAAAGTAGGGGAAGAGTCTGATTCAAAACCGTCTGCGATAGATCACGTCGAACTGAAGCACTTAAGAAAGAAGCTGAGAACTTTTGGTTGATTTGATGCTCATTCTTACACGGAAAATAGAAAGTCACAGCACAGACATAACCTGGTTGCTGCTACTAGTCAGGCTCATCAAATGCAAACATGGCTCGTGGTGGCCGTGGTAGAGGCCACAACATGGGAGTTATGCACAGCCTCAAAATCATACTCAAGGAAGATTTTTTCCAAAGAAAGAATTTTCCGGAGTCAAGAGTGGAATGCTTGCTTTTCGGGCATGGGCAGCAGAGCTCTCGTGACTAAGCAACAACCCCTAGCATACTTTCGTCGATGAAGCAGAACGAGTTCAATGAACAGTCTTAGGTCAATGAGTTCGAGTTCCTGTTTCAAGAAGTCAAGGGAGTTTCCTGTCGGTTCGGTGAATCGGGGAGTTGAGTTCTTGTTTCAAGCGAAACAGGAAGTCAACAGTGCTTTTCTTTTCCTCCTTCCTTCTTTTCGTCTTTTCCCGTTCCTGACCCAACTTAACTCAATCGTTGCTATAGCTCCTATGTAGTGGTCGACCTAAAAAGTAGTATTCCTGCCATACCAGAATGCTTCTTATCTATTGCTAGAAGCTAGAAGCTTTGCCAGAAGCAAGCAAGATGAGGTTGCTCTGCTCTTCGTAGACAAGGCTCGTTCCGTAACGAGCTCGTGTAGTACTCGCCCCTATCTCTAACTAAGGATTCAATCCAGTCCCAAGCGTACCTGGGGCTACCCTGTTTACCAGATCCTTAGAGGTCTGCCCGTCCGGCGGCGGTACCTCAAAAAAAAAAGTGTCTAGTTTGCCGCTCTTCAAGTGAAAGATTGGCATCAAGAAACCGGCGCCCAAAGGTGCCCTACGCGGGCCGGTCCACGTATGGCGTAAGATCCAATCTGTCAACTGAACGAAGCAATGAGCTGATCTTTCATTCGGAAATACGGGGTTAAACCTTTCCTTTTATTTGGTATAGAACCTTTTATTAGGGCAGGACACGTCCACAAGTTTAAGATACTATACAGGTTTCGAAGTTGACAGGGGCTCAGTTCCCATGGCATCGATTCAGTTCACTCGAGATCGGTGCTAAATGCTCTACTCAATCGGTATGAGCTCAAGGCTCAACGCGATAGGGGATCATAGGGAAAGGTTTCTCTTCGGGGTTCGTGCGCCATGCCCGTCCGAACTGATCGGTGATGGTTACAATACCCCCACCCCAGGAGCGATGGTAATGGCCCATGGTTCCGTAAATCCCATTCGATCCTTCCCAAGATGATAAATAATTAGGGTTTCGACCCCGAGTAGATACATCTGAGCCCAGCCTCGGGAAAGCGCTTCTTAGGCCTTATTCAACGCTTGAATGCGCAAGACCGAAACTCAAGGCGGGGCAGATAACCTTCTAACTATGACCTGGAGGTATTAGATTGAGAAGGCATGATTGGGAGCTAGCTCGAAATCCGATAAATAATATTATCTGCCGGGAGTCTTTCGAAAGACTCCTTCGGGGAAGCTCACAAGACTTAAAAACTACGGTAAATCGTCTGCTCAAATCCGGTGGATTTACCTTTGAAACTCCAATAGAGATGGGTTGTTCGGAAAGTCCGGATCCTATGTCAACATGGTGGATAGTGCAGGCGGTGATTATATCGGGAGACAAGCTCGTGTATACTTTTTAGGAGTCTACATTTCTAAACATAGACTTGTCTAGCGACCTCAGCACAATGGTTTGATACAAGTCACTTGGTTCGGGAAACACCGATACCAAAGCTATCTCTATTCCTATACGGAAATGGACCGGAAACCATATGGTTTGTTGCCGCAAACGTATCGGCACAACCATATAACTCTCGACCATATCATTCGGACATGGGTAATGTCTGGTTTATTTAGGGTCCCATCGGTAGGTAGCTTCCCCGGAATGGAGAAACTCCGGCCATGGAACACCTTCTCGCCCACCTTTGTTGATGTCCGAAAGCGTTCTCCATTCTCTGTGCTCCTAGCTGCCTAAGGTCTTTTGCCAGGGCTTCCTATCTAAAGTCATTAAGCAGAGCGGAGTAGGAGGGATTCTCGTAGCTCGTTTGTGATTTTGGATTTTCCGTAATGGCCTGTTAGCTCCTGAAGTCAGGTTGCTTTGCCTCCCCTGCCCTATCGTATTAGCCTATGTAGCGATACCCGGGCCTCTCTTCCTGCATAAAGTCCGGAATAGAGTCAGGCTTTTCCATGGGGTATCTCCTTTGTTGCAGCGAACAAGCATGGGATTGCCCGCGCTTCCCGCTCAATAAGGTTTATTTTGATTTCCCGTCTTGAGTGCCAGATTTATTATCTTATATATAGTGATGTGCCTTTGTTCTTCTTTCTCATGGATCCCGTTTAAAGTCGGTCTTTTGGTTTTGTTAGGATTGATTGCCCCATAGATGGACACCTTCCTTGTACTGAAAGGTGAGAGAAGGGGTTCACAAAGACAAGGCTTCGGTTCTTCGCCGATTCCAGTTTTTAAGTCAGTGACATCGAAGACGTATAAGGTAGTCGAGTATGGCTAGGAGCAAACTATCTCTTTATAGTAGTAACCTGAAAGCAGCCGTACTTGAATAAGCCATTTTATAGATGGAGAGATTTCCCTACATGAAAGTAAGGGGCATAAAAGGGTATTAGATACAGGCGGACGACTAGGGTCTATGAACAAAGACCCTAGTCGACTGCTCGTCCTCATGGTATGATAACTAAAAGGTAAAGACAAGTTGATCTTCCCCGCCTCGTAAGTAGCAAGTGTTATTGGATCTACGATGTCAGTTGGGAAAAGGCGTGCCTTCTCTGTGTTTAAAATGTGCCCAATGTTATAAGGACTTTGGTGCCTTCCTTCAAGGTTGGATTGTCTGACCCCGAGGACCCAACCCAAGTGTTGAACTGATTGGAATTCGAATCCTGGAATTTGAATTCCCGCTGTGGGTGAGTTTGTCGATGCGAGTATGGAATGATTTTTCCCCTTTTTCGGTTGGTTCTCGTGTGTACCGCCCCTCGAGGACACCAATTCAAAATGGGGGAGCTCCCCTCTATTTATATGGAACTATACTAACACAACCAAGAACGACTTAGCAACAAGAGAGAGATATAGCCTTACCGACAAGAGAGAGAAGGCACGACAGAGTGACTAACCGACCCAGCTTCTAAAGTACCATACATACTAATAAGGCAGTTTCGGGGCTTCTTTAAAGCCCCCCCTATCACGCCCTATTAGTTCCCCTAAACGCCCTTACTAGTCCTGGCCCTATGAGTACGCTAGCCTATTGCCTTCTTTAGAAGCTGGGACTAAATGGAATGGCATTAGCTGCCTGCTTTGGCTTTAGATTAGTAAGGTTAGCCACTTTAGATTAATAGGCTATATGGGAACTATTTCTGACTATACGACAACAGTAACCATTAAGGAAGAAAGATGATCCGTCTTTCCTTTTGCTGTCGAATCATGGCACCTTCTGGGTCCCTTGGCTACTTAATAAGGATCAAATAAGGAGTAAGGAGAGGGAACAAAGAAAGGAAAGAAAGACATGTTTCCCTAACTATTAGTTGGAAAGAAGAAAGCACCAAGTAAAGCACAAAGTACGGACACAAAAGCCGTTTCACCCCAGCAAGATACGGCTCAAAGAACAAGCTTCTTTTAGGTGTAGTGGAGTAAGGGTTGAGCCCCTCAAGCTCAGGTTAGGTTGGGCCCGACCAAGTTGCACTCCTATTGCTCATTGTTAGGTTGCCCCAATCAATTCGGTCTGATTCTGGATCTCATCCATTACAACCTTATCGAGCCTCGGTCCAGTAGGCCTACTATGAAATTGAAGCAGCGAACGATTAGATGCAGCTAGTAGATTGAACACTTCTACCAAGGATTTGATCCAAGCTAGCATCGAGCCGCTAGGTGTACTAGTAGCCACGATCCTATAAATCACAGATGTTCCCCGGATACAGAGCAAGGGGCAGCTTAATTACTTACTTCTCAAAATAAAGTCAAGGACGAGTTTGAATCTCGTTGTCCCTTTTAAAACATATCTTCAACCCCTGCTAATCGCAGATTATCCATCTCCAAGCCGGATACCTCAATCTCCGCCCTGGCAGGCTGACTAGGTTCATGCTCCTCCCTCACTGGAGTACACCATTTGGGAGCCAGCTCAATCCTAGTACAGGACCTCTTCGAACTTATAAAGGAGGCGAGTGTCCCATAAAGCCCCTCCGCGTCAGACGAAGTGGGAGCCTTAACTTTGGAAGCCTTCCTCTTTTTGGAAGGGGCTCCACCTTCGGACTTAACCTTCGGTGTTCGATAAAGAGTGGCGGCCACGTGCCAGCTGGCCCACAACCACTGCGGCTGAAGTTAGCAGGACATATGACTTCCTCCACACTCATCTTCAGCAATTCATGGAATGTCTTCATGGTGTCTTGCTCCTCTAGGGAAAGAGGAATAGTAGGGAACCTCCTTGCGAAGAAACATATGCAATATCAGCATGCAATCAGCGCAATGAAATCAAAAGACGAAGTTGTACTTATGAAGTGGCCTAAACTCCCGCTCGAGCGGATGACCCCTGAACTTGAAATACTTCGAGTTTGAATGAGCCAAGAAGCAGTATTTCTTCCAGAAATTGAAGTCATCTGGCAACTTCCTAAAGCAGGTTGGCTACATCATCTTACAAATGGCATGGTCATTCAATCGAGGAGAAGTCGACAATTGGATCACCCGCGGAGTCACGCAGACGCAAGAATCCTTTGCTTTGATCAAAATAAGAAGGATGATCATGTACCCATTTGGTACCAACTGAACCGGAGGAATTCCGAGGAAATCCAAGAAGCCCCAAATCTCATCAAGAACAATAAAACAAACTCTAGTTTGAAGTATTCCTCGGTGCAAATAAACGAACCCATACGGAGGGAACATAAGCGACTGATCATCCTGCAGAGCATAGAGTGGCAGGTCCTCAAGGACCCCGAACGTCATTCGGATTTCACCAAGGCCGGACTTAGAAATCGACTTATCTTCAAAAAACTCGAGGCCCTGGCCAAAGTTTCATCTTCAAGATGGTTTTGGTGGGCCATGACAAAGGTGAACAAGCTTTCAATCAAAAGAAGAACATAGTAGAATCTTTAAAAGAAAATAAATGGAAGAGTCAATCTTCACAGAAATAAGGATCTAAATAGGGATTGGTTTCCCGCCTCTTCTTCTCTAAACCGATGCACACTTAATTAATGAAGCGCGCGACTCAAGCAACGATTCAGACTTGATCATCATGAGAAGCGTATCTTTTCAAGAAGTGACTTCGTGAAATGATGCGATGGCCCACTAACTCAGGGGTGTAGCTGATGATACACCAAAACAGTCTCTTTTCTACATCATACACGTATCATGATGATCTCGAGAAATAATAGGCCCAAGTGTCAGCTTGACACTGATCCGGCCCAAGTGGTTCCAAGCCCGTACAATGCAGTCTACTAGATGGACCCGAAATCATTACAGAGCCCACGCGTCTCACACCTATCATCAATACCCATAAGCTCTGCTAAGACAATTATCTCGAGGATCAGCTTCGGACGGGCAAGATAGCAGACTTTGCTTCCAACTAGGAAGCAAATACCATAGTATATGTCACACATGGAGACTTCTATCTATGAACCACTCTCTGATTGGGAACTATCTCCCACGTATCTAGGAGCACAAGGCTAACAGGGAAACTCCCCTTCACATCACAACTCCTAATTAGAGAAGGATTTCCACGAAGATCCTCTTCCCTAAACTACGCTACCGATGGCCTGGTCGAACCAGGACTCCAGCACTATAAATAAGACGTGACGTTGGTAAGCTAAGGTACGCTACAAATTCCCTATTTACAGCATTACGCCTTCCTCAGATCCCTGTTTGACTTTATTATCGGAGTGCCATCGACCACCACAACGGTGGTATGTGGCTCACGTGCGTTCCTTGTGTTGATCAGCAGGTTTGCAGGTCAAGGTCAAAACAAAGAGTGAAAATTGACTACATCAGTGACGAAAATATTCCGGGTTCTTCGGATGATCCAATGGTTGAAGAACCATTGCTTCCAATTCCTCTTGAAGAGAGAGCTTATGCTAGTGATCTGACTGCCTCTCGTTCGTCAGATGACGCCGCCAATGATGTTATGGTTACCTTTGTTTTATCTCCTACTTCTTTACCTTCTTCTCTGACGCATTGATTGCCCCGAAGTGGGTTGACTTTATACTTTCTCCCTGATTTATCGGAGTTTAATTGAGCAAGTTGATTTTCGTCTCGACCTTTTGTTGGTTGTGTGGAAGCTTTTATGAGAAAGTTGGTTCTTCGTTCATCTTTTACCTCGTCGGTTTAGTGTACTAGTTCACCCGAGGCTCTCTGAATTATGTTGACTCATTCGTTCAACTTTCACTTTGTTTGTTTGATGTTCTAAACAACCTGAAGTTGCTTTTATTAAGTTGAATTAAATTGACTCGTTCGTCCAACTTTAACTTCGTTAGTTTGACGTACTAGTCAACCATAAATTGCTTTTATTAAGTTGACTCGTTCGTCCAACTTTCACTTCGTTGGTTCTGCTTTTATTAAGTTGAATCGTTCGTCCAACTTTCACTTCATTGGTATGACGTACTAGTCAACCCAAAGTTATTTTTATTAAGTTGACTCGTTCATCCAACTTTCTACTTCGTGGTTGATCAGACCAGAAGTTTATTATATATATCCGAATTGTGTCTTGATTTCTTTCGGCTTGATATGCCGATTGTTCCATATTATCGAGTCTTGATGACTTTAGTCTGTTGTCCATGCGCAATATGGGGATTCTGAACTTGTAATTTTATTGATATTTCTTTTTCGATATTCTCACAACCCTAGCGTTTGTTCTTGAAAAGCTACGCTAGATTGTAGAGTAGTTTGCTTCGTCCACCTGACCTTTGCTTGGTTGATGTCGATCCTTGTGTCGTTAGAGATATATGTTTTTGTTGCTTTGTCCTGTTTCGCCTATGTCTTCAAGTCTCCGTATTTACTATTGTTTATGTTTTGTCGTTCGTTGGATATGTCATTATAGCTGCTGGACTCGGTGCGCTTTCTGACTTGGTAGTTGAATAGTGTTGAAATATCTGATCATGCTCTCATCAGCCCTAAATTGTCCAATCATGCATACATTAGTACCAAATTGTCCAATCATGCTCACATTAGCACCAAATTGTACAATCATGCTTGCATCAACACCAAATGCCAAGGTGTAATTGGGTCCGTTGTCACCAATTTTGTTGTTGGTAATTCAGATTGGGCTTGCATCTGTCAATAGGGTTCTTGAATTGTGTTAGTTGACTGAAACAAGCTTCTCCATGTTCTTTTACTGCGCATCGGTAAAATGGTTCGTCTGGCATTAGTGCTCCTACTTCGATATAGATCAGCTTGAGTGGGGGGTGTTTCCCGCTGCTTCTTTAGTTGGGTTGATCGTTTTGTTCCCCCTGGCCGCGCAATGTAAGGCGTATATTAGTTCTCTGGGCTGTTCTTTTGATCCTATGGTGGAATCTGCCTTTTCTTTTCCTTTGAGTTGTTTGTCTGACATTCCAATGAATTGGTCGAGTCGTCCTTTTCTGAACCCAATGCTCAATTTCATCTTTTAGTTTGTAGCAGTCTTCAGTATCGTGTCTGTGATCCTTGTGGAATGAACATTACTTATTTTTGTATCTTCCTTCTGGGTCTCCTCTCATTCTTAGTGGCAAGTTGACGTTTTCCCAATTTGCAATATATTTCAGTATATTGGCCAGGCTTGTCTTCAGGGCTGTGTACGGTTTGTATATCTTTTTCATTACATTTGTTATCCACTCGGGTATGGGCTTTGCCGACTGCAGCTTCATGGATTCTTACTGGTTGGATTCAGCTTTTCTGCCATTCCGATGCATCTTTGACTGAATGCTATCCTCCTATGTTCTGTCATCTTTCTTATTTCCTCCCTCCTTTCCCATTTCTTTGAGTGATTCTCCCTTTCTTGTTCATTTTTCTTCCTGGAAGCTTTCATCTCCTCGAGAGAAATGCGTTTTTGGGTTGTTTTCAATAGGATGCTTTTTGGGGGTTCCAGATTGAGAGCATAAAAAGGAGGCCTCTTTTCATCCCGACGGTGCATCCATCGATCATCGTCAGCTCGTTAGTGAAACGAGTGATGTATTCCCGTATCGTCTTTTTGGGCTTTTGTTTGATATGGATGAGGTAGTGTGGTCATTTCCTCATCCGCTGACTTCCGATTAATCTTGTGATAAATGCGGTGACTAGCGCCTGGAAGGAGTCTATTGACCTCGGTGGTAAGTTGTTGAACCAGTTCATTGCTGTGGAGGTAAAACTAGTCGGAAACATTCTGCAAAAAATTGACTCAGTAGTCTCCTTCAACACCATCATGTGGTGAAAATGTCTCAAATGATTTGTTGGGTCGGTGGTGCCATCATACACTTCAAACTTTGGTGGAGTGAATTTCTTTGGCATGGGAGTATCATGAGGACATCAGAGAATGGTAGCTTAGCTAGTTCATATAATACGTTGGGATCCGTGACTCCGATTCTGAATGAGATTTCAGCAAGTATTTCGTCGCTCTGTGCATTCTTACCCTGGAGAAGTTCATTGCTTTCGAGATTTCCCTGTTGAGGTTCTGTAGGAGCCTCGTCGCTTTCTCGGGTTCAACTGGTGGAATTTTGTTGGGGCGACGCTTGGATAGGATTAACTGACTAAATGTGCTCCTGGGTGAGTTTTTCAACATCTTTGTCATGTGGTTCATTTGGACCATAAGCGGGTATGCCCGAGGATCAGTGGCGATGTTGCCGAATGTCTGAGCTGCGTCTTGATCGCGGGGTGTATGCAATACAGTGTTGCCAATAGGAGGGTCATTGTGATTATCGCTGGGTTGAGGATCTGTAGAGTGTATCATTTGTTTTGACAGCTTGTCTGTTGTCGATCAGACTTTGGTGAACTTTTTTTTACAATGGATCTTCTTTTCAAAAAGGAAGCTTGTCATTTTTCCACAAAAGCCACCAAACTGATGCGTCCAAATCTCGTCCTCCTGTGAGTTTGACCTGCAAAATAGTTGTTAGACTACCAAATACCACCTTTTTGGTGGTCGAAGGGACTATGATGCTTACGTCAGCAACTCTATTTGAAGAAGGAAATAAATTTGGATAAAACTCAGTTAAAGTTGCATACCTCTGTCGAATGTTCCCTTTACCTTTATAATGGTCGCGGTTAATTCTCTACGTGACTTAAGCATGCGAGGCACAACGGAAGGAGACATTTCTCGTAACAGTCTCTTCCTTTATGGAGATGCGTTCGTGGAGGCGTAACTCCCTCCACGATATTTATGCAACGTTCATCTTCTTTATGAGAGAACTCGTGTGGGCCTGGACTTGGGCTTTAATTCGTGCAGGCCTGGATTTGGGTTTTAATTATGTCATCCTTTAATGGGCTCTGTTTGGGCTTTTATGATCGGTTTTGCCTTCTTGGGTTTTACGAGTTGGCCCAATAGATGGGAAGCGATATCCATGTGATGGATGTTTTCTGCCACGTGTATGGCTGCGATGTGGTCTATTTTGATGTATCATCAATTATAATCAATACCAACTCCTGTAAGCATTCATTAACTATAACTAAGTCCTAATATAATTTATTTGAAACCCTCCAATTATCTATAAATTACAAAAATGCACTTACATATATTTTTTGGATTTTCCATTTTGCTCTCCATATTTTATACTCTTACAATCAAAACCAAGCCCTCTCAAACATTGATTAATTATGCTTGATGATACACCAAACCGTCCGTTAATTTGCGCCGTACACGTGTCATGCATCAACAGAGCAAAATGGGCTTAATTGCGCGCCTAATCTGGCAAAGCTCAGACCACGTGCAACCCATCGTGGCAGGGTCCAGCAGATTGGACCAAACAACAACACTCTCATAAAGCCCATACATCACATGGTCAAGCCCAACGCCCATAAGACCTAATAAGGTAAGTATCTAGGGGATCGACTTAAGACGGGTAGACCAACAATATATTGATTTCGACTAGGAAACAAATACTGGAGTATAAGTCATGCGTGGACAACACTCCAAAAAAGAGGAATCTCCCGTAGATCTAGGAACACAAGTCCTGTTGGGAAACTCTCCTACATGGACGACTCCTAACAAGGAAATGATCCCCAGCAAGATATCTTTCCTTAAACTACGCCACCAAAGGCCTAGCCGAACAAAGATTCTCGCATTATAAATAGGACACATGGTTGATGAATAAAGGTACACTACAGAACCCAATTTACAGTATTACACCTTTCTCAAGCCTTGTCTGACTTAAGTATCGGAGTGTCATCGGCTACCACAACGATAGTTTTTTGCTCACGTGTGTTCGCTATGCAGCTCAAGGTCAAGGATAACAGGATTCGACTGCATCAATACTCATGCCTTTAACATAATTTATTTGAAGCCCCATATTTATTTATAAACTATACATAGGCTCTTTAAATTATATATAATTATTTTGTTTAGAAATACAATAATAATTTCTTATTATTAATGAATTATTGTAAGAAAAAAAACTACTGATAATCTGCGCACGTAGAGTGCATCGACACCCTAGTGTAATTAATAGACACTTATTTCTTAAGTAATTCCAAAAACAATTCTTCCTAATTTGCCATCATGGGAAAACGGGAAAGTTTTTACTCTATTCTTCTTCCATCCCCTCCTCGCCACATTGTTTCTTCTTCTTTTTCTTTCAGATCGAACCAAAACAGACTTTTCGTAGTCTCAGAAGATCACACTATTTCAAGAGCCGAAATTTCATGGTTTTGATTCATCTGAAGAAAAGAAGAAAAAAAATAACGAAAATGAGAGAGATTGAGAGTAATTATGTATCTGAGAGCATATTTTATCTTTCATTTAATTTAAACTTTCCTTCTCTCTTCAATCTTTTCTCATCTTTCATCTTCCCAAATTATATTCCTTCCTCTTCCACTCTCTCGTCTCTTTCCAAGAGTTTTTCTTTCACCATTCATCATGAAAGAAAAAACACTAAATGATACCTTATGAACGAATGTAAAATAGCAAAATTTTCTTTTTATTTCTTATAAATTAAGTAGTGAAGAAATCAAATTACTGACTTAGGGGGGTGTATTGTATATGGATTCTTATGGAATTGATAAATAATTTGAAAAGTCCACGGACTCTTTAAATTGTCCACAGACTCTTTAAATTGTTCACGGACTTCTGCTGATTTCTTAAATTCATAGACTTTTGCTACAGACTTTCTAGAGATTTATGAAAATCCATGGACTTTGTATAAACGACTTTTACAGATTTCTAATTATTTGCAAGATAAAAAAGAAGTTGGTAAATAGTGATGAAACAAAAAAATGTCCGCATATAATTAACAAAATTGAGACATACATGTGCTAAAAAAACTAGAAAAAGAAAAGGTCGTTAATTAGCATCTTTAAAATAAGAAGTAAACGTCCATAAAATTGTATTATGATCATTCTTCTCCTTCATGATCATGGTCACTTTCTTCATTATCATTTAGACACAAAATCCACAGGATAAGCATATGGCCACTAGTCATTCTGGGTTGTCTTTAGGTAAGGATTCCGGAGCATTTATTTACTGCTACAGAATAACTTTTTTAGACAAACATTGTCGATATTTATTGGGGAAAACCATTAGAAATATGAGCAGAGGTTCTTTTTTATTCCTTTTCCATTTTTATTTTTCTGATCTGCAAACAAAGCAAGTACGTAATAAAACTGATAAAGTGAGGCTTGCGAATTAGAAGCCTGCACATCAAACAGCAGGACAAGAACAAAGATGCAATAATCCTACCCAACTAAACATACAAGGATGGTAAGGAAGCCCTTTGAAGAAACCCCAGCAAGCCCCAAGGCCACAACACTATTAATGTTTCTACAAAAATGCAGATAGCATCTCTCACTCTGTTTTTAAAGGTTCTCGCATTCATTCACTTGGAAGCACCCACAGTGTAGCAATTAGGAGCCTTTCCCACAACCGACTGCCTTTAAGTAGAGAAATTTGTTAAAGACTGATGGTAAGCCATCCCACATTCTTCCACAATTCTATCCCAAACATCCACAACGAGATGACAATGAAAGAAAATACGGCCAATCGATTCTGGATGAAAACAAAAAACACATATCTGTTTGGGACAAATAGGCCCCTAGTTTTGGACCACCTACTTCTTCCAAAACACTTTTGCTTCAAAACTGATCTTTTTTTGTTTTTGATGGAACTACCTCACACAATCCTTTACTCACTCATAAAAATTATCTTGAACTAATTTCAAACATATGAAAGGACGATATTAAACAAGAACCAAGTACTTCATATACTAACTTGCAATTACAAGCCCATGGAGCAATTAAACCAAAATGAAAAAGGATCCCCATTCAAAGCTTTTGTACATTGTTATCATTTATCAAAGAAAACTCCCTGGCTTTCATAAGCTCTATGATCTGCTAGACAGCGTTCAATCAGTTCAGGACTACAATTTTTCTTCAATGTTTCTGCATCACCCTGCAATGTGCAATAAATTTCTTACATGCAAATCAAAATTATAATTGCCGAGTGCTGACTAATCGCATCTTTATATCAAATAAGCCAGGAAAAAAAACAAGAACATTAACTTATATTGAGCTTATATAACTAGGTATTTATAAATAACCACGAATTAAAACAAACCAAAAAAATAAAAATTAATGTTGAATTCCATACCACCTTCAGGGGAGCATTGAGAGTTGCTCTGGACATTTCTTCCACCTCAGCTACAAAACTCCAGTAAGGAAAAAGTTATTCACCATGAAAATTTTCATAAAGCATAACATGTTAGACAGCTGATAAAGATGAAAGGAGAAGAATTTATGATAGCAGTATATCACGGATCTCAGCCACGTATTTCCAGAAAAGCAAATGCAGTACCTGTTTCTCCAAAAAACTTTATCATTTATATGCAAAGATAGAAAAAGAATCGAGAAAACAAGAGGATGGAAACCAACCTCTTCGCGGCTGGCATAAGGAAGAATTTTGGGAGACTTTTTTTCACGTTGAAATCTTTGATATGGAGGCTGGCAAACTATTGAACTTTGTTATTTATACCTAACACTACAAAGACCATGAGAATCCATGATTTTTCAAATCCATAAATATGAATGATATTTTGAATACCCTAAAACTTTTGTGGACTTTCTGAAATCCTTATTGAATACCCCTAGACTTTGTGGATTTCAAAAAGACTTTTTAAAATCCTGATTGAATACCCCTAGACTTTTGTGGACTTTTTAAAATCCAAATTGAATACACTTGGATTTTCAGAATCCATGGAATTTATTAAATTGCCCGCAAAATCCAGATACAATACACCCCCCTTAGAGTTTGTATATAATACAAACAAGCCTCCTTTCTCTCCATTATTTTCTTATTTTGTTCATGGTTCCTCCATGATAGATCAAAAGAATAAAAGAAAAAAAAAACCCTAAATTCGTTAAGACTCTAAATCCAACTTATATTTGGGCCATATTCAGAGTTTGAACCCATTGGATCAGGTTCTTTAATTTTTATTTTTTTTTAACTTCGTATTTGTAAATTCATTAAATTCAGAGTTCAAAAAATTGGTCTGTAAAAAAAAACTAACAAAAATTCGGTTTTTCATAATCGAAGGTCGAACCATCTCCTTCTAGTCTATTTGTTCATCAAACCAAATCAGAAATAAATAGTATCTCTATATCTTGATGTTACTCTTGTCTTCTTTCCATTTAACCCAAACCCTGAGGGCGTGTTTGGTTAGCCCATTGACCGTCGTAATGTAATGGTTTGACCATTACAATGTAATGGGTCAAAGGCATTCCTGCGTTTGGTATCACATAAAACCATCGTAATGGTCATTCCCATTACAGATTTGGTTGTAATGGCCATTCCTACCTCCCCCCTATGAATGGCCATTACCATTTCCATTGTAATGGTCAAAGTTAAATAATGACCATTTTTATCCTCCTCACCCTCCCCCATTTTAACTAAGTGAGGGTATTTTTGGAAATAAATTTTACATTACCACCTTACCATTTTAAAAGTATACCAAACATACATATTCCCATTACCATTCCTATTACCATTCTCATTCCCATTCCCATTCCATCGAGTAACCAAATGAGCCCTGAGAAGAAATCTCTCCCTGATTTAAAGAAGATACAAGCGTTTGTCTTTGTTTATGATTCTACAATGGAAGAAAGATAGAAAAATGAATTTAGTCTATATCTAAGACCTAATGAGGCTGTATCTTCTTCGTTTGTACGTTGAAGGCTCAATTGGAGGTCAATTTGGGAGGTGAAGAGGGTTTGAAGGAGGCGATTTTAGGATTTGAAGGAGGCGATTCTCTGTTCATCAAAGATCGTCAACAATATTTTTGATCTACTGTTTCTCTACAGTTTGATTCATTTTACTGTTCACGATTTCATTGATCCTCGATGAATCTCAAACCTGGATGAGAACAACTGATCAACGAGACATGGATCTCTCCATTCTCTCCCGTGGAGAAGTCCTTAACAACAAGGGAGATAAAGACTTGAACCCTAACATGCCCTCAGGAACCGTGGAGGTGGACGAAACAGCTGCTCACAAGGTTCCCTTTGCAACTTTGAAAACTTTGGAAGAGTTATACAAGGTACATGGAGAAGATCTAATACAGATGATCAGGAAACCTACCCTAGAGAACCAGGCTCAACAAGATACCCTAGCGGATGATGGAAAGGCGCTTGCGCTTGTCACTGCAACAGAGAACGGGCCAATGACACCAGTTAACACCCATGCCAATGAGTCGAACTGTGAACGAGCGATTGCGCAAAAGGTTAGACCTACCCCTGAACATATTCAGGATGAAAACCTAATAGAGATCAGTCAAGCTAACAAATGGAGGCCTGCGATGAACTGGGCTGAAAAGTTGCAAAACAATAAGTTTGCAGGTTCCACTAAGCTTGAGTATGTGCGTCCTAGCTCCCTGAATGGTAAAACTGTTGTAAAAATCAGTACCAATGATTTTGCAAACAGCATTGCTGAGTGTGAACTTTTGCTCATAGGGCGGTTTGTCGACAAGAGACTGGCTTACACCTACGTAAAAGATTATTTGACACGGGTCTGGGGTACCAAGGAGTTCATTATGAACATCCATGGAGAAAAGAAATTTATCTTTAGATTCAAGCATGAGGCCGATAGATGCAAGGTGCTGAAGATCGGCCCCCTACATATTGCTAGTAGGTTATTCATCATGCGTCAATGGACCCCTAACTTGGATGAGGAAGAGGACATACTTACCACAGTCCCTATATGGGTGACCTTAAAGAAAATATCACTTTTCTTATGGAACCCAACAGGTATACAACAAATTGCTAGTGCGATCGGTGTCCCCATAATGCTTGACAAAGCAACAGAAGAGAAATCGAGACTATCCTATGCTAGAGTATGTGTTGAGGTTGATATCAATAGGACACTTCCAAAAACTGTCTCGGTGCTTGTAAATGAAGGCATGATCAACGTTGAATATGCATGGGTACCTGTTAAGTGCAAGGTCTGCTCTGGGTTTGGCCACTCCACGTCACAGTGTACTAAGAATAAAGTCACGAATAAGCCTATTCAGAAGATTTGGAAAGCAGTGGCAAGCAAACAGCATGATCACAGCAAGAGTGATGATGATTGGGTGCAAGTACGTGGCAAACATGCTCATAAAGTTCGGACCCAAAGTACCAATACCACGAGCAAGAATACTTCTAATGAAGGGACTACTGAACAGACTGATACAAGGAGCAAGACTGCTCCTAATGCTGAATCGGATAACAATGCAGTCAGCTCTAGTAGTAGGACAGCTTCAAACAAAAACAATACCCCTAGCAATGGACTGCAGGTTATACACTCTGAGGGTAATAGATTTGCGGTGCTTGATCAGCAAGCAGATAGCGAGGTCGATGCTACACAGAGCTCACAAACTAACGCCTCTGAAGTCGTTGCTGAGACTGATTTGTTGCTAGCAAGAGACATGTTAGAAACAGGACATAAAGAAGCAAACACTGCAGAGCAACTTAGTAGCAGCGTCTACTTCCTTGACAACCATCAGTAAGCTGAGAGACAAAGTTCGAAACATGGGAGTCGAGCAGCTCCCTGACCCAAGGTTGTCTTAATGATTAAAGTCGGATGCTGGAACATACGTGGGTTAAATGACCCTCTCAAGCAACGTGAGCTCAAACAATTTGTCAATAAGAATAAACTAAGTGTGGTTGGAGTAGTGGAAACCAATATTGCATCAACAAAAAAGACTGACTTGCAGAGAACCCTTCTAAAGGACTGGAAATGGCTTGATAATAATGATATCTCCATAGGAGGCAGGGTGTGGCTCGGATGGGACCCTACACGAGTTAACATTAACTTGATATCCAAGTCCGCTCAAGCGATTTTTGTTACAGCAAAGTGGTTGAATGAGTTCGAATGTGTGATCTCGATCATATATGGGAGCAATTACTACTTAATACGGCAGCAACTATGGAGTGAAATTGAAGACTTTACAAGTGATAACACATTATCATGGGCCTTACTAGGCGATTTTAATGCAACTATGCATACCCAGGAACGAGTGGGACGGACTGACACAGCCTCTGCAGGCGCTGGTGACTTGCTGAATTGCTTAATCCAGGCTGGGTTGTATGACTGCAAATATAGTGGCAATTATCTAACTTGGAGCAACAACCAAGCAGGGACCAACCGAGTATCATCAAAGATCGACAGAGTTCTTGTCAATGGCAACTGGTTACAACATGCCCCTGATGCTGAGGCAGAGTTCCTTAATGCAGGTATCTCGGACCATTCTCCTATGATCTTAACTCTCTATGATAATAGTAATCGAGGTCCAATGCCATTTAAGTTTTTTAACTATTGGGTTCATGAGCACGACTTTTTCAAAACTGTTGAAGAAGCATGGCAGGAACGGATCGATGGGAATCCTATGTATCGATTGGTGCAAAAATTAAAAAGAGTTAAACATTGTCTCACTGCATGGAGAAAGGCTGGATTTAACAAAGCCAGTACACAAGCCGAAATGGCTAGACAACAGATGGTGCAGGCCCAACAAGGACTGCAGACTCGAACTCTACAATCTCTAAGCATTCCTATCTCTCTGTTACATGAGGAACGAGAAGCGGTTAGAGTATACGCACGAGCATCGCGCAATGAGGAGTCCGAACTTCAGCAAAAATCCAGAGCACAACTATTTGTGCAAGGGGATCAAAACAACAAGTACTTTCATGGGTATATTAAGGATCGAATGGGCCAGAACAGGATACTCAGTATTAAGAACAGACTTGGCGACAAGCTGGAGGATCTTGCTGCAATTGAGGCTGAATGTGTCTATTACTTCACATACATATTTGCGGGGGTGTATGACTGTGACTATGAACGATCGATTATTGATGGACTGGAACTAGATAATGTGCTGACAGATGACATGGGGACAGAATTAATGAAGGAGGTAACGCGCGCTGAAATTGTGGAGACGCTCTCTATGATAGACTCGAACAAAGCTCCTGGTCCAGATGGGTTCTCCTCCTGCTTCTTCAAAGCTACTTGGCAGATCATAGGAAATGATTTTACTGCAGCAATACTGAATTTCTTCAGGAAATCAAAGTTGTTGGGTCAGGTGAATGCTACTTTCGTCACTCTAATTCCTAAAGTTATTAATGCTTCTTCCTTTAGTGATTACAGGCCAATTGCATGTTGCAATGTCCCATACAAATGCATTACTAAAATAATCACAAACAGAATGAAAGAAGTTGTCCAAACAGTGGTGAGTAACTCGCAGTCAGCGTTCATCAAAGGAAGACACATCCAGGATAATATTATGTTAGCACATGAGCTTGTACGTAATTACCACAGGGACCGTGGCCCTCCCAGATGTGCAGCAAAGATAGACCTCCGCAAACCATATGATATGGTTAGGTGGGATACAATTCTGCACCTATTAGCGAAGTTCAACTTCCCAGCAGGCTTCATAGCTTCGATCAGGGAGTGCATCACTACTCCAAAGTTCTCTAACTGCCTCAATGGATCCCCGAAAGGATACATACTGTCCACGAGAGGGATCAGACAAGGATGCCCCATGTCTCCCTACTTATTCGCAATGGTGATGGAAATATTGCATCCAATTCTTAAGAAAAATGTGCGAGAAGGGACATACAACCTGCACTATAAATGCAAAGACCCAGAAATCACGCATCTTAGCTTTGCGGATGACTTGATCGCCTTCTTCCAAGGTAATGGGATCTCTGCGGTTGCGCTTGCTGATGCCCTCTGCGTATTTAAAGTGTGCACTGGACTAGACGTCAATTGCAACAAGAGCACATTATTCATGACATGGATCAATGAGCAAGACACATTCGATATATGCAGTCATTTACCGTACACAGTGGGATCTCTCCCTGTTAATTATCTAGGGCTCCCATTAATATCGTCTTATCTCTCGCACCAACAATGCACCCCCATTGTAGAGAGAATCAAAAGGAAGATGAGCTCTTGGAAGAACAAATTCCTATCCTATGCGGGACGGGTCGTGTTGATCAAATCAGTCCTTGCAAACATGCACATCTATTGGACCTCATGTTATGGACTGCCAAAGCGAACGTTGAAATCGATCAATGTGGTACTCCGAAACTTCCTTTGGTTAGGCGAAGCCTCGTCCTCAAAGAAGGCAATGGTGAAGTGGGAGACCATATGTCACCCGTACAGTGAAGGTGGGTTGGGTATTCGCGACATACAGACTGCGAATGAGGCTGCTAATATGAAACATGTCTGGAATATTGTTAATAACAAGCAAACTTTATGGGTCCAATGGATTCGAAAGCATTTAATCAAACAAAAGGAATTCTGGATTATGCACCGACCACAGGAGGCATCGTGGTGTTGGCGCAGAATTTTAGAATGTAGGACGAAGGCCAGTTCTATTGTGCTCCACCTGATTGGTAATGGAGAAAAAACACTATTTTGGAAGGACCCTTGGCACCCCCTTGGTCTGTTATGCGACATATTCCCACAAGAGCTCCTATATGATTCAACTCTGCACAAGGAGGCTAAGGTCGCAGCTATTATAAGGAATGGAAGTTGGAGTGTCCCACAAGGCATAGAACTTGATATTAGTGAAATCACTAGTTACCTAGACAAAATTGAAATAGATACAAGTAAGAAGGATGAAATAGTGTGGACTTCGGGCAGCAGTGGAGCTTACCAAATGAAAGCAACTTATGAGGCTCTGAGACACAAGAATACTAATGTTGAATGGGCTGCCATTATTTGGTTTAAAGGTTGTATACCAAGACACAGTTTGATATCCTGGATGGTGGCACACAAAGCAATAAAGACCAAAAGTAAACTGATGAAATGGGGTAAAGTTTACAATGACTACTGCTCACTCTGCTCATATGACAAGGAAACTGAAGAACACCTATTTTTTGCTTGCACATACTCACAGATGGTATGGACCTATATGTTATTCTACTTATGTTACTCTAGACAAGCTCGTGGATGGAATGAGGAGATCCAATGGTGCACTCAACATTTCAGAGGTAACAACACTAGAGCCTTATTCAGCAAAGTTACATTCAATGCTACAATATATCATTTATGGGCTGAACGGAACAGGAGACTATTTGAACAGCGCTACAAGAATAGTATTGATGTTGTTAAATTGATATATGAGGATGTGCGCATCAAGTTTAGCTCTGCAGAGCTAACAGTGGAAGACTGTGCGCTTAATAGGGATCTAGCGAACAGATGGCGCTTGGACATGCTTTTTCAAATGCAAAATGTAATCAAATGTCAGTGGAAGAGGCCTACACCAAACTGGTTCAAGTTAAATTCAGACGGGTCACTTCAAGAAGATATGGGAGGATACGGTGCTATTATCAGAAATGAAAGAGGTGAAGTAATAGAAGCTTGCACTGGTGACACTCGCAGACAGTCAGTGATAAAGCATGAGCTTCAAGGCGTCGAGGCAGGACTGAAACTAGCAAAAAACACGGAGTAAGGAAGCTGGAAATCAGTACAGACTCCACTTCAGCTTATGCGCAGCTCACCAAGGATGCAACACCACCATGGGAGCTCAGACATATAATCCACAGAATCACAAGAGAGCTTGGCCTGCTAGAAGAGTATATTGTGGCGCACCACTACAGGGAAACCAATAGGGCCGCAGACCATTTGGCAAGCCTATACCCAAGGGTAGATTACCTAGAACTTATTCCTAGCTCATTTGCTCAAGACTTAAAAGACATTATCTATGAGGATAGCATTGGGAAGATATACTTGAGAATGTAATGATCTATCGTTTCTCTTTAAGGTTTGGGGATCCTAAATAACCCCAGCTCGCTTTTCCAAAAAAAAAAAAAGGATTTTCCATTTTAAATTAGAAAGAGTAATTATTATCAATTAACTAGGAAACAATTATCTAGGGGTGGGCATCCCATCCCGCGATCCCGTTTCCGTTCCGATCTCGTCCCGTCCCGTCCCGTCCCGATTTTTTCGGGTCTTAATGGGATTGAATAATTTCATCCCGATCCCGTCCCGTCCCGAACTAATTTTTCAATATTTATTATTAATATTTTTATTTATTTATTTATTTTAAGATTGCAATATTAGTGTAATTGAAGAAAATTGAATTTAGTTGAAATCAGTGTAATTGATATTAGTCTATATCTGCAACTACTTGATATTGGTTTATTTCTAGAATTCTAAATGAATTATTTAATTGCAAACTCTTTAAAACTCAAAATGGGATTGCTAACTACATTGGAGAGTTTTATTTTGTGTCAAGACAATGAATTTAATGACTTTTTTTTTAAAGCAATAATGAAACATTCTTCTTAGCACCCCAAATCTACTCATTATTTTGTTCACTATTCGAAACAGTAGAGCAGGTCCACCATTGCCATTATACTGTCCACCTTTTAGTCATTCAAAACTCTGCAGAAATATTAATTATAGGGTGAATTTCAGCTATCATTTATGGTAGTTTATTATGATGTTGCATACTCAATCTAAGACTATCATTTATGTGTAGCTCTACGAATTGCCTTTGCCTCTTTTCAACTAAGCAAATTGGGTCTTGGGTAAGCAGTAATTTGTCAAAAAATGAGAGCACGTTGATCCCGTCCCGTCCCATCCCGTATGAACGGGATGGGATGGGGATGGGTCTATCTCGTCCCATCCCGTCCCGTGCCCACCCCTACAATTATCTATTAATTTCCATATGGTCTAATACATATACGTGGCTGTCATCAGGAGGTGTCTCACAAATGGGCTTGTGCGGCCTGCCCCTATCAAAGTCTTGCTCCTTTACTCCACGTTGCACAATACACCATCATAAAAACTCATAAAACCCGTAACATTTAAATTTCCTTCACAACCACGCTAATTACGTAGAATAACTTTATTTAACACACAACACAGGCGCGCGATCGAAAGAAGTGACAGAGAACAAAAATGAGATAAGAAGAAGAAGAAATGAGAGGGAAGAAGAAACAACAAAAACTGATCATGGAAGAGGAAATCAGGACTGGTCTCTAGACTACGCGTTTCACCTCCAAATGGAGGAAGCCATGAATGACTCCCTTATCCACCACCACGACAACTACATCAATCACCAAACCCTCCAACTTTTGCAAAAGTTGGTACAAGAATGGAGGGATGCCAAGCACTAAGAAGCCGAAGTGTGAAGAGTCCAACTCGATCTCAAACGTAAATAGTTCCACAGAAATGCCGAACTTTTATCAAAATTTGTCTGTAAAAATAAAAGTAATAACAAAATTTCGGTTCTTTAGAACCGGAACGCTAAACCATTTCCCTCTAGTCTATTTGTTCATCAACATAAATAAATATTATCTCTTGCTCTTGCTCTTGCTCTTGCTCTTGCTCTTGCTCTTGCTCTTGCTCTTGCTCTTGCTCTTGTCTTCTTTCCATTCAACCCAAACCCTCAAGAAGAGGTTTTTCCATGTTTTAAAGGAGATACAAGCGTTTGTCTTCTTTTATGATTCTACCATAGGAAAAAAATGGAAGAAAGAAAGAAAGAAAAAGGCTTTCTAGTTTCCCCAAATTGTGGAGGGCAAATTAGAAGGCGTAATTATCAATTAACTAGGAAACAACTATCTATTAATTTTCTTACGATCATTAATTTTAATCAGTGTTCTAAAAATCCTTTTAGGTGCTAGGTGGGTTGAGCGGGTTTTTGATTTTTTTATTTGTTTATTTTCCGTAAAAAAAATTAAAAAATTAAGACTCTATTTTTTTAATACATTTTGCATATGAATCTTGTCATTGAATTGGAAGTAATTTACATGCTATTATGCTTAAGTTTTATAAATTATAATAAGAAAAAAAAACCGCCTAGTCCCCCGTCTAGGCTAGGCCTCTGAACGCTAGTCCTCTGCTAACCACTCGCCTACTACCTAGCGATTTTTAAAACAGTGATTTAATACATACACGTGGCTGTCATCAGGAGGGGTCTCACAAATGGGCTTGAGCAGCCTGCCCCTATCAAAGTTTTGCTCCTTTACTCCATGTTGTACAGTACACTATCATAAAAACTCATAAAACCCATAACATTTGAATTTCCGTTTCAACCACGCTAATTACGTATACTTACTTTACTTAACACACAATATTAGAATATGTAGGGCTTGCAAGGGGGGGATAGTTGCCAGATGAAGAAGATAGGGATTCACGCAACAACTAAGATATCCCTTCCCCGCCTCTTGCGTTTATGATCAAAGTTTTTTTTACCATCAATGTCTGAGGCGGGGAAGAGTTTGAATGTTCGAAGTCTTACTTGTAGTAGCGCGAGATCTCAAGATAGTTGCTCTGATATTGATGATACATCAAAATAAACTGTCATCATAGCCATACACGTGGGAGAAAACATCCATCACGAGGATTTAGCGTCACATGTACTGGGCCAGCTTGTAAATTCCAAGAAAGCAAAATTGATCATAAAGGCCCAAACAAGGCCCATTAAGGGAATACGTAATTGAAGCCCAAATCCAGACCTGCACGAGTTCTCTCATAAAGAAGATGAAAATTGCATAAGAAGAGTCGTGGACGGAGTTACGCCTCCACGAACACATCTCTATAAAGGAGGAGACTGTTACGAGAAACATCTCCTTCCGTTGCGATTCACATGCTTAACTCATGTAGAGAATTAACTGCGACCATTATAAAAGTTAAATGGAACATTCAACAAAGGTAACTAAGTTTTGTCCAGATTTACTTCCTTCTTCAAACAGAGTTGCTGACTTAAGCATTGGTGTGCCTTCGGCCACCAAAAAGTTGGTATTTGGCAGTCTAACATCTGTTTTGTAGGTCAAACTCACAGGAGGACAAATTTGGATACATCAGATACCATGTTAAGAAAATATTTGGAAAATTATATTTATTCCTTGACTGAATACAAGCTTATATATAAACTAACTTTTATTTAGCCTTGTGAAAACATGAAACTTAGAACTTGTTATACAATATATTCTAATCACGCCAACAAATCTCTTCTTCTCTGAATTTACAACCATCTTCTTCTTCTCCATCACGTCAACAAATCTCTTCCTCATGCCACCATTTCTGATCATCGTCTCACTGGAAACTCCCTATCTCACCACCAAACAGAGGCTCTCCACCTTGCCTCACCAGCTCATTTCTCTCAGTTCCTTTTCACAACCGATAGACCACAGGCCAACACCTCACTTCGCTTGCAGATACTTCATTGTCCTACCTCACAACCATCGAACGCCATCACAACCACCTTCACCCAGACTCTCTTCATCTCTTTGTTTCATCCTCTTTGTTTCTTTCTTACTTAGCCAAAGCAACCAACGACGCACAGAGGAGGTTGCACAACAACCACTACTTGCCTCCTCCTTTCATGTTCCTCCTCCATCTTTTTGTGATCTCTCTATTCATTTCTTCTATTTTTTCTCTCGCCGGAGCAACTCAACAGTAATGGATCACAGCAGCAGGGACGAATATGCAGGGAAAAAAATTGAAGAAGAGGAATAAAATGGAGGGAAAAAAGAAGTTTTCAAATTGATTTTTAAACTTGGCTATTGGCACCCTAGTCCATTACTCTGTACCATCATAAAACAGCTGCACTTGCACGTTATGAGGGATTGATAGATTTCGCCCGCGCAATCTCCGGTACCACCTCTACCCCTTTACGATCCAACAATTGGTGTTTTTCCATCGTCTAGCGCTTCTCTTATTTACTGCAGAACAATAACAAAAGAAGAGAAAAATCTCAACACCACAACGGAGAAAACTCTCTCCGCCGCTGGAATCTTCACTCTGGTTATCTCCCCTATTTCGTACCAGCACAAATGCTGAGCAAATACCAGCACAAATGTTGAGCAGATACGAGCACAAATGCTGAGCAATTTTTCAGCCTTTGCGCTGAGGGAGAGTATTGAGACTAGAAGTCTACTCTACCCGTTTCATACCAGAATTATTAGAATTTGCCGATGACAATTTTATTCTCAGGCAAATGCTGACGGTGTCAAAACGGAACAACTATATAAGCAGAAGAGGAGAATTGAAACTCTCCTGAATTGATCTCTCTCTTGCGATCTCTCTCCATCACAATTTTCTTACAGTGGACTCTCTTCAATCAGCTAAGCCTCGACTTCACCAAAGGCAGCTTCACTTGACAGTCACAATGAATCGATTCGAACCATTAGTCGTTCCATATCTGGCTCCACCAAAAGTGAGATTGTTTCGCGTACTCAGATTTGGCGAACTCGCCAATTCATCTGCCTAGCATCAGCAGATCTCTCACCCAATCCTCAAATTTTGCATTCACTCATCTTCCCCAAATTGGACTTCAATGTTATAAGCTGCACATTTCATCCACCTCTACATGTTTAGCTTGCTTGGGCGTGTTCGAATATGTAGGGCTTGCACTTAATATAGTCAAGCTCAAGTTCAATATTGATTCACTTCTCCAAGAAGAAAAGTAAGAGTGTATTAGAATATGTAAGACTTGCACTCAACATAGCCAAGTTCAAGTCCAAAATTGATTCACCTATACAAAAAGGAAAGTCAGAATATGTTAATAGATTAGAAAATCATAGTATATTAAAAAAGAAAAGCCAGAATATATTAAAAAAATTAAGGTAAACTATTAGAATATATTGTGTAACAAATTTTAAGATTCCTATTTTTACAAAGATCTGAGATCTAAAAGTTAGCATATATATATATATATAAGCTTTGTTATTCAGTTCAAGAATAAATACAATTCTCCAAATATTTTGTTACGGTAAGCGCGGGAGCCAAAGGAAGATGCTGAGAGCGAAAATGGGAGAAGAAGAAATGAGAGGGAAGAGGAAACAGCAAAAACTGATGATGGAAGAGGAAACTGGGACCGATCTGGACTATGCATTTCATCTCCAAATGGAGGAAGCCATGAACGACTCCCTCATCCACCACCACCACGACTACATTAATCACCAAACCCTCCAACTTTTGCAAAAGTTGGTAGAAGAACGGAGGGACGCCGAACACTGGAAAGTTGAAGTGCGAAGAATCCAACTCGATCTCAAGCGTAGAGCCCACGACCAGAAGTTCGCGCAGGAGATTTTATACGTTCCGGAGGCGATCTGGCAGAGAGACATGAGATTACATTGCAAAGCCCTTTGGAGAGGAAGGAGGTTCCTCTTCAAGAGTGGACGAGTGATTGCCGTTTAGGTTGTATTTTAAGGGTTTGTATGCAATGAGTTGGTGGGAGAGGGTTTGGGTTTGAAGAAGAAGGGGGTTTGGATTGCGGCGATTGGCGCGACATTGTGTGATCCGAGGGGGAATTTGATGTTGAATATGCAGAAGCCGTTGTTAGGGGATTGGAGAAGTGATTGGGAGGGTGAGGATTTGGTGCTCAAGGTGGAGATCAAGGCTTTGATTCATGCTCTTACTGCTGCTCTTACTTTGGAAATCAAGAGGGTTGATGTGTCTACTGTGATTACTACCCCCTTTATCAATACGTGAGTCTTTTCTTTTCTTTGTTGCTCTTGGTTTTTCTTGATTCAAACATTGCCTACATTTTGCCTAGGAAAATTGATTGAAACATTGCCTGCATTTTTCCTTAAAAGGAAAATTTAATCTTTTCAACCATAACCAACACACTCGTTTGCTGAAATGTTTGATGGAGGTGGAGGAAGTTTTATAATTTGAAATTAGTTAAAAAATATAAAGATGATCAAATTGTATAGATTCCAATCCATGAGATGAGAGATTCATAGTACAAATCTGGCCCTTAGCCATTACCAAGGCCACCTCTTTGTCATAACTATCCAAACCCAAGAAACAATAGCGGGTGATACAATGTAACTGGAACTGACAAAATATCAATATCCTCTTAGCTTGGTTCAAAACATTGTAGTTAAAGCGTTGAAGCGGAGGCTATGCAGTTAATGCGGAAAGCGGTCAAAAAGCGGTCAGGACCGCATTACGATTTTTCATAATTATGCGGGATTATGCGGACAATTTTTTCAAAGTATATATTTTTAAAATTTAATCATAGTCATAGATTACAAAATAAATAATTAATCAAAAGAGTGTAAATATGTAATCATTCATAGTCATATATTATTTTACTAATTAATCAAATGAATTTAATTTTGCAGGTTGGAACACTTATAGTTACCTGGACTTGTTTACGAACAACCAATACAACGAAAGCAACAACAGCAACTCATAGGCATTCTAGCATAGCAATAACTCCAACAGCAAGAACTGCAAGCAATAAAAGCAAGAAGTCAAGAGTTGCAACTTGCAAGTAACAACAACAAAAAATAAAGCAACAATAATAGCAAATGTATACAACAATAAATGTATCACAGTGAAACATTAGAAAAATGTTAATACAAAATATTTATATCAATCTACTTCTATAGCAAAATCTACATCGTCCTCATATGGTTGCAATTTTTTTCTCATCACTTGATCCACACTAGAAAAAACCTCAAACAAGTATAATTCGTCTGTGAAATTATATGTGTATTGATTAGCAAACATTAGAAAAAATTAGAAATTCGTCTGTTACTCTGTAATTAACAAACATTACAAAAAAATTCATTTACAGAAGAGGGAAGAACAGAAGAACAGAAATTCATCTAATTTATTTACATCATGTGTATCTAATTTACAAAACAATGAAACATTACATTACAAATTAGAAATTCGTCTGTAATTACAAACATTACAAAACATTTCAGCAGATGGAAGAACAGAAGAAGCGAATGGAAGAAGAAAACGACTGGGATGAGAAGGAAGAGGGACTGGGAGGAGACTCAGTTGAGGGAAAGCTTACTTGATTTGGGAAGTAAGCAACAGTTCTCTTCAACGTCTTCGATTGAGACTGAACTAACCCCAAAGACATCACAAGAATGTGGCGATTGAAGGTTCTCTTCGACGTCTTCACTTCAATTCAGCAGCAACCGATTGAAGGAAGCGAGGAAGAGAGCTTCTTTTTCTTCAGATTGAAGGAAGAGAGGTTGATGAAGTCGATTGAAGGAAGTTCAACAGTTGATTGATCTCTTCTTCAGCAACCGATTGAAGGAAGGGAGGAAGAGAGGTTCAGATCTACTTCTTTTTCTTCAGATTGAAGGAAGAGAGGTTGATGAAGTCGATTGAAGGAAGGGAGGAAGAGTTGTCGGCGTCGCTCCTTCTTCTTCAGTCAGCTGCAGCAAATGAAAATCGATTAGGGTTTTTTTTTCATATATAAAGAACTAAAAATCGGCGAGTCGGGTCGACCGGTTAAGCGCTGAATCGGCCGATTTTGACCGATTTCAACGGTTCCGTTTAAAGCCGGCCGAGTCAGCCCTGTGCGGTTCGGTCCAGCCCGCATACCGCTTTTTGGCCGACTTTCGGCAGCATTAATAGCACAGAGCGGAGGCGAGGCGGTCTTAACATTTTTTAAAGTTTTTATTTATTTATTTAATTTTTTTTATAATAAATTGAAACATATCAGCATAGTAGTATACATCATCATTTTGATAAGTATATAAGCAAATCTGTAAAAAAAAGTGACACAACTACCTATAATCGAAATGGAAACATAATAAATTGTATAACATAGCGAAAATGTGCACTACATAAGTGTCAAGTAACTTGCAAACATTTAATAAATTGTTAAAAATCAATAATCTTGAAAGAATAGAAACTTGAGAATTTTGAACATCTGTTAGAAGAAATTGTTGGAATGATTGGTAAAAATTCACAAGTATGATAACTAATGGTATTCCAAAAGTATAAAAATCATTGATTATGCTATGAAAAATCAAGATTAGTGTTGATCACAGACTGATCAAAACATGATATGTTTTCTCCAAAAATAATTTAAAAAATGTCAAATTTATCAAAACTTAAAAATATTTTATATTGTTTTATCAAATTTATCAAATATTCACCAATAAACAAAAAACCCTGTTATAAAGTGGGTTGCAACCTCTTTTTGTTACAATTGGACTGCAAATGGGTTGAAATTGGGCTAGCAGCAACCCTTTTGAACTTCTAGAGATTGGCTATATTTTTTTGCTTACCCTTCGGAAGCTCTATCACTCAATCAAGTAATCTCATCAAAATTATTCTCATAATGGAGCTTCATCGTCCTATGTTGCTCCCTTCCAACATTCAGCGTCCTGTGTAGGCTATGCCTAATTGCCTATACATTCTCATTTGCATGCCTTTTGTAATTTACTCCATGTCCCTTTGTACTTTTCATATTTCTATTAATGGAAGTATTTATTTACTTTATTGGAAAATCTATTTAATACCATTGGCTTTTGAGTTTTGAATAATAAAAGTTTCCCGATAATATCTATTTTCCCTATCTATGTGTTTGTGTGTTATTCACAAACAAATGATATATATATATATATATATATATTTTTTTTTTTTAAGTCTATTAATTGGAGATTCATGAGCTTTCTATGATTTTTTATTTATGATCTAAACTTCATGATCTTAGTTTTGCTTTGCTGTGTTTCATATATACAAACTTGCCTAACCTGATTTGGAGCCACCTATGCATCCTTTGACCATTGTCTCCACCGTTCTAATGTTGTGTTCGATTAAGAAACACAAACACTCAGTTTAGGATGTCCTATCGGTATGCCTCGTTGATCTCCGGACACTTTGAAAGTGGCATTTTTTAATGGGGTTGGTATGCTTTGGACATTCCGACCTTTTTTAGACACTAATACCAACCGTTTTATTTACTTATTTATGTTTTTATTGGAAGATTCTAGAAGGCGCGTGTCGACCCGTTAAGTAAGCACCCACAATGCATGTGACTTAAATTCTGAGAATAGTTTATTGAACTGCTAGTTGTTGAAAAATTCTAACTATCGAGTGAAATGGCGAGGAAAACAGCGAGGGACCCCACAGGGGGGAGAGCCGTCGACCATCCCCTTCGGGATGCATGTTTGAACCTTCGGAATGTGTGCGTTGAAAAGTCAAACGCGCATCCCGAAGGGGATGGACGGCTCTCCCCCTACCCCACCCCCCTCCCCTCTAGTGGGGTCCCTCGCTGTTTTCCTCGACAATTAGACGGGTTCGCTAGTTGTTATGTCTACGTGGCACAACAAGTTAAGATCATCAACAATTACAGAAAACATATTCCGACTACGTTGTACTTATGTCTAGGTGTCCAATTGATACATAAGAATCAGGAGTAGAGTATTCCTGGTATCATAGCTCAAGTCTAATCTCTTCTTTCCCACGAAATCATATTGGGCAAATACTTCTAACTTAACAAGTTCTCTTTTCCTACATTTTCAATTTTTTTTTTCCTATTGATTTAACTATCTCGTTCGCAATTTGCTAAACTGTTTATGCTCGTTCTCAATTCGCAAGTTCTCCTTGCTTTGTCAGTGGATGTTGCTGTAAAACATGTTTCTTTCCAATAGTAAGATACTAGTACTCTTAACTTTCTCACTGAACTTAACCATTCTGAACCATTGATTAATACAACTGCACATTGATGTGTTTACCTTTCTTAAGCTCTAGTAGTATGAGTGATTGTCTTAAATGCTTCAGTAATCAACATCATGTTCCCCAATGCAGATTACAAGAAGATGACTAATTACTCAGCAGAAGATTGCGACAATGGTTGATCAGGTATTCCTTCTTCAAAGAAAATTTATCAGCTGCCGCCCATATTTTGTGGCGCGAAAGGATGTTAAGTTTGCATTCAAGTTGGCAAGAGATGCAATTGATTCTCAGATCATTAGGTCTGCAGAATCTAGTCGTACAAAGAATTTGAATGAGACATGCAGGATCTGTTTGGAAGATACTGAGGTTGAGCAAATGTTTGCTGTCGATGGTTGCTTGCATCGTTTTTGTCTTTCCTGCATGAAGCAACATGCAGAAGTCAAGTTACTTCATGGAATGGTTCCTGGATGCCTCCATGAAGGTTGTAAGACCCAGCTAAATATTCATAGTGCTAGAAAATACTTGACCCTGAGTTACTTGACACAATGCGCAAACGAATGGAGGAGGCTTCAATTCCTGCAACAGAGAAACTATATTGCCCATACCCAAAGTGGTCTGCATTGATGTCAGAAACTGACATTTTGAATTATGCCAATGGTGTGTCTATTGGTTCTGGACAATCTGGAGCAAGAAATTGTATCAAATTCAAGGCCTTTTTTGTATCAACTGCAAAGTTCCATGGCATAGTAACATAAATTGCGTTGAATCCCAATTCTGTTGCAGAAGATGCAAAGCTGAAGTCTCTTGCAACTAAAAGCTCATGGCACCAGTGTGTTAAATGTAAACAGATGATTGAATTGTCTGAAGGTTGCTACCACCTAACTTGCAGGTACTTTTTCCATATGGTATCTCCTGTTTATATGTAATGATATAGAAGAATTTTGCAACAGAATATTATGGTATAGCTATGTCACTAATGAAATAATAGTTTTGTACTCATTGACTCAGGTATCTTATAATTGACACTACTACAAATATAGGCTTGCATAGCGCTTAAAAATAGGCTTAGATAGCGTTTTTTAGCGCTATCTAAGCTACCGCTATGGTAGCTTAGATAGCGCTCAAAAAGGCGCTATGCAAGGCGCGTACTTGAATAGCGCTTCGAATATAGCGCTATCTAAGCGTTGATTTTTTTTTTTAATTAACTTCAATAGCGCCTTAGAAAGCGCTATGTAAGCGCTTCGGTGAATTTTTTTTATTAACTACCATAGCGCTTTTTTATGCGCTATTTGAATTTTTTAAATTAGATTTGTTTATCTGCTAAGATAGCGCGTAAATAAGCGCTATGGAAGTAATTAGATTGTTCTTAGATAGCGCTAAAAGAAGCGCTATTGTAGTATATATGTTAAACTTAGATAGCGCTTATTTGAGCGCTATCTAAGTTATTTGATTTGTTTTTCTATTTTTTCGATACCGATTTTCTGGGCTAAATATAATAATGACAACGTTCAATCAATCAATAAAGACACAACATGATAACTAACTGTTTTTCATTCATTCAAAATATAATTTAAGCATTCATACAAAATTGTTAATATGCTATCATATATATTTGTTCGTAGCACAATACTAATAAATATCTTAAACTACAGGCATAATTAAAATGTTTTGCTTCAGCTTTCCATTTTCTCCTTGAGAAATCGGTTGTACAAGTATCCTGACCAATTGATTACGAAATTCTCCATTTTTTTCGGAGAATAAAATTTGACTGGCTGTTTATGAACAAACTGCAAATACAAAAGTTACAATCAATATATAGTTAGATGATATCAAATACTTCAAAAATCAACAAATAAAGTAATTCAATAAAACTATTTACTTACATAAACAGGAATACTTGTATCACCAGAATTCAAGAGATCCTCAATATAGCAACAAATATAATGACCGCAATGGATGCCATCCATCTCAATCTGCTTTGGACACTATGAGAAATAACATCCAATTAATTATATGCAATTTGTTACCATGTCTTATTATATAAAATAATTTTTAGTACTGTAAAATATTTACCTGAATGTTTGCCCAATTAAATCTGTTCATTGCAGCCTTTGTTATAGAGCCGCCTCGACGAGTCCGATAACTTCTCAATGCACTATTTTGTATAAAGTAATATTATACATATGTAATATGTATACATTTGTAATGTAAAAATAAAACTAGAACATGTATTTACCTTTCAACAAAGTTTTTCAAATCAACGCGTTGTGCGATCTTCGTACCCGGAGCTGGATCCATAAAGTATATCATCTCTGTTTTGGTATTGATACCAATCAATACCTAATGTTGACTGCATAATGTTTCAAAAAATTTAGACATCCTGATACTTAATAAACACATAATTGAATCTTATTTATATTGAACTCACCCAACATTATGCGGCACCAATAATAGATGGTCTTTTCCTGTATGCTTCAACAAACATTCGGCCAAATGATTGGACGATGTCCCATTACCTAGCATAGGTGTAATATGGGGCGACACAAAAGAAAACTTCCCCGCTAACTCGACATTTTCGGATAGATAGACTTCACCCAAATACCTTCAACAATCAACAATGTATAAGAATAAATAAAGTTTTCTAAAATATTTATATCAAATGGTCCAATAAGACTGAGCTATATCTTTTTAATAAAGTATTACAATCCTACTAGCTTTGAACTATATCTAACCATCATTGATACTTGACTGCACTTTCAATAATCATAAGGAATCAACAAAATAACTAGCTTTCTCTTTTAGGTCCTTCCACAAACCAAGTTAACACCACATTAATATTAAGATGGCATATTAAACATTATGTTGAAATTTATCTAAGGCCATCTAAAAAAAGAAGCAATGCATAAGGACAAATAAAGTTTTTTAAAACATTAACATCAAATAAATTTATTTTACTAGTTTTATCACCTTATATAGAAGGCGATGCTTGAGGCACGTAACCATCGATCCTTTAGAATCTCCACGACATGTTCATGAATAATGCATTCGTTCCAAGGCTCCCCATCAAAATATGCTGTCATGGGAACTTCGATACCACCATTCATGATGTTTGAGGGTAAGAAACGCAAAATATGCAATACCATGGAATTATGAGGAGAATCTCCACACTTAGGATATCCTAATGGCTTAGCACAAACCGTTGATTCTACACTTTTCATGATAGGCTTATTAGCATCGTTCCTCTTATCCATCTTCTTATTCTTAGGAGGTGGGCACTGCAAATCAAAAATTAACTTGTGAGGTAAGTATTGAATTTGAGCTATATGTTCTCCTACTTTCAAGAATAGCTTTCTAGCACTAAGCTATATGTTCTCCTTATCAATTTCAAGAATAGCTTTTTAGCAATCTAAATAAGCTATATGTTCCTTATCAATTCCTAGCAATCTAAATAATTTCATCAACATGAACAACAAACAACAAAGATATCCCAGACATGCTCCTAATCGCAAGAAAAAAGGAGAAAATACTTAATACATAAATAATTGTACCTCTATTCTCAAAGACACCAGCTTTTTTGGCCACGAAATGAAATGGCCAACAGCTTCTCCTACAGTCCTAACTTCGTCTGTACATTGCGGCACCGCTGAATGTATCCTCGCATAACCTGAAATTGCATCATGGCATTGTATAAGTATAACAACACACACACACACTAAGTCGGTATATAAATCTTAAAGTAATATGTTCAACCTTCTGGTAGTGGAACACCATGAAGAATTTCATTCGGGCGATTATGCAAAATACCTTGCCCAACATGTCTACGAGGGTTCTCAACATACAAATAACATCTAATAGGACCCTAGAAACGAAAAATATGTTAGTCTTTTATCCAATAAACATATTTATTAGCCAAGTTTGAAAATTAAATATACCTCAGGAAGAACCTCATTCGGAACCTCATCCGGAAAATCAAGGTCATCATCAGAATTCATGTCATCATCATCCACATTGAAATTATCCTTATGACTAGAACCACAAGATGATGGCACAGTAGGTTGGTAGCCTTTAGCCTTCGTCTCCTGCATGTCTTTCTCTAATCTATTGCATTGCTTTTCAACTTTGACATTTCGGACAATTCGGGTGCCTGAGCTAAAGATTTCTTCGTAACACCCCATCCACATCCTCGGACACGTCCGGAATACTCTAAAGGAATTGCTCGATCAAGCAAGTCGCCAAGCTTAATATCATTTCGCTCATCCTCTTCCAACTGTTGTGTTATGCGTACCTAATACAACTTAATATCATTTAGATTCATGATATAGAATAGTTCATTTTGCAGTGTAATTCTATTTGTGTAAATCCCATATTATTAACAGTGACTATATTGCAATGCCGAAACAAAATATACAAAACTGTCCAAGTTGTGAGTTCTAGTGTCTTCATCATGGCAGCAGAGTATAATTTAATTTTAAACTATTGTCTCTTATCATATTTACCAACTTTTAGTATCCACTTTTTGTAAAAATACCAAACAGTGCTATATATAGTAACAAAACTGAAACTCCGTGATTTTAAAGTAGGATAGTGCTATCAGGTGAAAAGGATGGTATCATGTCCAAACAGTGCAGATTTGTTTTCAAACAAAGGAAGTAGATATTACCACATCCTCAAGTACTTGCAAGGCAGTAGGATCATCAACCTCATGCTCACCATTCATCCTCGCATACTTCCAAGTATCCAAGCGAGTCACAACAGGATCCTCTTCCCCTTCACGTATTTTTTGCTCAATCTGCGAATTTCAAAGCCACATTTAAATTTCATATCATAGATACGTAATGTAGATAATTAATACATACAATCTGCTCTCTCAGCCGTGCATAACCCACACATGCCGTCCTATATCGCGCTTCCATCTTTTCCGTTCTCTCTTTGTTAAGTTTGCTTGTTTCCTTCAATTGAATGTTGTCATTAGTTGGGTTTAAATTGAAATGCCCCAAATTGAAGTAATATAATAACTTGAACGTACCTTAAACTCCAGAGTTGATGAGTATGCTACGAAATCTTTCCAATACAGAGACACAGTGGACAAGTGAGAGTATATGAAAGGCGGCTCATCCGAAAAGTTACCCTCACTATCTCTCGCAAGATTCCTTAACCTTGTCCTAAAAACTCTATGCAGGTAACCGGCACGAGAAACAATCTTTTTTTTGTGTGATTCGTCAACTCCCGCAAATGTTTCCTGTTACAAGAGTAAATAATGTCATGTTAATCTATAGTCAGTAGTTTGCATGACAACACTTATTTTCTCACCCCCTAAACACACTTAAAGAACCAAACAGTGGAATACGATAACAACTAGGTAAATTAAGTAACACCAGAAGCATCTATCAAGAATAAGAAACAAAATATCAAGTTTACTTATCTTTTAAATAGTCAATAAAAAAATAACTTAAGTTAGCACTTAGCAACAAGAAATCGTTAAGTACCTGAATCTTAGTACAATTAACAATCAATATTCCTTTTTTTAATCTGGAGGTCATCTTTCTCACTATTTCACTATTTTAAAATTTTCAGTATCTTACTCCTTAAAGAGAAGCTTGATAATGAGTTTTCAAGCCATTGAACTTAAAAGAAAAGTGTTGTACAGCATGATTAAAAACATATGATGCCATGTCAAGTGTTTAGCATCATCAAAGCTACTATACAACCTCCTGAATATAGGAATTATAGGAAAGTACCACATAACTTTGGCCGGGGAGTTGTTTTTCTTATACCGCTTCTTACCACACTTGGGACATTCATTCAATTCTGCGTAATCTTTCCTATATAAAATACAATCATCCGGACAAGCATGGATCTTCTCATGTGTTAACCCGATAGATTTGAGCAACTGTTTAGCATCATATGCTCTTCGAGGGAGCACATTCCCATCTGGCAATAGTTCACCTACAGCTTCTAACATCTCTGTGAAGAAAACATCAGAAACTTGGTGACTAGCTTTTAAGTTGTACAAAGTCAACACAGCTGACAATTTTGTAGCCTTTGTACAACCCGGCCACAACGGTAACCCAACATCCTCTCTTAAGCCATCACACATATCAGGATGATCCCGCAACTCTTCATTGACAACACTTGGGGAATTCTTCACAGGACTAGATTTTTCATTACCATCTCCCATATCACTTGTGTTCATTTTATTTATAAACTCAAACTGGGAGCCCAATTGACTTGATAAACTATGTTTACGTTTGCCAATTGAGCTACGTTTATCTTTGCTCTCACCATGATATGTCCAAACCTTATATGTATTGTCAATACCATGACACATTAAATGCTCGTGCAACTTCATTTGACCACTAACCTCTTTTACATTTAAACATTTTCGACACGGACATTTAATGAACATTGGATTTTTAGCATTCTTAGTTGCATAAGCACAAAACTCTTCCACCCCTTTCTTGTACTCTTCAGATAATCGATCCGCATTTACCCATTCTCGATCCATTAAAAACAATACTACAAAAAAACATCAATACATCAATCTCAATTGCCATGAATCCACATTTTTTACTTGTTCTTTCCACTCTTGGGACTTAGCAAGATTCTTACTAGCACACAATTCTATGAACAGTCACTTTAATTAGTGGAAGCTAAGCATGAAATATTTATATTTGTCCAATCTATCATACACAAAGAGAAGACAAAGATCGAATCCAAACAATTTCGTAACAATAAATCATAGAGAAATGACTTAGAAACCTGGTCGGAATCAAAATATGAAGAAACATATACGGAGTACTACATTTTCATTTTGAATAAGTTATATTAATACACTCTGTCACAATTTGATTGAAAGATTTTTTCAACAAAACAGTCCATATATCTTTGAAACAATAATTCATTCATACGAGTATAACTATACATTTTTAATAACACATTCATTCCATTCCATTAGATACTACACATGAAACACTAATATGTCAACATTTTGAACATAAAGCTATATGCCTATATGGAGTTTTATGTTTGTAAGTTCAAAGTTTACTACTCCGAATGACTCAAAAGCATGCTTATATAGAATAATGCTTAAAATGATGTCAGAATAGACCCAACATGGGTAGAGTTGTAACACCCCTAAATTTCATAAAACTAATTTATTTTATTTTGAATTAAATAAAATAGGATTACATTTAATTAAATTCAGGTTTCAAAATTTTAGGGTTTATTTGGTTAGTTAAAGGGCAGGTGTTCTCAGAATTTTAGTGGGGGCGAATAGCCACCCACCCTATAAAGAGAAAACCCTATTTTCTTTTCTCCATTTCCTTCTCTTTTTCTTTCTTCTTTTCCTTTTCTTTTGTTGCATTTCGATGGCGGCGATGGGGAATGGCGTGATGAAGATGAAGGAAGGGGCTGCGGCGATGAGCTTGCAGGCGAGAGGCAGACACATGGCAAAGTGGAGAGGATTCTGCGTCTGTGGCAATGGTGGTGGTTACGATGTGGATCAAGGGAGGAAGAAGGAAGAGTCATTTGTGGCTCAGAGAATTAAAGAGGAAAGAAGATGCTTAGCTTGGTGCTGCATCTGAGATGGAGGCAGGTTCTGACTTTCAACGAGGAGATTTTGTGCTTGGTGCTGCATCAGAAACAGGGAGCATGCGATGGTGTCTTCGATCGAGTCTGGTAGTGGTGTCGAGATGAAGTCTCTATTTTGCTCTGTATTGTGTAGTCGTGAAATTGGGCAAGAGATGATTCATGATGATGTTCGTTTGGGTTCAGCTTCTTCAATTGATAAATGTATATTTCTTCTGCAAGTAGAGATGAAGATATGGAGAAATAATGTGACAGGTAAATATTTTTGCAAGATGTGGACTGTTGGGTTGAGGATGTGAGAAGGAAATCGATATGGTGGTTTCATTGTTTATGTTGAAGTGGGTTTAGAGTGTACAGGGCCAGTGGAGGCTGTAAACATTTGATGATGTTGATTTCTCTGTGATAGCTGTGTTTGTTGTTTTGGTTGGGATGGCTAAGTCGAGTCAGAACCTCATGTAGAAATTACATACTGCAAGACTAAGCAAAGTCAGAATTGAATCCCTTAGAGCTACACCATTCGAAGGGATGTGGGGTGGTTGTCACTGGCCGGTGACGAATCTGCAATGTTGGAGGAATCAGTCTCAGCGAGAGAGACTGGCTTGCGTGCATGTGGAGGACTGAGTGGAAGGAAATGGATGATGTCGATGGATCTGTCACGGGCCAAGTGGATCATGCTCTTGTCGGATTAGGCATTTGGCGGGGAAGATCCAGTGAGTTTATTTTCATCCTCTTTCTTATAATTTTTGTATTGATTTTGATTCCATCCATTTTGGGTTTTCTTATGTCATAAAATTCTTGATTAGGTTCTTTGTTGACATCCAGTGTTTAATATGGTATTGCTTGGAAATCAAACTTGATGCTGTCAAGTTTGTTAGATTCGATTATTTATTCATTTCTTAGTATTTAGATTTGGTATGAATTGAGAATGTTGAGTGATGATCTACCCATATTTCTAATTCAGTTGAAATCATTAAGCTGTTTGCTTGATCTTTCAAGGTTTAAGTTTATCTGAAATTGCTTTGATTTTCTTGTTTCTTGGGTGTGTTTGTATTTTGATTTTTATCAATAAAACCAGGCTAGAATATATTAGGCTAGTAGACTCGCGCCTTGATATTGATTATAGTTTTACATACTAACTGCTCCATATCTGATTATATTTGAGAATCTTCTTGCTTTTCTTTATGTTCGTGCAGTTAGCATTAAAACCATAAAGCCAACTCCATTTCATGGCACTTAAGAGTGGAATCCTTGTCCAGCCATATATAATGAGGACTTGCTTCTATATATTGCTGGGGTAATCAAAGATTTGCTTTCAGCAGTTCACATTCTCGACTGTTAGCACATTAGCAACACAAAGATTGTAACAGCCCTTCAATTATAAGTATTCTCTAGAATTAGGATGAAGGTTTTAGTGACCATCCGTAGCATGTAGTTCGTTTTGGTTGTTGTCACAAACACTTTTATGTGACGGAAGGGATGTGGTGACTTTTGGGATCTTTACCTACCCATCCGATGTCGAGTCTTCCTGAGGGGATAGCTCCTCCATATCCTCGTCTGATTGTTAGAGAATCTGATTTCTATAGGTAGCTAGTGAAGTCAATACAAAATTGACTTGGGGGTCGGCTGACATTGGATAATTCCAGTTTTAATCTCTTGCAACTCTTTTCAGCACTGCACCTTAATCGAAGCTTGAAGCCATTCTTTAATTGTAATTCAACTTTCCCAATCATATACCATGTTCAGCCTGTGGATAATGCCACAAATAGTAGCTTTCGCCGTTACTAATTCTGAATATAATTAGATTGAAACAGACCTCCATTCTTTTGAGGACGGCACTCCAAACCCATGAGCACTCTCTGTTTGATTTGTTAGACTCTGGACTAGTATTGACAGATCATTGTATCAGTCAACTAATGTCAATTTAATAGTAAATTTATTGTTCATAGATGTTTAAACTTACATCAAAAGATGTTTACTAGTAATATGCGCCCATATAGTTGGCTAATATCATGATATTAGTAACCATATTAACCAGCAATTTGTTCATCAATAATAAGACATGAAGAGCAGCGGTCCTTTCTCCGAGTCTGTATGTGCGAATATTCAATTATATAGAACCTTTAAGTCAAAAGTTAAGCTAGTACCCTTCTTTTAATGAAAATCATAACAACTATAAATGATTTGCAGCATGGAGACACAATAATCTTTAGTATTATGTTGTGAGAAACTGCAGACACGAAGAAGACTTAAAAACAAATTACTAGAGGGATCTTGGAAGAATTAAGAGAGTGATTTTAGACATGTTTGAGAATGAGGTTGCCTTGTTTGTGGTGTTTTGTGTCGCAAACGTGTGATCTTTACTATTGTGATCTGTTTGATGTATGAGTTTCTCATACCTTGCTGGGTTCATATTTTGGGGTATTTGCATGATTCTATGAATTTGTATTTGTATGTGTATGACTTAAATTTGGTTATGCAAATTGCGTTGTTGAAAAGAAATTTATTTATGGTATTAAATGGGCCTTGATATCCCGTGTTGATACATAAAGTTTATATATGAGAAATGTAGATTGCCCCAGAACAATGGGAGGATATCCTGATGAGATTGATTATGATTTGGTAATGTGCCAAAATGCTATGTTTTTCCCCAAAAATGTGGGTGGATAGATTGTGAACCAATTTATGTATGACAAAATGTCATTGTGAAAGAAAAGTGAGATATCAAAATAAATGATATTGGTAAACCTTGATTTCTGAAAATATAAACCACTTGGACTTGTATCACTTAGAACTACCACATCTCTTTTGTTTATTATTTTCCCTCTCTTACTAGAGAAACTAAATGACCAGTGGGTCGTCTTGCGGAGTTGGGGCACACATTTCTTACTAGAGAAACTAAAATAACCTTCGGGTTAGTCTTGCGGAAATGTGGTGAGTTTGTATGCCTAAAATAGGCTTTGATATTTATCCGTCAAAAATGTGACGTGAGTTATGCGCATTGATAGCCCAAGGGTGGCTTTTGGTACTCATATAGTTAGGGGTATCCGCGATGCATGCCTGTATGTGATGTCTCCACTTAGGCATGGATGACGGAGTAGTCCTCCTTTATATGAGAGAGGCATACGGGCATGTATGTTCGGCACGGAGGTGGTGCGAATGTGGTATCGTCTAAGTGATCAATCCGTTAAAGAGATGAACCTAATTCAAATAAAAAAAGAATAAATGACGTTGCATTGTTTCTAATCCTTTTTATGCAGGATGGCAAGTCAATTAATATTTCTGCAGGTTCGACTTGCCATAGTCAACTCCTATAGGGTAAGTACAGGTAAATGCATATTTACATATTAGGATGATGATATGATTGCCTCGTTGAGGAACTAAATTCTTTGGACTGTGTTTTCTTGCGTCACACCTTTGCCTCGTTGAGGAACTACCTATTGGTGTGATGGTTTGTTGTTTGTGTTTCACTTGATGTTTATCACGTGCGATTTTATTGATTTTGGAATGAAGATTTCTCACACCAGCTTTATTGCTGACCCGAGTGAGCTTTTGCTTCTTGGGTACATTCCTTTTGGAATGTAGCCGAGTAGTGTTTCAGGTTTAGAGACTTTGAGCTGCGTTACCGGAGTTTTGCTAGTGAGCTAGCCATGCCAATCTTCTCCGGGTTAGAATTTTTATTTGTTTCAGATGTTTAGTTCATGCTGCTATTTGTTTCTGTTATTATTGAATTCTCACGTCCCGAGTTTTGGGGGAAACGGATAATCCTACGTGGCTTTTGGAATTTTCGTTTTCTTCGAAAATCGGGGCGTGACAAGAGTGGTCCTGCTTTCCTACATTCGACAAAATTACGATCTTTATTTTTTCTCTTGGTAACTTAACACCACAGGAACAGATAAAGCCAAACAAGTGTTGGCCTTATGATTCAGAGCCAAATTACTCTGCAGCTTTATGCATCAAGCATTTACCTCTGATTTCAGTAACACTCTCACCATCCCTCACATTTCCAAGATATTAAAGACTAAATTGCAAAAAGTTACAGAACAGTTGCAAAGAAGATTCATCAGAAGTAATTGTTTCATAAGCAAAGAAGATAAGAAGACAATTTTAATGCCAACAAAGAACCCTACGTTGCATTTATATACTAATGAAAGTTCTAACTAATACTGAGTAAACTGAATATAAAAAACAAAAACAGTGAGGGATGGTGAGAGCTACCATGGACATCAGAAACAACAAGAATCATCTCCATAAATTGAACATTTGAACAACTACTCTTTTTTGCCCTTTCGTTTGAGTAACAAATAAACAAGAAGTATTTAATTTGCCTCATCTACCAGAAAATGATGAGGCAACCACAAAAGAGAGACCAAACCAACCTGAAGCAGATTCTTTATCAGGTAAAGTGCAGCAGGTAACGGTGGCTGCAATGTTTGGCAGTCGTTGTGTGAGCTGAAGCCGAGTGCGAAGCAACCGGTAACGGTGGCTGGAGAAACCGCTGCTTGGCTGGAGAAGTCGATGGAGAACGGTGGGTTTGGAGGCAGCTTGAACGGTGGCTGTTTCGGTGGTTTAGGGGCGCCGTTTCTTTTTTTTTTTTGTTAGGTTTAGGAGAACAGGGGCGCTGCTTCGGTGGTTTAGGGGTTTAGGCGGGCTTTTTTTGTTAGGTTTAGGGGTTTAGGGGGGGTTTTGAGATTTAATTTGATATTTGATTTTTTTTTTTAATTATTAGACTAAGATAGCGCTATAGTAGTGATAATTTAATTTTTTTTTTTTTTTAATTGCTAGACTAAGATAGCGCTATATAAGCGCTTTAGTAGTGATATTCCGAAGCGCTATCCTAAATGTAAGTAGCATAGCGCTTCGGAAGCGCTATGCAAGCACTTTAAAAGCGCTATGGTAGCTTTGGTAACGTTTTTTCTCATAGCGTTTTTTAAAGCGCTATCTAAGACATAACTAAGATAGCGCTTAACTGAAAAAAAAATTAAAAGCGCTATTGTAGTGTTTTTTTTTTTTTTTTTGATTTTTTTTTTTTTTTAAAGACAAATAAGCGCTATCCTAGTGCCCACTTGGATAGCTCTTTAAAAAAGCGCTATCTAAGTGGCGTTACCTAAGCTAATATTTGTAGTAGTGTGAGCTGTATCTGTTGTTGGATTAAAACACACACTGAGCTGTATCTGTTGTTGGATTAAAACACACACACACACACTTACACTTACACTTTTTTATTTTCAACATGCATGTTCCTGACTTCCTGCCAATGCAGATAGCTTAGTTGGTGATGTTTGCGGCAGATGGTATCACAGATAATAACATTTGTGGTGTTATAGAGTCAGAAATCCAACTGTTGATGCTTGAAAACTTTTCTCAGACCCAACTGGGGATATTACGAGTATATACTGAGCAATTTGAATGAATGCAAATCCCTTGGATCTCATTTTATCAATAAAGTATAAAAGGAGAAGTTTTGTCCAGAATTGATTTTTAATGATCCCACTGAATTGAGTTGGGTGAATGGCACCACAAATTAGTCCTTTGGTGACTTATTTTCAACATGCATGTTCCTGACTTCCTGCCAATGCAGATAGCTTAGTTGGTGATGTTTGCGGCGGATGGTATCACAGATAATAACATTTGTGGTGTTATAGAGTCAGAAATCCAACTGTTGATGCTTGAAAACTTTTCTCAGACCCAACTGGGGATATTACGAGTATATACTGAGCAATTTGAATGAATGCAAATCCCTTGGATCTCATTTTATCGATAAACTATAAAAGGAGAAGTTTTTGTGCTTTTAAATGTTGGTCTTGCTTCCTTCACATTTCTTCTTCCTGATTTGAGTTTTATAGTTTCTTATGGATTATTAGCTTCAAATGTGATGGCCATCCCTATGCATCTCTGATCTTTCATGGTTCAAGTGAAATGGTTTGGACAGTTTTTATCATATGCCAATTTTTTCCATAAACAATAGTTCCTTTGCCTTCTGTGCGCATTCTCACTGTGATTGTGCTATTGTCTCTGCCACGACTTGCATATCCATACACTGGTATATCAGCTCATATCAATGAACACTTATCTTGCAGATGCGATTATGAGTTCTGCTACACCTGTGGAGCTGAATGGCGGAATAAGAAAGCAACATGCCGCTGTCCAAACTGGGATGAAGGTAATATTGTGAATGACCAACGAAGACGCAGGTAATTGGAAGCACTGTATGCAAATTTCTGGCAAGTTAAAGCTGACATACTTGGTTGATGCTGCTTATAGTTAAGATGACAATCCAAAATTTTTGTAAGTTTTTGGTAAAGAGTTGACATAAGATCCAACATCTCATCTATTTCCTTTTGTAAGTTTTCTGAATGTTTGACTGCGTGGTGGAGACAACCAAACATGGATGTTTATGATATAGAAGTAACAGTAGCAACAGCCATTGCTGGGCTCAGAACTCACTCAAATGTTTCTCAAAATTTTCTTTTGTAGGTGTAATAGAAGTACTTAATAGAAATCTGACCTAAGTTATTAAAAGATATCTTTGATGGGTGTGTTGCCTGGCACTATTTTCTTACTCGTTTGATTGAAATACAAATGGCAGATATCTTAAGAGTAGACAGACACTTGGGAAATGTTTTGTTTCGCTTCGTTTAGTTTCGAGTCACTTTTTATTGGATACATGGACCAAGCTACCTTCAATCTAGATAATTTGGTATCTAGTGTGGATTGATAGTTGGGTTTATATTATTATTATAAATGAATGTTGTGTTTATGCGAGCCAAATGCAAACTTGTATGAGAATTTAATCTTTGAAGCATGGCTGCTGAATGGAAATGAAGGCTCATTCTTTTTTCTTGAGACCCAAGGTAATAAAAGACATGATATGGAAAGTTTTCCTGCACAACCCATTATCTGCCTGTAAAAACAACATATGATATTTCAGGTATATTTTACACAAGCTTGAATGAAAATTTATAAACCACGAAGCGTGTCATCAGAGGCAGTAAAGTTTACTTTAGTTACATTTGTTCTTTCTCCATAACAAGGCTGGCCTTGTCCATTCAGAGAAGGGTTGGTTTATCACACTCGGTTGTATGTAGATTTGTGAGAGTTCAAAATTTAATAAGTGAATAAAAACCTTTATTAATCAAAATACTAATAAAAACAAAGAACTTTGAAGTAATATTTATATTAAGGTTTGTTTGGATGCATGGAAGTTGGAAAAAAATTTAATTCTTGATGTAAAAAATCGAGGACTAAGTTTCAATTGTGATGTCTGTTTCCATGCTACCAAATAGATGATCCGAATTATTTGCTAGATTTTTATTTTTTTCTAACCAAATAGTCTTTGCAAATTGCAACCAAACAAATTATGGAGGATGAGAAATGTGGTGGTAAAAAGAATAACTTGATATTGCAAGTAAGAAAGATAAGATTAGCAATTGGGTCGAATCTAACACCTAACTAGATCCAAAACCCTTGACCCGCTCCACAAACAACAGACCAGACCAGCCAACGATGAGTCCACCAATTAAAAGGAGCCGATCGAGTCGAGGGAGTGTTATTCAGTTCAGCGTCTGCGCTGCGTTTCGTATCCAATCCAATCCAACCCAACCCAACCCAACGAATCGAAAGCAAAATCAAAGGCGCAAAAGCAGGAAAGCAGCGAGAATGAGCGGAGCAGGGAAGAAGATCGCAGATGTGGCAGTGAAGGCATCGAAGGGCATCGATTGGGACGGGATGGCTAAGCTTCTCGTCTCCGAAGAGGCTCGCAAGGAGTTCAACAATCTCCGCCGCGCATTCGATGAGGTCAACCACACTCTCCAGACCAAATTCAGCCAGGTCTGCTCCACTTCCCTCCCCTCCCCTCTCTCTGTGTAACTTTCTCCATCTAGCTAGGGTTTTGATTCATAGCCTTTTTCAAGATTTAGCTCATTTGATTATTTCTTGGTTGGAATGGATAAAACAAACTGCATATTAATGCTATAAGCAACTAACCTGATTTCTCCAAATATGTCGAAATTTGACAAAACATTTCATTTGGTACTTACCTAAATCATCGTCAAAGCCCATTCCCGATACTTTGTAGTTACCTAAATATCTTTTGTATATTTTAACAATATGTAATTTTATTGTAATATAAAAAAGTTTGTTAAGTGAGCGATTCTTATGTACTGTGTATGACACTATTAGTCGTGTGAAAATTTTATAAAGTATTTAACAGTTTAAAATGCATAAACTTATATTGCTAATTCAAATATTCTAACCAAAATGTTTACATTTTATACACAAAAATAAACATTTCACAAAATCAAAATTAACTCAAAAACGAAATCACAATCTTTCGTTGTTAGTAAGATTATGTTTTCGCTGATTAATTCATTCATATAATAATAAGTTTTGGCTTTGTGCAGGAACCTGAACCCATTGACTGGGAATATTACAGAAAGGGTATCGGCTCTCGCTTGGTCGATATGTATAAGGAAGCTTATGACAGTATGTTCTTTGCTATATTTTTTTATTTCTCAAAGTTTCTCACTTTTCCAATTTTCGTTTGTGTTTATTTGTTCAATTGCCATGTCATGATTATGGAACTCTTCCTCCATTTCTACATCTAAGGTTTCAAGAAAAACTGATGCAAATACAAATGATTTTCCTGGAAACTTTCTCAACATTATTTACTTAATTTTTCAATGCTCTACTGGTTGATTTCAAAGTCTGATGAAAATACTTCTCTCCTACCACAACTACCGACACCATCATCTCTTTGGAAAATTGTTCAAATTCTTACATGTGAGAAAATAACTTATAATTGATCAATTTACTAACATCTACCAAGTCCCCAAATTATTTTCGTGGTGATTGGTGAGAATAATTCACATGACATTTACATTGATGATAGCCGAGTATAATGGGAGTGAGAAATTATACTGACCTCACCTGCAAGTGCTTTATATTGTGTATATTTCATGTGATACAACACAGGCACCTAGATGTTAGCCTCAGTAAAGCCCGGGACCAAATTTTGTGTTTGATTTTTTATTTTTAACTTTTTCATGGAAAACCACACAAAAAGTGGAGATATGGGGGTGTTTGTTTACACCTCTTAATTAGACAGTATGTCTGAATTTTCAAAAATGTAGTTGTCACTGTCGGATTATATGGGGGTGTTTGTTACTGTTGGATGATTGGTTCAGACATTGGGTCTGACTTTCATAAGACATAACCAAACCTCTGAATTGCCTCAAACTTTGTTACTTTATGAGTTAGAACTAGAGCCAGAAACAAACACTTTCCAACATCTCTAGTTAGAGATTTGCCTCTAATTAGGGGTTACCTCTTAATAAGAGGTTAGACCTCTAACTAAAACAAACACCCCCTAAGTGAGAGAAGTTTTCAGTTCATAATATTGAAGATAGCTATGCCTTTTAAGTTTTCCATGGAGATATATTATTTTTCCCGGAAGAAAATTTGTTTCCATGATTTTGAGAGATGTGGTGGAATGGCATGATTTATGTCCCCTCGCCCGCTTTCTCTCCTCTTATTGTTTCAATGTTTTCAAGGTTTCCATGAAAAAATAAAATGAGCACACCCTTAAATGGTTCCCCGTACAATTCCATGCTATTCTGATCTAGAAATGAATAAGTTGGGAAAGCTATTTTCAGGTTCATGTCATGTCTTGTGCTCTCGCTGTGTTATTTGTTTTCTAATTGCTCACTAGAGCCTTACACTTTGTATTTTTGTAATCAAGATTGGTAACATGTGCGCGCTGCCAACACATTGTTAATTAATAATTTTGAATGGCTTCTTTTGTTCTTTTTATTTTATGTTAGTTCTTTAACAACCACGGAACTTTGATATCACGTTGTAAAGTAATTTGTTTCTTCTTATACACTGTTTATTTTACAGGCATAGAGATTCCTAAATATGTTGACAATGTGACTCCACAGTACAAACCAAAGTTTGATGCATTGGTATGTACCAATATTAAATCTACTGTTGTTTCGTTCCAGATTTTTCATGATTTCTTGCAAATCCATCTCGTGTAGAGTTTTTAGAAATAAAAGGAGGTTGTGAAGGGGCCATAATAGAAACTTTAGCTTTCATCGAATGCAGATGCGGGGATTAACCATTCAAATAAAACTTATTTTCTTTTAATGATTTCAAATTTCTGATTCACAGTTGGTGGAATTGAAAGAGGCTGAACAGAAATCCTTTGAGGAGTCCAAGAGATTGGAAAAAGAAATACTTGAAGTTCAAGAAATGAAGGTAAGAGGAATGAGTCCTTGTTGTTGCTCCTTTTGGAGGCGATGTTGGTTATTTGATCTCTCACAAGTTTTTTCTTCGTTTTAACAGAAGAAGATCAGTACCATGACTGCAAATGAGTACTTTGAGAAGCACCCTGAACTGAAGAAGAAATTCGATGATGAAATAAGGAACGATTACTGGGGTTACTGATTCCCCCCCAACTGATATTGGAGTGAGGCAAAAGTTTTCATCAGGATTTTTCAGTTAGCCCTTTTGTGTCTACTCTGCAAATAAGAATAAACAGATTGTTCCCCTTCCTATTTAGCATGAAAACACTGAATGTCATTCTTGTTGTGAGATGACTTAATGATACCATATGTAGTTACAACTCCAGTTTTTCGAAGTTGTTTACCATATTTTGTTAAAATGAATTCTGATTCATGTTCGTTCGGTTTGTTCTTTGCTCTGATTCCTCGCTTTTAATATTCTAATGACTGTTGGAATGAGATCATCTTCAAATTAGCAGTTCTAATAGAGTCGAGAATGAGCTTGCAACCAAAGATGTACCGGTTTAATCCAACTTCAAAGTACTGGGTTAGATGTGCTCAGGTCTAGAGGGTATGAAATTGTACGACTGAATTGTTGGGGGATTAGGAAAAGGCAACGACTACTTCACACCACCTTAAGTGCTTTCTCACACCATTTTACTCTCCCACACCACTTATTTTCTTTCTCACACCATCATACTTTCCCATACCATCAATATAAACAAAATATCAACATTTTTCCTTTTCCCATTCAAATCGAAACGCGATTCTTCTCTCCCCCATTTGAATCTCTTCCCTCTTCCACATTCAAATATCTTGCAAATCTCTCTCCACATTCAAAACCATCGAAAATCTCTTCCCTCTCCCTCAAAATCGAAACCCTTAAAAATCGAACCCCAAATCGCAACCTTCCCAAAAATTTTCAAAAAAATAAAGTAATCTCATGGAAACTTAAGAATAATTTTCAATCACAAAAACAAAGTAAATTTCTGAAAAAAAATTCTGAAATCACAAAAAAAAATATTGTTTGCTAGAGACAATGCGAGGTTTTGCGATCTGGGCGAACAGTAAAAAAATTGCTGAAATTTCCTATTCACTTGCATTGTTCTGGGCGAACAGGAAATTTCAGCAATTTGTTTCTAGGACAGATTTGCGTGACTTTAGTAAAATGCCCATGACTTGCTAATTTCAAAATATTTTCAAGTGATTCAAGTTGTATTTATTAGATAAATCAGAGTACTACAACTTTTGTGTGAGAATCGGTCTCGATCGAGCACATAAGTTCGACGAAAGTCAAAGACACTATCCCGTTTTCATTGCAAGACAGATTTGCACGACTTTAGTAAAATGACCATAACTTGCTCATTTCAAAATATTTTCAAGTGATTAAAGTTATGTTAATTAGATAACTCAGAGTACTACAATTTGTATGTTTTAATCAACTTGAGAATCGGTCTCAATCGAGCACATAATTTGGCCGAAAGTCAGAGACGCTGTCCCATTTTCATTGCGAGACAGATTTGCGCGACTTTAGTAAAATGACCATAACTTGCTAATTTCAAAACATTTTTAAGTGATTGAAGTTGTGTTTATTAGATAACTCAGGTACTACAATGTTTATGGTTTGATAAACTTGAGAATCGGTCTTGATCGAGCACATAAGTTGGCCAAAAGTCAAGAACACTATCTCATTTTCATTGCAAGAAAGATTTGCGCAACTTTAGTAAAATGACCATAACTTGCTCACTTCAAAACATTTTCAATTGATTCAAGTTGTGTTTATTAGATACGTACTACAATTTTTGTGTTTTGATGAGCTTGAGATTCGGTCTTAAGTGAGGGTTTAAATTGGTCGAAAGTTACCCTGTTTTGCGTTTTTTTCGTTTTGAGTTTGGTTTCTCTGTTAGGTTATGCATATTTATTGGTGGTGTGAGTAAGTAAGAAAAGAAAAAAAAAACTCAATGGTGGTGTGAGAAAACGCTTTTGATGGTATGGAGTAGTCATTGCCTTAGGAAAATGATTCATTTTTCCTAAATGAGTTGTGTGTGTATATCATATATTTAGTTTGGCACAAACCAAGTGAAAGAGAGAAATAAATTGCTAAAACTATGACAATGAAACATCATTTCACTTCTCTTAAGGAATACAAGGCTAAGTTATACATCCAACCGGTTGCATCTTCCCTCCCCCAAAATTTGTTCTCAAATGTATGAATTTTAGGGCAGGCGAGAGACCATACAACTCCTCCATACAAGGTACATTGATTTATGGATATACGCTGGCGAAGTCCTTTTTTTGTAAAGCAATGTCTAAATGTGCCACTAGAGCTTATAGAATCTTTGCGTGGGGTTTTCGTACAACAACGAGACTCCTTTATTTCCTCTAGGGTTGAAAACCGAACTGACGGTTTGGTTTTTCGCCTAAACCGTGAACTAAACCAACTTTAGTCGGTTTCAAAATTTTCAAAACGAAATCGACTATTAACAAAATCGAACTAACTCTGATTTATGAAAACCGTAACCGAACCGACTAAAACCAAAATAGTAGGTCAATTCGATTTTATCGGTTAAAATAACATAGAAACTGAAAACCGAACCGACCACTTCAGTTTAAAATTTTTTAAAATCAAAACTAAACCGAACCGATCAGTTCGGTCGATTTAAATGGTTTGGTTAGTTTTTTGTTCAACCCTCCTTTCCTCCTCCATTCTCTCTCTTCAAACAACATTTTTTATCATTGCTCGCAAGAGCTTTGCTTTCCCTTCTCTAGCATACTCAAGAAGATAGCCTCCCTTTTCCATTCACTCTTTTGTATATTCACCACCGAGTACTCTTTGTTCACCTACATTTCATCACATACAATCACCTTCCAGTGTGATTCTTCCACGTGTCATGTCCCTCTTTCAAGGATATTTGTTGCGATTGATCTCTTATTTGCACCTAAATTAAGCACCACCACCATTGTTCGCGCATCCCGAGCGGAGTGAACGGTCCCCACCCCGCCACCTCCCTCCCCTCGCTGTTTTCCTCGATCGTTTCCTCGCCATTTAGAATTTTTGATTTACAGGATGATGCCACACCATGCCCCCAATTCTTGTACACACTGCTCAAGTGTCTCAGGCATGCTCTCGTGTTATTCACGTGCTTAAGGTGCTCTAGATATAACACCCACATGACCTCGCCAAAATCACGTCCAGTAACCAAACAAACAACAAACAGATATGAATTTGAGGTGAGATAAAATTCAACCGGGATCGTAAATTTCCTAAGAAACTAGCTAACTCGGATGAGGTATCAGTTTGTCATTCCTTGTGTAGTACACAACATAAAAAAAAAAAAAAAAAATTGCATCGACACAATTGGGCAATGTCAAAATTGGAGCTGTTATGTGCTGATCCGAAAAGTATAAATACCCACTGTTAAACATCAAACATCGTGAACATAGTTTTCTAACACACCACATAACAATCAAGTAGGTGGCATACAGCAAATTATGGTATTTTGATCTTCTAGGCAGTTTAAACGTTACTTCACGTACCCATCGCTCTTGGGCCCGTTGGCTACTGTGCTTTTATACATTGTTATAGGAGAGGCGATACTGTCCATTTGCAAATCCCAGATAATATGATCAGAGATATGAGAAGGATAAGAGCAAACTGTAAAAAATTGTTGGAGTTTGTATAACAAATAGTTCCGCATGGAAAGTTAGAAGTAAAAATAATGTCATTATAAGTCTTGACTTTCAACACTTATTAAATTCAAAGGATAAAACTGTTTTGTCTCTATATATTGAAGAGAAAAACATCTTCTTCGTACAACAGTTTTTTCAAAGTGTTGGTGCTAGGGTGTTGGTCATAGATAGTTGAGTCGTAGGGGGGAATCTGTCTATAGGACATCGCATAACAACTCCGCTAATTCAAGACATAGCAATTTCGCAAATTTTTCAGAGTGTTGGTGCTAGGGAGTTGGTCATAGATAGTGGAGTCATAGGGGCGAAATCTGTCTATAGGACATAGCATAGCAACTCCGCTAATTCAAGATAGCAATTTCGCAAGCCTCTATCTGCAATTCAAGTTAGTGAATCTATTTAATTTCTATTTTGATTTAATTATAGTTTTGTACTGTTAATGTATTTATTTCAAAAAAATATATACATTGTTCTGATTATTTCAACAAAAATAACTACCACCATAATGCAATGGTCAAGATCAAATTTAGGAACCATATTCTCTTGAAGCAAGCTCGTCACGAAGCAACATAATTTTCCCAATCAGCTTGAAATATAAATACAAAACCCATTTTTTAGCCATTTGCAGTATAAATGCAATGCACAAGAACAATGTGTTAGAAGTTGTAGTATTTCACGTATAGTCATTTAGATACCACCCCACTTATTTATAGAAGGGTAGTTCGATTAACAAGATTATTGGATATCTAATAATGAGTGATGTAATCGAATCCTGCTCTCCTTAACGTTGACGTTGATGTTGACCTCAACCTGAATAAGGAACACACTTGAGCCAAGGACCACCGTTGTGGTGGCCAATGACCTTTCGATGCTAAAGTCAGACAAAACTTAAAGTTGTAAATTGGGTTCTGTAGTGTACCTTTCTTTGTCAAACATGTGTCTTATTTATAATGAGAGAGTCCTTGTTCGGCTAGGCCTTTGGTGGCATAGTTTAGGGAAAGAGATCTTACTGGAGATCATTTTCTAGTTGGAAATCGACCATGTAGGAAAGTTTCTCTACATGATTTGTGCTCCTAGATCTGTGGGAGATGTTTCCCTTTTAGAGTGATGTCTATGCAAGGAAGTTTCCCTACACGACTTATACTCTGGTATATGTTTCATAGTCAAAACCAATGTATTGTTGGCCTACCAGTTTAGGTGATCCCCAAGATACTTACCTGATTAGGCCTTACGGGTATTGGGATTTGCCATGTGACGTGTGGGGCTTAATAGGGCACTGCAATTTGGATCCAACCTCCTAGATTCTGCCAATATGGGCTTAATGTTGTCTGTGCCTTGCTAGATTCAGTGGGCAGTCAAGCCCATTTTGCTCTGCTAACGAGATCATCATGACACGCGTACGGTGTACATTAAATGACAATTTGGTGTATCATCAGCTACTCCCCCTGAGTTGGTGGTCAGTACATCGGTTCATCAAGTCATGTCGCAGAGGACCTGAGCGGTCATGATTGGCTTGAGTCTGAATTGTCTCCTCGAGTGGCGCATTTCATTAAATGGGCGTGCGTCTGCTCGAGAAAAGGCAGAAATTTCATTCACTATATAAATCCTTTTTTTGCAGAGTTCATTTTTTTATTCTTTGATATTGGAGACTCTGTTTTGTCGTTTTACTTTTCGTGCTTTTGATTTTATCCAACTTCCATGATTGGAAGTTTGTACGTTCTTCAATGGCGGGCCACAATCAGCTTTATGATGAACTGTTTGCTAAGGGTCGTAAGTTCTTTGAGGAGAAGTCACTCTCTAAATCGAATCTTGAAAGCCTCCATGAGACGTATGGGATACCTGATGATCTGGTGTTGTTCACATTGGGCGTCGATTAGACGCTGCTATCTTTTCCAGAGGGATTTATCTGCTTGCATCAAGGCGTCCGCTTTCCTGTTATCAAAGAAATTTGGAGCTTCTTGGCTTACCTTGGCATTGCGCCCACTCAACTAGTGTCTAATGGGTATAGGACAATGATCGCCATATTGATTAGGGCAAATGACGCTGGTGTCCGAGTGTTTTCGAGGGTGATTCAACTGCTTACTTCTCTTTAGATAAACGAATATGTTGTGTGTGTGTTGACATCGCCGAATTGTTTCGGCAATCTGCCTAACGACTTCAAGTTCTGGTAGAAATATTGTTTCATGGCTCTCACGAACTTGGAATATTTTGAGTTTGTCGGTCATCCGATCAAGCGAGAGTTCCGTCAACTGAGTAAGTTTAGTTATGTTATTGATTCTGCTAGCATTAATTGCATATTGAATAGTTATCCATACTTTTTGTAGGGAGGTTTCCGACTATGTCGCTATCTTCTGAGGACGAAACAATCATGAAGAAATTTTGTGACATGCCCCGGATGCGGATAGATGATGTGTTCAGTCTTCTAACATCAAGTGCAACGGACTGTGGGCCCATTGGCATGAGGCTCTCATTCTTTTCAGAGTTTCAAAGACAAAGTCTGAGGGCAAGCCCTTTTCCAAGAAGAGGAAGCTTCCAAAAGTTAAGATTCTGAGCCCATCAAGGAGGGCAGAACTAAATGAAGCATTTTCTTTTAATATGCGTTCCAAGAAGCCTCATGCTGCCACCAAGCCCGCTAGTGAGCGTTTGGTCCTTTCAGAGGGACGCCGACTGTGGGGCAGGTTCTTGATTCATCCACTGGGGGGGAAGCCATTGTGTCCAAGGGGCAAAATGCTCAGGCAAGGGTCCCTATTTCTCTTCCTGACTTGGAGAAAGAATACCTGCAGATGGTGGGAGTCGAAGATGTAACGAAGTTGAGCATCGATAAGGCGAAGGTTATGAATCTGATAGGCAAGGGCCTTGTGGCTCTCATGCCACTACTATTAAGCTTATCATCCCAATAGGGAAGCATAAATCTCCGTTGAACCCGACCATGGGATGGTTGGCGGGTGTTAAGTTTGCCTCCTTGAGTTGCTTGTTGCGAAATGTGTTGAAAATAAGACGTTTAAATAATTTCATGTATCCACCAAGGCCCTTTTCACTTCCCATTTTGAAACGAGGACCAAGATGACTAAGGCGTCATTGTGAGGAGAATGAACGTCGTGAAGGTCATGGTCCATGAACGTCAGCGATGGGATGGGCTCTGAATACGTGCATACTGCATTTATCTGTCTTTGCAGGCTGGCTGCGTCCGCATTTCAAGAAACGTCCTCTTGCGAGACCTATTTGATTGCTCGCCTACGGAGTCGACTCCATGAATCACCTATATGATGTCAGGAGTTCATTTCTCTAACTCCTTAACATAATCTTCCATTTCCTTTGTTCGGTCCTGCTTTTTTTCTGGGCTCAAAAACTCTTTCAGTTTCCTGTCAGGACCCAATCCACAGAGTACTATATTGTCCACTTCGGGTCCAAGCCGCCCCGCACAGGTTAAAAACTCATAGTATTTTTTAGATCCAAACTCGTACATATATAACACATCTTCATCCCTCACCCAGGCGATGTGGAACTATAACACCGAGGCAGTCTGTCAGCCTTTGAGCCCGCCCACACTTGGTAGCCTGCCCACACATGGAGCTGCCAGCCTCAGAGCCCGCCCACACAGGGTGTTACAAACCACTCCCCTTAGGGCTCAACGTCCACGTTGGCACACTTCCAGTTGGGTCCAGCTTTGATACCAAAATGTCACGCCCTGATTTTTAAACAACCTAAATTAATAGATTGTCAAAAAACTAAGGCACGACACTAAAAAATTAGATGGTACAGACATGAGGCAATATAAAATAATAAACTTCATTAAAATATTTCCTCTCAAAATGAGGTCAACATTTATCATACCTAAGCTACAAAATAAATCATAAAAAGGAATAACATTAATCAATCCCAAATAAATCTTTGACGCAAAATCCAAGCATTAATAATTAATCCATACATCTAATTACCTAGGAAAACAATAAAATCAAAGTCTAATGGAATGAGTTAAATCCTCAGCTACCGCCACGCAGTTAGAACCACCTTCAGCTCCAACTAACTCTGGTAAGTCTCTGGAGCTGCGCTCATTAAAAATGCACCCAAATTTGTAAAACAATACAAAATTCGGGTCAATATATTAATACTTGTGTGAGCAAACTTACAAATTAAGACGCAACTACACAATTAAATACCATTCAAATGATACACATTTCACCTGAAGGAAGACGTATAGTTCTCATTCAATGATCGAATGAGCTGTTAGTTTCTTCCTTCAAGGCTATCCTAATATATGCTAAAATAATCCATGCACATTTTTCTTGTTATGATAAATTCAAGGTTTTCTTTATTTTCCTAGTTTTTAGCTTCTTTTTCACAATCCTACTCTCCTCCTGTGCTGAACACACCTCACCCACGTATGTCTCTTTTGCCTTCGAAACCACTCGGAGCGTACATGACCCAAGTGGGGTGCCACATCGAGAGTCATGTCATCATATCCGAAGTTCGATCCATGAAAAATATTTTCTAAATATTACACGTACTACCAAACTCACATGGAACAGCGTACCCGATATGCAAGGAAGTCCGCATACCAAAATTATATAAAATACATACAAGCAAGTCTGTATACTCAAATCACATTTTTTTTTCAAATATTTTTTTTCATAGTTGTGGAAAAGAGCTTTACTAATATTAGAATTAAAACATCGTAACATAGTCAGTTAGTTTAAATTTCAAAATCCCATCTTTATTTGATCATAGGAAACAAAAAAGAAAACAATAAGCTCCAAGACTAAATCTTAAATAAAATGATAAGGGTACCACTAAACAACAAAATGAACTACTACTTACACACAACCTTACCAAGCCATGCAAATGATGATAAGTAACAGGATGAACAACCATATTCACATATATGAATGTCTATTATCCCCTTTCCACAACTCCACCTCACAGTTAAAGTCTACTAAGCTAAATAAATCCAATTCTTAATAGAGATAAGAAATAGATAATTATTTATTTCTTAAAGATTAATGTAAGAGAAAATTCATAGTCCCCAGAGATTTGCAAAAGCTGAAAAATGAATTGGGACACCAAGAGTATTTACTATTTAAGATGTTTTCTTATTTTATTCTAAGTACGAAATAGTAAAAAAACCATGGTGGGTGTCTTTATAGTTTACAATGGATATTTATGCTTATCATAAACTATGAGTCGTTGACCTAATGCATACTCTTTTTCTATTTATACTTTATAATATTTATATCAAACTCATGTGTTCACTGTGATGTGACCTTGGAAGACAAATCACCTAAGAAACAACTAGATCCAATTAAACAACAATTCAACAACCACATTTGAAAATTGGGACTTCCCTTGTTTGAGAAAACAAAACTTAAAATCTAGGAAAGCAATATATCAAATCACTAGCCTATGCGGATAGAAAGGATGAGGTAGTCTTTAGTGGAGCGTTACATGCTTTGCATGTGAATCCATCTACATAACCATTGAAATATTAACTATGGAATCACATATGTGCACAAGGGTTGTTCATTATTACAATATCCATCTACTAATCCGAAATTCTTTTTTTTTCTTTTGAACAAACACCTGTAACATCATAGATTGTGTACCCAAAACAACAACAACAAAAATGAAAAAAGTCAATAGAGTTTCACTCACAATTTTCGAGAACCCCAACGTCGAAGCAAAGTTTTTCCTCCATTCCCTTATTTTCTTCTACACAAGTTTTTTTTCTCTATGTGTGTATACAAAGAAAGGAGGTGGCTAGGGTTTTCTTTTAAAAAGGGTTTTAATTAGGTTTTACCTAATCTTTGCTAAATGTACCCACCACATCTACTTTTTTTCCTACCACAACCCTAAGTCCCAGTTAATATTATCAATTATTTATATAGGTATAAATATCACCAAATAATTAAATAAGTGACAATATATTTGCAAGTAATTAAGCGGGTATTACAATATATACACCTCAAAAGAATCTCATCCCGAGATTCAGAAGATAAGGGAGTCATGTGAACTTTGAACAAATAAAACAACTTGGCAACTAAAATTAGGTTTTAGAAATACATTTTCAGATAAAAAATATTAAAATCTTATACTCAAAGAAAAATTTCACATGATACAAAGTCACAAACCAAACATGCATATATCTATATTATTTTAACAATGAACTAAACATAATAAATTGAAACACTTTATATACAAAAATATTGATTAAGGTCAGTGAAAAGTACGGGTGTTACACTTCCCCTTCTGGATCCAATACTCTATCTCGCTTTTAAGACTCTTTTAGTTCTCAGTGTCGTGGCCGCCCTCCTTGTGAAATGACCAGTATTTGTTGTTATCGCATCGGGAAGGGTCTCCTCATTGTTTTACGGGCCACTTTAGCTCTTCCCAATTCTAGATAGAGTTGAGGACGTCAGACAAACTAGAGTTGAGGGGAGCGACGAATTTAGCATCGACATAGTTGGAGGCCTTATCTTGCCTTGTGCGGCAAGAGTTGTGTTTGTTATCATTGTGTTTCCTCTTTCTGTCATCGTCATCTTGTTTCTTCCCCTCTTGTTTGTCTCTGGATATAGAGGGTTTCTTTTCAAACTCTATCTCCTTCTTGGTGGTCAGCATCTCATCGAGAGTGATGTATCTCTAGGCATTTTTCAGTAAGTCCGACATATCGGTTGGAAGGTTCAGAGTGAGGAAATCATAGAACTTGCCTCTCCTCAGACCTGTGGAGAAGGTTGTGACCGCGGTGTCTCTACTGCAGCAATCGATAAGAGTCAACTCATCGTTAAAGCGTGTGACGTATTCCCATAACGTCTCGCTGGGCTTCTGTCTGAGGGTGAGTAGATAATGCGGGGCCTTCTTGATTTGTTGGCTGCTGACAAAGCATGTAATGAGCACTGTTACTGGTGTTTGTAATGAGTTGATGGACCACGAAGGTAGGCTGTTGAACCAAGTCAACGCTGACTTTTTCAGGCTTGTAGGAAATGACCGACACAATATTGCTTCAGATCCTTCTTTGAGCGCCATTACATGCTGAAAGTGGCGCAAGTGATCGAACAGATCTGTCATCCCATCATAGAATTCCAGCTTCGGTGGAGTGAATTTTTTTGGCAAAGGCTCGTTCATGATATGATCCATGAACAGTGGGACAGTGAGGTGGAACAACACGTCAGGATTGGTGGTCCCTAGCCGGATGGGGTTCTGGGAGACCTGTCCGTCAGCCCTAGCCGTTGGGTCTTCGCATTGGGTCCATTGAGAGCCTGCAGGGGCAGCACGGCTCTCCTGAACGTGTTCCCTTGTATTTTCCCTAGACGGGGCTCTTTGCTACCCTCATTCTCCTTCTGCGGGTGGAGGGTTCCACTAGGTGAGCATCTTGAAAACTCATGCAATTTGTTAAATCTGGGTTGACAGTAGATCCACCCTTGGGTCCGTCATGGCTGCCACCGGCACGGGGGTCTGATTTTACTTTTCTTGTGGTACCAGATTCGTTGGAACTGGCGGCACCCTCGCAATACGAGCGTTCGAAGGCTCAGAGATGTCCCCATTGTTGCAAGATCTCATGGTCACCATATCTTTGTACTTTTATGCAGGGTGATATCACTGTTTTTTAAGGAACTTCGTCGATCTTCACGGACGTCGCCAAACTGATGTAGTCGAATCCTGCTCTCATTGACCTTGACATGAACCTGCATAGGGAACGTGAGTCAAGGACCACCGTTGTGGTAGCCGTTGGCACTACGATGCTAAAGTCAGACAAGACTTGAGAAAGGCTTAAAACTATAAATTGAGTTATGTAGTGTGCCTTTCTTCGTCAAACTTGTGTCTTATTTATATGCGAGAGTCCTCGTTCGGCTAGGCTTTTGGTAGTGTAGTTTAGGGAAATAGATCTTGCTGGAGATCCTTTCCTAGTTGGGAGTCGTCCATGTAGGAGAGTTTTCCTACACGACTTGTGTTCCAAGATCTGCGGGAGAGGTTTCCTTTTGGAGTGTTGTCCATGCAAGGAAGTTTCCCTGCACGACTTATACTCTGGTACATGTTTTTTAGTTGGAACCAATGTATTGTTGTACTGCCCGTCTTAGGTGATCCTTCAAATACTTGCCTGATTAGGCCTTACGTGTATTGGGCTTTGCCATGTGACGTGTGAGCTTAATAGGGCGCTACAATTTGGATCTAACCTCCTGGATTTTGCCAATATGGGCTTTCTATTGTTTGGGCCTTGCTAGATTTGGTAGGCAATCAAACCCATTTTGCTCTGCTAATGAGATTATCATGACACACGTACGGTGTAGATTAAAGGACAATTTGGTGTATCATCAATGAGAAAATATCAAAAGAAGTAAGTTTTTGGTAAGTAGAGCACCTCAAAATTTGTTGCCTTGTGTAATTACCCCAAATGTTTATGTAGTTTCTTGAAGGCCCCAACTTTTTGACACCACCGGCCCATTTGTTTTTTACATGATAAAGGAAATCACCAATAAAGGGTCGTCTTTTCTCTCTCACCCTCTCTTCTCTCTAAGGAACAACCTCACCACCCCAGCTCACTTCGCTCGAAGGTCGTACCACCTCGTCCCGTTCGTTTCCGGTCACACTGCGCTTCCCTACCCCTCGCCTTATTTTTCTCCCCCCTATTCTTCTCCGCTCTTCTTCTTCTTCTCCTAAACCCCCAAAACCAAACAAAGACTTGAGTGAAATAGAGAAGAAACAAAAACAAAGATGAATGGAAAAAGAGACGGAGACGGAGGTCGAAGAGACTTCACCTTCTACCTCCTCCTTGAATCATTTCGGTATAAAGAACTCCATAGAAACCAACTTCAGCAATGACTACGTCTTCCAAATCGACCTCTCCTAACCCCTATTCTCTTCACTCACTAACTTAACTTGTTGTTCAAATTCAATTCATGGGAGTGCACATGCCACACTGGACTTATAAATCACATTTCATTTGCAAGTCCTTCACAGCTCAAGTTTTTTACTCTTGTTCTTCTAATGGAACAATCAGAGCTTGGGATATTCGGAGCACCGCCCCTTCCCCCTTTTTCCTCCGCCCTCGCACAAAAAAGTGAAGAAGATGATAAGAGGAAGAGATAAGAAGGCGAGGGCGGTGTGGCTGGTAGGCCGGGGTGGCTGCTACTGTTTTGTTCCTGGTTGTTCATGATAAGAGAGGAGAAGACGAGGAACAAAGAGAAAGAAGAATAGAGGAAAAGAAAAGGTGCAGTCGGCGGGCAAGGCAGTGGTGGTATTCTAAATAACCTTTGATGTCATTTGCAATGAATTTATCAAGACCCCACCTAGTAACATTTTGTTTTTTCTTATTTTTTTTCCCAATTTCTTTGTTATCTTATCAACATTACTTTTTTCTTGGTATCCTCGATTAGTTTGGTACTTGTAATGTATCAGTGAAATAGCTAGAGGTTTCAAAATTTAATGTTGGTTCATTGGAACCATATAAACTCATACCTGGAACTCCCATTAAGATAAAAATCGAACCTCCTGCCGTGTACAAAATAAATTTTGTATCTTATCATTTGTAATTTCATGATTTGAATAGTTGAAATATTTATTTTTTTTAAAAATAAAAAATCATAATGATTACAATTTGAAATTATATTTGAACACTTTGATACAATAGATAGTATGGTAGAAAGGTTCTGATATTTCTTTCTACCATACTATCAGATCTCTTATACCGTTGATTCTAATCCATTCATTTCAATCAAGATGTGGGATTTGAATCTCCAGAGGTTAAGAAAGTGAGATAAAATTTTGAGTTTTGGATTTATAATGGTGGTGTCAAACAACAAGTGAGTATTGGACAAAACGTAGGGTTGGTGGGGTCAAATAGGGGAATTGGTAGTGTCAAAAAGTTGGGGCCTTTAGCAAATCATTATCCATGTCAAGGATTGTGATTTCGATTTTTCGAGTTAATTTCGGTCTCCTGATTTTAAGAAATATTTTGAAAAATATTTCAGCGTGTAAAGAAAAACCGTTAAAATTTCGAGGATACATGAAATAGATATATTGAATTTCGAGGTATATTAAATATGTGAAAAAAATAAGATGCCAGTATATAATATATTAAACACATTAAATGAAACCAAAATACCTATAATTAGAAAATCAGGAGGTTGTTTCAAAAATCAAAATATAAGCAGAAGAAGTGATAACTAGAAAATTAGGGAATGGTTTCAAAAATTAATAAATAATTAGAATAAATGATAATTAGAAGAAGAAAAAATCCAAATTTATGAAAAAACCCCAAAATATTTCAAAAAAAATGTACTTTTTAGTAGCTGGTTTTTGTATTTTAACGAAATATATGAAAAAACTCCAAAATTTACGAAAAAAAACTCGAACATTTTTTAAAAACCCTCGAAAAAATGTAAGTTTTTGTTTCGGCATTTTTATTTTCGTAATTTAAAAAAAAAATCAGCAAAATTTCGTGTAATTTCACAAAATCACAATCCTTGATCCCGGTTACAAAAAACTACTTTGCACTTAGCAATTACAAGAAACAAGACGACATCCCTCAATCAGTGGACATTAGGAAAATTGAAGGTTACATGCATTAATCTCATGGAAGTAGGTTTTCTCCTTGATGCCCAATCCTACAGGTGACCTAGCTATGCATAAATCCATATTGTTTTTGTGGTGGATCACACCTTCAACAAGCCATCGCCAAATAATAAGCTCTGGAGCCTGCTCAATACGGGAAACATGTCACCTAGGCCAGTCCGTCTAAAGAGTCAGGCATGCGCCAGGGAGCCTCAATACCCTCCATCATCCTAGAGATCCTCATAATCCACCAATCGAACACAAGCACACACACACACACACAGAGCCCCCTGGCACTAGGGGCCAGACTCTCTAGAATTTTAGCACCTAGGCAGTGTTTGGTTGAACTTAACTTTTAAACTGGTGTGTCTGATCTTTTTTAACTTTGGAGAGACTAAGGGTCTGTTTGGTTGCACGGAAAATAGACATGGAAATTGAAATCGTTTCCGTAAATCCAATTCTGAGGCCTCCAATTCGACTTGGATTCCCATGAGTAGTGGAAAAATAGTCTTATGAATAATCAATTTCCTGTCAGTAAATAGGCAACCCAACAGTAGAAATCTGCATAACAAGGGAAATGGATTCTATTTCCCAGGAAAAATGGATAACCAAACAGACCCTAAGAGTATTTTTTTTTCCATGAAAAACTCAAGAGTGTAGCTATCTTCAACATCACGAGATGAAAATTGTTCCCACTTATTGACTTAGCCTTCATATTTTTTCAAGCACGATGAGATCTCTCAAAGGTAAGGCTCACAAACTTAAGCTATGACTTCCACAAAATTGTAAAGGCAACGACTACTCACACCACCTAAAGTACTGTCCCACACCATCAAATCAATTTTTTCTCTCCTACACCACCTACTTTATTTCCTACACCACCAATATTAACTCAAAATTTAATATGTTCTATTTCTTCCCCTTTCTTTATCTTTTTTTCTCCCCTTCTTCTCCTCCCTCACTATCTTCTCCATCGGACACCGCCATCACCCCACCATCATCACCACCACCACGCCACCACCATATTTCTCCCTCTTTTCGTGATCAAGCACCACCACCACCCTGCTACCTCTCTTACCCTCTTTGTCTCTGAAAACAGGGTATTATCCCTTACTTTTGTTCAACTTATATGCTCAATTGAGACCGGTTCTTAAACTCATCAAAACACAAAAATTGTAGTACTCAAAGTTATCTAATAAACACAATTTGAATCACTTGAAAATGTTTTGAAATGAGCAAGTTAAGGTCATTTTACTAAATTCGCGGAAATCTGTCTCGCAATGAAAACGGAGTATTGTCCCTGACTTTCGTCCAACTTATATGCTCGATTGAGACCAATTCTCAAGCTCATCAAATTGTAGTACTTAAAGTTGTTTTTATTAGATAACTCATAGTACTACAATGTTAGTGTTTTGATGAGGTTGAGAATCGGTCTCGATCGAGTATATAGTTGGTCGAAAATTAGGGACACTACCCCGTTTTCACTGGGAGATAGATTTACGCGACTTTAGTAAAATGGCCATAACTTGCTCATTTCAAAATATTTTCAAGTGATTCAAGTTGTGTTTATTAGATAATTCAGAGTACTACAATTTTAGTATTTTGATGAGCTTGAGAATTGGTCTCAATTGAGGGTTAAAATTGGTCAAAATTTACCCTGATTTTATGTTACTGTTTTTGAAAAAAACCTTTTTTTGGGTGGTGTGGGTTAGTAGGGAAAATAAGCACATGGTGGTGTGAGTCAGTATATATGGTGGTGTGGAGTAGTCGTTGCCAGAAGGAGGTGGGCCCCGGTAAAAGTTTTGATCAACCAAAGGGAGGATGAATCTACAAATAAAAAGAAAAGGTTGGTGCCCTTGACAAAGGTTTGCCATGAATCTTCAAGTCTAAGAAAGGGTGGAAAATGTTTGTTTCTCATTTAACCTTGAAGAGTAGCACCATGCAATTCTAGAGTTAGAGGACATTGAGCAAGCTAGTTGTTCCTGCAACATCCAATGGAATTTCGTTATGTCAGGACTCCTTAACCAACACATATACGTACCACCGAATTTGAAACTATAAGTTGCATGTCAATGAAAGATCAGTTCCTCACCCAAAAGTTTTAAGGAGTTGCATTATGTAGCTTTCCCCAACTGCTTAATGAATGCAAATATCATTGATGATACATCAAAATGGACTGACCATCATGACCGTACACGTGGCATAAAGCCATATCACAAGAATACAACGCCCAATCCATTGGGCCAGCTCATAAAGCCCAAAAGGATTGAGGACATTTATTGAGGGCCGAAATAGGCCCACCTCTAAGGAAGCGTAAGTGGGATCCAAATCCAGGCCCAGACGAATCCAAGCTCGTTATACGTTCTCTCATAAAGAAGAAGAACGTTACACCAAGAAATAGTCGTGGAGGGACCTACGCCTCCACGAACGCATCTCCATTAAGGAGGAGACTATTATAGAGACATCTCCTTCCGTTGCGCCTCACATGCTTAAGTCACGCTGAGAGTTAACTACGACCATTATAAAAGGTAAAGGGAACTTTCGACAAAGGTATGCAACTTTAACTGAGTTTTGTCCAGATTTACTTCCTTCTTCCAACAGAGTTATTGACTTAAGCATCATAGTGCCTTCGACCACCAAAAAGGTGGTCCTTGACAGTCTAACAGTTGTTTTGCAGATCAAACTCACAGGAAAACGATTTTTTGACGTATCAATTTGGCGCCGTCCGTGGGGAACGACAAGTTTCCTTTTTACAAAACACACAGTGATAAGGATTCATCACAACTTGACAAAGGGCCAGCCGACCATCAGATAAAATAATGCAGACCCCAGATCACGACAACTCTCCATCCGATGCACCACTAACAGCCGGAGGAGAAGACACAATCTGGATCACCGAACCATTGGCATCCGAAAATGTGGATCCACTACACGCAATAGTTCAAACAACTCAGATAGCCGTCGGCGCTACCACGAACCCTCGTGTAGACTTGCTCATGGGCCAGATGAAAAACATGATGGAGATGCTGAGAAAATCACCCAAGAACGCATTCAGCTAGCCGACCCTACTCCTGCACCGCCTCAACAAAACTCCACTATCCGGACTCAAATAAGCGACGAAGCTTTAGCGGAACCCTAAGGGAAACATCGAGAGCAGTGAACTCAACCGAGACAAAACTCCGCAGTGTTGTAGAACAGTTGCTGAGATATCGTTCAGGATAGGAGTCACGGATCCCAACATACTATACGAATTGGCCAAGCCACCATTCTCTGACAAACTCATGAAGAAGGCAAAGCCAAAGAAGTTCACTTCGCCAAAATTCAAAGTGTACGATGGCACCACCAACCCGAATGATCACCTAAGACACTTTCACAATAAGATGACTCTAAAGGAAACCATGGAGTCAATCTTGTGCAGAACGTGACCAGCCCCACTTCCACAGCAATGAACTGTTTCAACAGCTTACCGCCAAGATCAATAGATTCTTTCCAAGCCTTAGCCACTGCTTTCATTACCAGATTCATCGGGAGCCAACGAATGAGGAATGGAGCCCATTACCTTCTGCACATCCGACAAAAGTCAGGCGAAACAATACGAGAATATGTTACTCATTTCACCAACGAACTAACTTTGATTGATGGATGCAGCGACGACATAGCCGCTGCGACTTTCGTCGCAGGATTGAAGAGAGGTACCTTTTTTGATGTCCTTAACTTGGAACCTCCAAAAGGCATAACAATCCTGCTGAAAATGGCATAAAAACATATTTTCATCTAGGAATTGAAAGTTGCGAGGATAAAGAACGACCAGGAGAGGGATAACCATTCGAGGAAACGAGAAAGAAAAAATGAAAGAAGACGAGATAGCGGATCATAGGAGGACAACAATCATTTAAAGAAACATCAAAGCGACGGGCGCACAGAGTCCAACCAACAGGAATCCAGGAAATCGCAGCTGGCATGACCCAATCATCAGCGAATAACCAACATAATGGGGAAGGAGTATAAACCATACATAACTCTAAAAGCAAACCGAATTGACATTTTAAAACACATATCAAACTGGGAGAATGTCAACTGGCCTACAAGAATTAATGGAGATCCGGAAGGACGAGACAAGAATTGATATTGTTCTTTCCACAAGGATCACGGGCATGATACTGATGACTGCTACAAATTAAAAGAAGAGATCAAACATTGAATCCGGAGAGGACGACTGGATGAGTTCTTCGACACATTAGATAATTAGTTCAAGGGCAAGGAAAAAGCGGTCGCTACAACCACGGGATCAAATGAGAAATTAAGTGAATTAATATATGCCCTACACAACATTCACCCTTGGAAAGAAGCATCTCCCACCCGAACATACCTATATCGAAGTTGATAGGTCAACACTTAAAAGACATCAACAACAGAAACAAATTAGGCCAAAATCAATTGCAAAGGAACTAACAAACTACATTAGGCCACAACAAGCATGGCCAAACAAGGAGCAACAACCACGCGAGTAAATAAAGTCATGAATTAGAAGGAATATCAGAGGCACGAGCACAAACGCAAGGGTAAACAATAAGCAACTCATGAATAAAAGAAGAAACGCTCCATGATGTAACGGAGCCACTCTAGGAGAACGACTGCCGAAATGGTCAAAAAATCAATAAAGTTTCATTTTCAAAATCGACATCTCACAAAAGCAAAACAACTTCATAGCAAAACTACAAAAAAACAATGGGCGCAAAATCCCACAAACAATCAAGACGCAAGTTAGATATTCACGATAAGCTTCTGGTCTGATCCAAAGAAGCAAAAGTTGGACACCCGAGTCAAACTGAACAAAAACTTTGAATCGACCGAGGTGTCGAGTTAATAAAAGAGGAACGAGTCAACCAAAAGGAAATGACTTTGAGTCGACCAGAGTGTCACACAAAATGAAACAAAAGTTGGACACTTGAGTCAAACTGAACAAAAACTTCGAATCAACCGAGGTGTCGAGTTAACTAAGTAAAAGTTGGACGAACAAGTCAACTAAAAGGAAATGACTTCGAGTGGACCAGAGTGTCACGCAAAACGAAGCAAAAGTTGGACACCCAAGTCAAACTGAACAAAAATTTGAATCGACCGAGGTGTCGAGTTAATGAAGTAAAAGTTGGACGAACGAGTCAACTAAAAGGAAATGACTTCGTGTTGACCAGAGTGTCGCACAAAACGAAGCAAAAGTCGGACACCCGAGTCAAACTGAACAAAAACTTTGAATTGACCGAGGTATCGAGCTAATGAAGTAAACGTTGGACGAACGAGTCAACTAAAAGAAAATGAATTTGAGTCGACCAAAGTATCGCACAAAACGAAGCAAAAGTTGGACACATAAGTCAAACTGCACAAAAACTTCGAATTGGCCGAGGTGTCAAGTTAGCGAAATAAAAGTTGGACGAACGAGTCAACTAAAAGGAAATGACTTCGAGCTGACCAGAATGTCGCACAAAATAAAACAAAAGTTGGAGACCCGAGTCAAACTATACAAAAACTTCAAATCAATCAAAAAATTGAGTTAACGAAATAAAAGTTCCAATTAAACGAAACGACTTTGAATTGACCAGAGTTTCGCATAAAACGAAGCAAAAGTTGGACACCAAAGTTAGAGAGTAAAAAAAACTTTGAATCGATCAAATAATCGAGTTAATGAAGTAATAGTTTCAACTAAATGAAACAACTTTGAATCAGACTAGAGCGTTGCACCTAGAGTGAACAAGCCAATTGAACGAAGCAACTTCGCATCACGACAAGCTAGCAAAACAAGATATTAGGCGAATAATTCAAAGGAGAAAATACGCAAGCAAAGCAACCTTCCACAACAATTCAGAAACAACAAGTACAAGATCAAGGCATGCGCACTAAAACATGGGGAAAATAAACCACCGAAAGGTTACTACAAACATCTGTGAAACATCAAATGCAAATTTCAAGGCAACGACAAGTGAATAAAGACGATAAAGGAACTAATTCCATTCATTCAAAATTCGCTCAATTACAAAAGCAACAACAGAATATTAAGGGGAAACATTTATAACATCCTCGACAATATCACCCGCAGGAGCCGGATCAACAACAGATAATCCTTCTTCAATGGGAAAAAGCGGTCCTTCAGCCGGTGGGACACTCGGAGGATCTTCAACGGCATTTCCAACGACATCTTACACGTCCTTAAAAGTCTAATGCACCAAAGAATGATACTGGGTCGAATCGACACCAAGACCCTCTAAATAATCCATAAGCTCAGTCCGACCATCAACAACGCGTTGTCAGTCCGCCACCTCCATAACACAGAGTCTATCCATATCAGAAGCAAGCTTACTTTTTATCGCGATAAGTTGGTCCTGGGCAGTAAAAAGCATCGCAAAGAAATCAGCCTTGACCTCGTCAAGTGAAAACAACAATTGATCCACCCTTTTCTCGGCAATATCGCGATTTTTAAAGTGTTCTATCATGGCTCGCGCAGTCTCATCATGGAGTGCCTTCCCAGTAAAAAGCTCATTCTCAACATAGAGCATACGTGTGCGAACACCTTCTAGGTCAACTCTCAGAGATTCGAGTGTGACCACAAACTGATTCCGTGCACCTTCCATCTCAGCCAACGACGCCCGAGCAACTTCAACCGCCTTGGTTCGTTCAGAGCATACTGGTAAAGAACGTGGGAGGACAACAGAAGAAGCACAAAAAGCTTCATCTCCAAATAAACCATAGGCGAGATTGACCTAACGACTCAAGCTCGTCACCCCTACATAGGCGAAATGAGTCATCCCCTCCATTACAAGCCTAACACCATCATCAAGGTAAAAGTTCAGATTCAGCACGGACATCGGGGGCATCTCAATTGACCGCCTGTGTCATTCATTTATTAGCTTGCGTGCACCATTTTGCACACCAAAACGAGAAAACCAACAGAACTTCTCATCTGATTTAACTCGAATCTCCTCATAAATAGGTTCCTTCCAACTGATCCGCGAATGAATAACACGAGGATCAGGTAGTATGGAAGAATCAATACCACCCATGGTCGGAAAAGACGAGGAAACAACATGAGAACCTCCATCACCATCCGTTGCTTGGCAGAAACGGAATGAATGACAGTCGAAGAGTTCAAGTAGACCACAGACGAAAGAACCTCCATCCCTCCGCCGGCAAGAGGGGAAGGAAGAGGACGAGACTGCAACCCAGAGGCCAAACCTCGACCGCCAAGTTCTTCAGATTGAACAATAACCAACTGGAACATCTTGTCATCCAAAGACCGAGGATCCTCTTCAGAACACTTGGCAATGTCAAGGCCACCCTAAGTAGAGATAAGCATATTTTCACCATCATTTAAGGGACGAACAATATCCTTCTCACTCCTCTCCAGAGCCAACCTCAACTCTTCTGCCTCCTGCAGATGCAACGATCCTCCCTCGAAGGATCTATGTCCATAGAATCCGAATAAAGAACTGTGTGCCGCACAGAATCAACAAGTCGTTTATTCTTCAGCACGCGATCGGAAGATAGAAACAACCGCTTCGACGGACTAACTGGCCTCATCACTTTCCTTTTTTCTAGAAGGACCGATACAGTATGAATATGAGCATCGAGATCTGTAACATCAAAGCCTACTTTCCAATCAACGATCACTTCATCGACGATAGCACGAGCAACAATCTCCGTAGCCTGCCTCTCAATCAACAAAACTTCTTCAGTCTTATTCATGGTGTATAGGCCACCGCGCCTCACCATATCATCAGTCAGATAGGAACCCAACGGGACCACCGAAAAACTCAAGAAGCGCTCACTGATAATTTGTTCCTCAACAGTCAATTTCATATTCCGATGTTTGAGAGGAACTCAAAAATACCTTACTATTGGAAGACCATGCAAATTGAAGTGGCCAGAACCAACAGACGCATATAACCAATCTCGCAACTAGTCCCCAATGTTGTCATTAAGGTTACCAAAACACGCAGGAGAATACATAAAATAGGTATAGTTGGACCTCACGTCCAAGAAATGCAAGATTCGAGGTGTTAAAGAAATACCAAAAAGAATAGCCCTAGCATATGTGGAAACTAGGACCCTCCAACCGCTCGGCCCCATTTGAGTAGGATGAATACCCAAGAACTCCAAAACAGGGAACCAGAGACCGACATAGAACATACAAGGATACAGTGCGATATATCTTTTCCTCGGGCAACAAGGCCTGTCGTTTTTGCGAGGAAGAATGATTTCAAGGTCCTCAGGCAAAGAATAGTTGGAACGGACACTATCCAATGTAGCCTGAAAGGCTTTATTTGGAGAAAAGTGAGCTTCATAAACGGAAAGCTGATCACCAACTAAAAAGTCGCCAGCAGGCATCGTAAACAGAGGAGAATGAACGGGGAAAAAGAGGCAGTAGAAGAAAAGAAATAACACTACAGATGGTGTAAAAAAAGAAAAAGAGCAGACACAACACCTTTTAAGCGATTGGGAAACGAAGAGACCGCTCACGGAGCGACATACGGGACATAATGGCGCATTAAAAATATGCGCGAAAACGAATAGACAACGAAGTAACCGAGACGATCAAGCAACTAAAAGTTATCAAGGTCAGTGCAAAAACACAATCGACATATCAACCGTCACACAGTTAGTGGACATGTCACCATACCCCACTAACTAAGGGGGAGTAGCTAATGATACATCAAAATAGACTGACCATCACAACCGTACACGTGGCATAACGCCCCGTCACGAGAATACACTGCTCGATCCATTGGGCCAGCTCATAAATCCCAAAAGGATTGCGGACAATTATAGAGGCCCGAAATAGGCCTACCTTTAAGGAAGCGTAAGCGGGATCAGAATCCAGGCCCAGATGAATCCAAACCCATTATACGTTCTCTCATAAAGAAGAAGAACGTTACACCAAGAAAGAGTCATAGAAGGACCTTCGCCTCCACAAACGCATCTCCACTAAGGAGGAGACTGTTACAAAGACATTTCTTTCCGTTGTGCCTCACATGCTTAATTATGCAGAGAGTTAACTACGACCATTATAAAAGGTAAAGAGAACTTTCAACAAATGTATGCAACTTTAACTGAGTTTTGTCCAGATTTACATTTCTTTTTCCAACAATTGACTTAAGCATCGGAGTGCGTTCGGCCACCAAAAATGTGCTCCTTGGCAGTCTAACAATTGTTTTGCAGGTCAAACTCATAGGAGGATGATTTTTTGACACATCAATCATTATTATGATGTAAAGTTAGGTTCCATTAATTTAATATAGCCTACAACTCAACCAATTGTGTATGTGACACCAGCTGGCCTAAATAAATGGTCTCATAGAGAGACAAGGTGTCAAGGTCTTCGGTTTTTCTAGGGGTGTGTTTGGTTGCATAGAATCCTATGTCATGAGAATTCATGATGGGATCACCTAAATCAAAGCTAATTTGATGCTCACTCACCAATCCACCATTAGATTTTGTGACAAATGGTGGAAATGAAAGTCCCATGAACATGAGAATCACATGCTTTGGGGGACCAAGAAGTGTGATTCTCATGTTCATGAGACTTCCATTCTCATCATTGATCACAAAATCTAATGATGGATTATGAATGAACCTCAAATTAGCTTAGATTTACGTAGTCCCCTCATGAATTCCTTGCAACCAAACACACCCTAAATTTCCTTCTATCTGAAGTTTGGATTAGAACATGCGAGAAAACTTCTCTATTCTTTCAATCTAATCTAAACTATATAACGATGGCTCAGCTTAGGAATAGTGAAAGCGTGAATTTCTTCCTGATATTCACGTTCCCTGTTTTGCCCTCTAGAATATTAATATTTACATGCTTATCTTGAGAAACCCTAATGGTTTAAAAATAAAACACAGATTCGTCTTCTCATACCCACCTTCTCCCATCCACTACTTCCCTTTTCTCTCTCACTGCAAGTCACCACCACCCCTCCGACACCATTTCCACTGCCTCCCACCCTCCCTTTCCTCCTTGTTCATAGCTGCTTGAGGTAGCTTTGGGGTTGAGAAGAGAGAGATAAAAACAGATCCAAAGAGAGAAAAAGTGATGAATTGGGTTTCAGTTGATAGATATAGGTTTTTGATCTGTTGATAGATCGATCTTTTGAGTTGTTAATGGGAACAAATTTGTTAGAAAGAGAGATCAAAGAGAAACAAAGAGTTTTTGTTAAGAGATTAAAAAAAGGTTGTAATGATGATGTATCCCCCAGAATCCAAGACTATTATTTCTCACTACTCCCCCCTACCTTTCTCTAGGCTTTTCAGAGTTCTTCTGTTTTCCATCCACTCCAACCACAAATCTCAAACCAAACTCATCTTTTTCATGTCATTTCATCTCCGAGTGAGAGATACCCTTTGCTTCACAGTACATTACCAAGTGTGAACAGTGTAAGTCAAATCTCATCATCAAGATTACTTTTTTCTCCTATCTTCCCTCAATAGCACGTGCAACCCATAGAGTTGATCAAGCTGAGAGTTTTTCATTTAATTAAAGAGGGAAATTTATTCAAGTACTAGTGTAATACCCGTGCCGTTGGCACTATTCAGACTACATCCTACCTTCACGGCTATGTCGAATACTCACATTTCTAAGAACACTTGCATAATTTTGACAGAGCTTCCCTTTTTTCAATATTTAAACTTGTCATAAGCATTTGTACCTCACATAATTTGGAATTCACAAAAAATTGCTACCTCAACGCAATATATAATCATATTTTTCAGTATTAAAAGAGGTTTTGTAGTAGAACATGGTTTTAAACAGTCGAAGAGACATGCACAAAATATCATTATAACAAATAAAAAATGTCATTTTTTTGAATAAAATAATTTATCTGAACATGTCATAAGAAATTATACTTCAAGTGACTATAATGACAATCAATGTCATGAACAATTAAAAAATCAAAATTTCAACAGAGTTTCCTCTGTATTTTTCAATATTGAAACCTGTCATAAAAATTTATAATGGCAATCAATGCCATGAACACCACATAATATCTCCACACACCAAAATTATCATTTAATTAAGGCATGCATATAATCTAAATAGATGAAACATTTGTAGGAAGAACTTACTTGGGACTTCCCAATGTGAAGCTTTTAGAACTAAGTTGTCCATAATTACGGTCAGGCACATAATTGTTTGAGCTCTTGCTGCATCATAATTGTCTCTCTGGAAGATTGTTTATTCACCTTCTCTTTCAACTTCTCTATATGATACCACAACAGTTGCAAAACAGACCTACCCCTAACATTGAAAGATGAGTACTCCTATCAAGGTACAAACACACTCTGATGTGCAAAGAGGTCAAAGTACAAAGCTTTTATTTTCTATATTTTGCGAGTATTAACAATTTTCAAATGATACTTAGAAGACTTCTAAGATAGAGTCCAGTGAGGGATGGGGCTCGGACATATTACTCATTCCCATAATCAATTCTTAATCTAAGTCATGTATTCAAACTGAGTCATGAATTGATACCCCCACCCACCATAAAAATATGATCAACATTCACATTTTCTAAAACAATAAATTCACCTACATCAATAACAGAATCCCTAGATAAATAAATAAATAAATAAATAAATAAATAAATAAATAAATACACAAAAATTGAAGAAAGAATTTCACCTGTATCAATAACAGAATCCCAATTGATTTTCCCATCTTTCTCAAACTGCTTCAAATCCCAAGTTCCTCCAACCCACCTGGGGTCTCCAAATTTAGGGGGCTCATTGACAACAACGTGAGCAGCACCATTAGACCCAAGAGAAGCCTCATCTTTCTCCACCTTCTTCACCTCCTCTACAGCAACAACAGTTGCAGCTTAGAAGTCTTATAGAAAGCTGCAATAGCAGCCAGCTTGATGGATCCTAACCCCGCAACTTCGAAAGTTGATGTTCCTTCTGTTTCTTCAGGTGCTAAAACAGAGGTTTCAACCCCCCTTGTCAACTCTGAAACAAAGGTTCCTTCATCACCAGGCAGCAGTGAAACTGGTACTCAAGATAAGAAGTGTGAATAATACTCAATGAAGGATGTAGAAGAACATAAAGGTTTTGCAAGTTTGTGGGGCTGAATTGGCTGCAGATTATAGCATTGTTATGTGATAAAGGGTTTGAGCTTCTACATTTGGTTACTTCTGCCATACACTGTTCTTTCTTTCCATTTAAACTCGTTGATGTTTATGCATGTTACATTTTATAACATGGTTTGTTTTGAGAGCTCAACTTTATAAGAAGCAACAAATACAAAGTTTTGTTCTCCAAGTACAATAGTTTACTGAAGACAGTCAGTGAGCAGTTGAATTACTCATTTTATTACGGAGATGTAGATGATCTTTGAAAACACAGCAAGTCGTCTCATTCCAGTATTAGCAAGGTAGTAATATGGGGTTTGGAAGATAAGGTAGTAGAAAGGGTTGGAAGATGAGATGAAGGAAGAGAAGGAGAAAACAAATCCATGGATGTTGTTTGGTGTGTGAAAAATCACAGCATAGCTTCAGCTTGGGTTGGTTTGAGTGGAATGAAATCAACAAAAAATAAGAAGAAGAGATCAAAAATAAATAAAAAATCAATGACTGAACTTAACAAATGAGGAAGAGCTTACACTGACCTTGAACAGGACCAGTAGGAGACCCAATGACTGAAGAGCCTGCAACAACAATTATTTTCAAAACCAAATCACTTCTAAGAATTCCACATTTGGTTTCTTCAAAAATGAAACAGAGCAAACATATGAATCAATTAACCCACTTTTGCAATTCTATTTGAAATTGGGGGAACTCACTTTGTCTGGGAGATTTACCTATGAACTGGTGGTAAGGAAGGGAGGAGCATTTAAATCAGCATGTTTAGGATCCCAACATAGTTGATCCACACTATCAGTATGCCCCTTCAATTCAATCTCTTTAACCTTCCCCTGCAACACATCCTTCCAACTAAACTCATACAATATTATTATCCTTCCAACTAAACTCATACAATCTAGAATAATAGACACTCAATTAGATGCAACACAGTAACAAATATAAAATTCTTGATCAGAAATTGAGATCTTGAACCCTAAAAAAATACCTAATTATTTTGAGATGATAAGAGAAATTACATGTCCGTGGGGCTTAATGTGCCAAATTCGAGCAGTTTGATCGACAGACCTGGAAGCGAGCTTGGTCCCTGTGTAATTCCAAGCCACTGAATGCACCTTTTTAGATCAAAAACATGGAAGAGGTAATAATCAAAACATTTGAACGAATGGGTTTGAAAAATAAAAATTAGGGGTTTTTAGTGGAATTTGAACAAAAATTTTAGATCAAAAACATGGAAGAGGTAATAATCAAAACATTTGAACGAATGGGTTTGAAAAATAAAAATTAGGGGTTTTTAGTGGAATTTGAACAAAAAAAGAGAATTTTAGAGGTTACCTTCTTCTTGTGACCTGGGTATTCTCGGCTGTGGAGGTTCTTGAAGGATATAGGCGTGGCATCTTCCATTGAAGAAGAGCTTGCTTTACATTGAGGAGGAAAGCTCAAAATAACCCAAAATGATGCACCACATTCTTCATAACTGGCACATCAAAATAAGAAGAAGAGATCAACAAAAAAAAAATCAAACTGTTTTGCTTTGGTGAAAGAAGAAAAAAAAAATTGAAACAGAAACCTATAACCCACACAAACGAACAACCAATTGAACAAAATAAACAACACACACAAACCTATAACCCACACATACCTCAACTTTCTTTTTTGCAGTTTGGAAATCAGAAACCTTTGCTATGATCAAAGCGGTTAAACAAAATTGCAACTTTTGACCAAAACTACAATACCCATGTCTCCCAAATGCAGAAAAAATGGTTTTTTATGAGAAATTAAAGGAAGTGTGAAGAGATGAGATGCAGAGGAATTGGGAGGTTGCCATGGAAATGATGGGTTTTTTTATGCTTCGTTTGTGTCTCTAATCAAATAAAAAAACAACAAATCAAATTAAATGAAAAACTGTCTTCAACAAAATCACAATTGCACCAAAACACAATGCTAATCCTCAATTACCTATTTCTGTGCATTTCATATCTGCAGACTCCAACAAATAGCGAAGCTTTTTCTGCTCAAGTAGATAACTTTCTTCGAGCTATAGAAACAACCGAATACAAAGTCTCAACTTTTTTATATGCTCTGCCATCTGCTCACATTTTCCCTGCAAATTCAACAAAACCCAAACCCAAACACAAACCCAAACCAATCAATTACCAAAAAAAAAAACCCAAATCTAATCAAAATGTTGCACTTCCCCACATACTCTGACTCAAAATCATTCAATTAATTTCAAACAACCACAAAATCTAATCAAAATAAAGCAATGAAGCATTTTAACTCCAAAACAAATAACCCCATACTCAAAAACCTATCAAATTCAAAAAAAAAAAAATGAAAAAAAATATGGATTTTGAAGAGAGAGCAACAGACCTTGTGATCATACTTGTTCTTGCCTTTCATCTTCTCCGCCAAGAAGGCAAATTCATGAAAACCCAAACCCAAACCAATCAATTACCAACAAAAAAAAAAACCCAAATCTAATCAAAATGTTGCACTTCCCCACATACAAAAAACTCAAAATCATTCAATTAATTTCAAACAACCACAAAATCTAATCAAAATAAAGCAATGAAGCATTTTAACTCCAAAACAAATAACCCCATACTCAAAAAACCAATCAAATTAAAAAAAATATATATATATATATATGGATTTTGAAGAGAGAGCAACAGACCTTGTGATCATACTTGTTCTTGCCTTTCATCTTCTCCGCCAAGAAGGCAAATTCATCAAAACCCAAACCCAAACCAATCAATTACCAACAAAAAAAAACCCAAATATAATCAAAATGTTGCACTTCCCCACATACAAAAAACTCAAAATCATTCAATTAATTTCAAACAACCACAAAATCTAATCAAAATAAAGCAATGAAGCATTTTAACTCCAAAACAAATAACCCCATACTAAAAAACCAATCAAATTAAAAAAAAAAAAAAAAATGGATTTTGAAGAGAGAGCAACAGACCTTGTGATCATACTTGTTCTTGCCTTTCATCTTCTCAGCCAAGAAGGCAAATTCATCAAAACCCAAACCCAAACCAATCAATTACCAACAAAAAAAAACCCAAATCTAATCAAAATGTTGCACTTCCCCACATACTCTGACTCAAAATCATTCAATTAATTTCAAACAACCACAAAATCTAATCAAAATAAAGCAATGAAGCATTTTAACTCCAAAACAAATAATCCCATACTCAAAAACCAATCAAATTCAAAAAAAAAAAATGAAAAAAAATATGGATTTTGAAGAGAGAGTAACAGACCTTGTGATCATACTTGTTCTTGCCTTTCATCTTCTCCGCCAAGAAGGCAAATTCATCAAAACACAAACCAATCAATTACCAACAAAAAAAAACCAAAATCTAATCAAAATGTTGCACTTCCCCACATACAAAAAACTCAAAATCATTCAATTAATTTCAAACAACCACAAAATCTAATCAAAATAAAGCAATGAAGCATTTTAACTCCAAAACAAATAATCCCATACTCAAAAACCAATCAAATTCAAAAAAAATTTGAAAAATAAAATATGGATCTTGAAGAGAGAGCAACAGACCTTGTTATTGCCTTTCATCTTCTCCGCCAAGAGGGCTTCGACCACTTCCCTGGTAAACTCCATCCCCCCACACTCAGAGCTCCCATTACCCACTGATTCAGCTCTCATTGACTCTTCTTGACCCGAATTGACCACGGAGAAGGCATGCCGAGTTCTTACACTCTTCGTGTGTCCAACCTCTTCATCACCACACACAACCTCTTCCTGAAATGGAGATGAAGTCTGATTGAAGGTGATTTGGGCCATTTATGAATCATTGTTGAAGGGAGTTCCATCAAAGTTGCATCGAAGTTGGGGTTTCAAAAAGTTTGGATTTGGGATAGAAAAAGGTTTCAAAAAGTTGGGGTTTCAAAAAGTTTGGATCGAAGTTGGGGTTTCAAAAAGTTTGGATTCCTGTTGAAAGGGGTTTGTTGAGGAGATGTGAATAGAAGAACCTTGTGGAGACTGGAGTTCTTCAGTTCGGTTCTCTCAAGATCTAAAGAAGAAGAAGGAGAAGAAAAGAAGACGGAGAAGGAGATCTATTGAAGAAGAATGAGATCTTACCTTCTCAAACATTCTTCTTCTTCTTTCGTCCTCTCCTTTTTTCGTCCTTCTTCTTCTCTGCTTCAAGAATCAGTGCCTGTGAGGAGGAGGTGTGGAGAGAGTGAGGAAAGCATCGGGGGTATGATTTTTTAGTGAGGCTAGGAAACCATGTTTTGTAAACATGTTTTGCAACCATGATGATGTGGCATCGTTAGAGGAGTTTTTTACAATTTTGAGATACACATAAAATCTTTGGGAATTTCATCATTCTTTCTAGATCATGACACGTCATCATGGTTGCAAAACATGTTTATAAAACATGGTTTCTTAGCATTTCTCATGATTTTTTCACTTAAGTTCTGCCACAAGCTTAACTTTGCCACGTAGGACAAACACTCTGTGATTACTGTTCATGAACAGTAAAACCCCTATATGAATTGTAAGATAGATATAACATAACATAAATTAAAATCTATTTATATTTGTATATTATAGAAATACAAATGTAACATGGAACACTATATTTGGAACATTATACTTTTGTAAAATGAAATAAACTTGGAAATTTCACATTGTTAAAAGTATCGTGCTAAGTAGTTCACATGGGTCCCATTGGACTCTACCTTAGAGTCAAGAGTATAAAGGTAGTGGACACTTAGGAGGAGTTAGTCAACACCTGGATGGGCCATCGCAAAAAAAAAATGTTTTAAATTTATTGTTCATTTCACCAATATCAGTGTCAGAAAGAAAGAAGGAAAAAAAATTAAAAAAATAATAATAATAACAAAGGTTGTAATGATGATGTATCCCCCAAAGATGCAGTAGGAGGGTAGTTTAGTCTAGTGGCGAGTCCCACAATCCTTCCTTCTCACTCTCTCTGTTTTTCTCTCTTCCTGGGGGTTTGGTAGACGAAAGCTCTTAATTAAACACACAACACAAGTTACTCAACAGTGTTGAATTGAATTGGATGATTTTATTTTTTATTTTGCATTAATTGGTTTCTTATTTTTGCTATTGACATATTGGACCATTGTCTTATGGGCTTTGTTAAATATTCATAGGGTTGGGCTTTTTTGAGAAGCTTAGGCATTTTACCTATGGGCTTATCCATGGACTTTTTAAATTCAAGTATTTCAAATTTGATAGAGTTGAGTGACATTTTTCAAAAGAAAATTTAAATATAATTATTTTGTTTAATTATTCAATAATAATAATAATGTTGGCATTATTGATGAGTTGTAATAAAATAAAATAAAATAAAGTACCGAATATCCGCGCACGTAAAGCGCGTCTACACCTCAGTGAAAACTTAAACAAGCCCTTGAAACTTGGTTAGGCACAACTGACTTGGCTAAAATCAATATGGTATTAGATAGATCTTGCTTTCTACAAAACAATGATCGTAATAAAAAAGAAATACATAATCTATGTGGCTTCATCTTTGAAGCTTGCCCCCAACCTTCCTAGACAACTTGATAATAGGGCTGAAAACCGAACCATCGGTTCGGTTTTTCACCTAAACCATGAACCGAACCGACCTAGGTCGGTTTTAAAATTTTCAAACCGAAACCGAACCGACCATTAACAAAACCGATCCGAAACCGAACTGATTCTAATTTATGCAAACCGTAACCAAACCGAACCGACAAAAATCGAACCAAAACCGAAATAAAACCGAACCGACCGACTATTTTAAACATATTATATTATTTATATATAAAATATATATTATTTATTATATATATTCGGTCGGTTCGGTTTGGTCGGTTAAAATCACATAGAAACCGAAAACCGAACCGACCACTTCGGTTTTGAATTTTTTAAAACCGAAACCGATCCGAACCGAATTTAAACCGAACCAATCGGTTCGGTTTTGATCGGTTCGGTCGGTTTGATCGGTTTTTTGTTCAGCCCTACTTGATAAACATCTCTAAGATCTATGAAACCCTAAAAAAAAAAATATTTATTTATTTATTTTCAAATTCAAGGCAACCAACTCTAGGAAGGTACTTATACAGCAGTGTCACTCTTTAGATCTCTCTTCTCTAGATCTCTTTCTTCGTTTTTTAACCTTTTATTATTCGACAATAAATATGCATATCAATATCATCACCAAGATCTACAAACTGAGCAAATCACACTATTGGACAATGTGTATTGTATCGAATTGATGAATTAGAGTGTTCCCCTCATTCTTCATTAAAAATGAATTTTGTGATTGCTAGTATCCCCCTAATCTTAGGGTATTTTGTGTATGCATTATATCCAATTTGTTATGATATTGCTATAGCAAATTAAGTATAACGAGCCTTATTCAATGGAAGATACAAATTGGATATAATGCATACATAACAAAATACCCTAAGATTAGGGGGATACTAGCAATCACAAAATCTATTTTAATGAAGAATGGGGGAACACTCAAATATACAATACACATTGTCCAATAGTGTGTTTTGCTCAGTTTGTAGATCTTGGTGATGATATTGATGTGCACAATTTATTGTCGAATAATAAAAGATTAAAAAACGAAGAAAGAGATCTAGAAAATAGAGATGTAAAGAGTGATACCACCATATAAGTACCTTGAATTGATCAAAACATTTTAGAAGAAATGTTTGGAAACAAGAATGTCATACAAAAATGGTCCAAACCAAAAGTTTCTTACAAACAAATCTACCAAGTTTCACAATCGATCTTTTCTCAAAAATCTGAAGAGCTCATAGACATTGTTGAACAAATAGTGCATCTTGATGGTTCTTTAGAATCAAAACAATTGATTTCTACAAATACCCTTAAATTTCTCAGAAATCAAGATTACAAGTATATCCATATCGGTCTGATTCAAGTTGGAATCAAACCTCTTACAATAACTAGCCTTGACACATGTGCCTTAATCGCTCTTCGCGACTGTAGACACAATAGGTTCCATGATTCCCTGCTTGAAATTGCAGAATTTACCTTGGCCATGGGTCCAATCTACTTCGATTGTTACCCCAATTTCTCAATGTCTCTTAAGGATCCAAATGTCCTTGAAACACTGACCCTCAATATTCAGACATCTGGTTTCGACATGTTACCATGATCTGAACCTCTTGTTCTTATTTACAAAATCACCTACAAAGCCATGAAGACTCAATTGAGTCCAAAAGCTTTGATGGAGTCTGAAAAAGGTTATACAATCTTATTTCAGGCAAACAAAGACAAAACTAGTGTTATTGTTCCAAAGACAATTCACTGGAATCAGGTTACTCTTCCAGTAACTTGGCAGGTTCAATCAACTCCTAGACGGCCTCCTCCTAGTTTGCTCAGTCAGGTCCTGACTCTAGAAGATGGAACTGTCGAACTACAGTTCTCTGAATCTAGAAAAACTAGGTTACAACCGTTAGATTTCCAATCAAGACATAAATCTGAGTCATCTTTCAGAACTGCTCCTACTCAAATCCCCAGAACTCCACCTCCTGAGGATCTCCCTCATCTTGATCTGGCAAATTTAAGGAATCATCCTTATCATCCCCAGATCCCGCAACCAATTTACAATCAACCATCAGAACATCCTTCTGATAGATCTCCAACTCAATCTGAGATGGCAGATCCTGCACAATTAAATACTTTAACAACTGAATTTGTTTTAAATAAACAAAAGGTTAAATATGAATTTTCTATGGATTACAATTCTGACAAAAGAACAACATTTTATTCTCAAACTACTTCTAACCAAAGAATTAGTTTAGGAAAAATGTTTTATCAATTCTGTGAAGATATATATCAAAGATCATATGCCATTCTTAGAATGGTATGAATCCATTTATCTATGCTATAAATCCTTCTGCTTCACAGCTCAAGACCCCTCTTTCTTATGCCATATCTCTTACAAATCCCTACCAACCTCTTACAAATGCAGAAGAATCAAGCTATGCAGAAGAATCGATCTTGCCTCCATTAGAAGAAATTCATATACAAACTCAAGGACAGACTATTACAACCTCTCCTTTCAAAAACCCAACTTCTCTTTCTGAATCTGCAGGAATTTCGAAGGTTATTGAGCAAAATAATTATACCAATATTTTGCTTAATGAAATTGGTCAACAATTGACTTCTCTTCCTGTTCCAGAAAATAAAAGTTCTACATATCAAAAAACAAACAAACCGATTACATTTTTTCAACCTTATACAATTGAACAAAATGCTCTTTCTTCTCCTCCACATATCATGGAAGAGATTAATCGAAGATTTGCAGCTTTGAGTATTCAAACTTCACATGTCTCCGATAAGACTTTATCCTCAAAGAGACAATTAATACTCTGTCTCATATTGGTTCTGATTATTCTGATAATGAACCAGACGTTATGTCTAAATTGGATAGACTTCAAATATTTGAAGCCAATCCAATGCGTTCATCAAGAACTCATACCAATTCAAATCCTTTGCCAACAACTAGGAATTATTATCCTAGGCCAACTTACCCTGACATGCAATATGAAGAAAAACATTTGCAAACATTCGGTTCTTTTTCTACAGGCAATATCTATACTTGGAATATAGATGGATGTACTGAAGAAAATATTATCGAATTAACACAAGAAATGGTTATGATGGTTGTTGCTCATCGCAGTGAAGGCAAATTTGATCATAGTATTGCAGGGCTGATTATCGCTGGCTTTGCCGGACAATTAAAAGGATGGTGGGATAATTACCTAACTCCTATGGAACAATAAAACATTTTTCAATCCATCAAAATTGATTTTAATGGACAACCTATCAAAGCTGAAAATGGTGAAAACATTTCTAATATTGTCAGTACATTGATTTTCGCTATTCTTAAGAATTTCATAGGCGATCCTTCAAAATTTCAAGACAAATCTCGTGATCTTCTTGTGATCATTAGATGCAAATCCCTTAGTCATTTCAGATTTTACAAGAATGTTTTCTTAAAGAAAGTTATGCATCAAAATGAGGCTACCTTTTTGGAAAAGGAAATTTCTTTCAGGATTACTTCTTGTTTTTGCAGATATCGTTAGAGATAAACTGCAATCTGAATACAATGGCGATATTCCTTTTGAACGACTTACGTTTGGAGATTTGATTGCTAAGATCAATGAAGTTGCTTTGCAACTTTGCAATGATATTCGTCTTAAATCCCAACTTAAAAGACAAAACATTTATGGTTCTAATGAACTTGGATATTTTTGTCAACAGTATGGCTATGAGCCCTTAGCAAAGCATTACCCTAAGACTTCCAAACAAAAGTATTGGTCTCACCCTGCCCGACACTTTAAGTCCAAAAAGAATTATAGCCCAAAACATATCAAACAATACAACAACTATTACAAAAAGCCCACTAGGCATGACATGCACAAGACTACCTATTGTTCAAAACACAAAGGCCCAATTGTTCAAAAATCCATTTGTTTTAAATGTGGAAAACCGAATCATTATGCAAAAAATTGTAGGACAGCCCAAAGAATTCATGAGCTTGATGCTGATGAAAACATTAAGCAAATGTTCACTACAACTTTGCTCAATTCTGAGTCTGAATCTAACCCATCTGATGACGACCTTCAGGTCTATCAAATGCGTTATGAATCTAATTCTTCTGACAATGAAGAATCTGATCAGGATCATTGTGCTAAAGCATGTACATGCAATGCTTTAAACACTATCAATATGCTCTCAAAAACTAAAGAATCAAGTATTCTTTTAGATTTTGTTGATCGTATTGATGATCCCAAACTCAAAACTGAGTATTTGACTCATATCAAAAATACAATTACTCACAAACCGGTTCCTAAAATAATGAACCCTTTTTACAATCATAAAGATATCATCAATAGATTCCGAACTCCTTCCCAGAATTCTGTTTCTATTCCTGATTTACAATCTGAAGTTAATATCATGAAAAAAGAAATTGCCCAGCTTAAGCAAGGTCAAACTTGGCTTACTCAACAGCTGTTGAACCAACAGGTTCAAAATGCAATCTCTATTCCTGATATTCCTTCTTCTTCAAATCAAGAGATTCAACCAACAATTGAACCAGCTTTTCTCAATGAATTAAATACAGTCACCTATCATAAATGGTATATCAATGTGACTCTTGTTATCAACAAGAATTTCACGATTAATACATTTGCTTTGGTTGATTCAGGTGCTGATTTAAATTGTATTGCAGAAGGAGTTATTCCTTCTCAGTATTACGAGAAAACGACTCAACAACTATTTACTACTAATAGTAAGTTAGATGTTAAGTACAAATTGGTTGGTGCTCACATTTGCCAAGAAAAAATTTGTATTCAACAGGATTTTCTGTTAGTTAAGGATATGTCTCAAAAGATGATTTTGGGTACACCATTCTTAACTACTCTTTATCATTTTGATGTTACAAGCGAATGTATTTCTATTAGTATCCTTGGTAATAAGATTATCTTCAAATTCTTGTGCAAAACAAAAACTGCTGAAATTAATTCTTTAAAAATTGACAAATGTTTTATCAATTTTATTTCTCAAAAAAGACAACATTTACATTTTCTCAAAAATGAGATTGCTTATTGCAGAGTCGATGATCAGCTCAAAGACGCACAAACACAAACCAGAATTGTTCATTTTAAGGAACAATTGACCTCAGAACTTTGTTCTGAACTTCCAAATGCTTTTTGGAATCGCCATCGACATGTGGTTCGTTTACCATATGATTCTTCCTTCAATGAGTCCAAAATTCCTACCAAAGCTCGTCCTATACAAATGAATTCCGAATTAATGGAATTTTGCAAATCTGAATTTCAGAGTTTGCTTTCCAAACAGTTAATTCGACATTCCAAATCCCCTTGGAGTTGTGCAGCCTTCTATGTCAGAAAAGCTGCTGAACTTGAACGAGGATCTCCTCATCTTGTCATCAATTACAAGCCTTTGAACAAAGTTTTACAATGGATTAGGTATCCAATACCTAACAGAAGAGACCTTATTAAGAGACTACGCTCAGCACGTGTCTTCTCTAAATTTGATCTCAAATCTGAATTTTGGCAAATCCAAATTCATCCCCATGATCGTTACAAGACTGCATTTAATGTTCTTTTTGCCCATTATGAATGGAATGTTATGCCTTTTGGCCTCAAGAATGCACCAAGTGAGTTTCAAAATATCATGAATGATATTTTTACTCTTTTTTCTCATTTCACAATTGTGTATATCGATGATACACTTGTCTTCTCTTCCTCCTTAGAAGACCATTGGAAACACTTGTATCAATTTTTCAAAATAATCAAAGAAAATGGTTTGGGTCTTTCTCCTACAAAAATTGACCTTTTTCAAACAAATGTCCGATTTTTAGGTCACAAAATCCATTTTGGGACGATCACCCCAATCTCTAGAGCCATAGAGTTTGCTGATAAATTCCCTGATGAAATTAAAGACAAAAATTAATTACAAAGATTTTTAGGTTCCTTGAATTATGTTGTAGACTTTTACAAAAACCTTAGAGTTTTACTTAAGCCCTTGTATGCAAGACTTAAGTCTAACCCAAGCCCATGGACTGAAGCCCATTCTCAAATAGTTCGTCAAGTCAAAACCAAGTCAAAAGTCTTCCTTGTCTAGGGATCTCAAGTCCTGAAGCCTTCAAGATTGTAGAAATAGATGCGTCTAACCTAGGATATGGGGGTATCCTTAAACATCGTCTTCCTGATTCTACACAAATACAATTGGTCCGATACCATTCTGGTATTTGGAATTCTGCCCAAATCAATTATTCAACTGTCAAAAAAGAAGTTTTATCAATTGTTTTGTGCATCATGAAATTTCAAGATGATTTGTTTAATCAAAAGTATTTATTACGTGTTGATTGCAAATCTGCCAAATAAATTTTAACCAAAGATGTTTTAAATCTTGTTTTCAAACAGATTTTCGCCAGATGGCAAGGTCTTTTGTCTGTTTTCGATTTTAATATTGAGTATATAAAAGGAGCAGATAACTCTCTTGCAGATTTCCTGACAAGAGAATTCTTACAAAAATGAGTTCTCAATCTTCTTCTTATTTCATACCTCCTCCCCCTCCAAGACCTCAATCAAAAGCCCAGTATGCTATGAAGTCTTCTGCTTCACAGCTCAAGACCCCTTTTTCTTATGCCCTATCTCTTACAAATCCCTACTAACCTCTTACAAATGCAGAAGAATCAAGCTCTGCAATGACAAGTTTTCCAAAACCCCAAGTTCCTCCTCCAAATCCCTATCTTACAAAGCCCTGTTTGGATCCGATCACAATGATCGAACCATGTTTTTATTTACTTACAAAAGATACCCATGCAATTGCAAATAATCTCTTTAATACAAATGCCCTTGTTGAGGAAACTGACATCCTCAAAACTCAAGAGTTCTATGAGTTCATACTGGTCGACACTGACTCAGTCATGATTACTCATCACCGAGATCATTCTCATCCTGAGAAGATTTCTCATTCAAAATGCCAAATCATGAAGGTTTTATCTGAAGCTGATTGGAAGCAACATCCTCGCTTCCATAAGAAGTTTTCAGTTAATTACATCCCAGCTTCCTACAATTATCTGGATTACAAGCAAGCTTGGTCCAGAGCCTTCTTCGTTTTCTCAAAATTGTTCCCATTCTTGGTTTTTTCTCTTCTGCCACAAGTTTATACAAAGATCTGTTCCTCTCCGGTTCCAACACTCATGGTGGAATCATTTTGGTCCTCTACAAGATATCTTGCCTTCGTCTGTTAATGAAGGATGACAAGTTTTCAAAAGCAAATTCAATCTTCCGATCCCGGTACCACAACAGGTACTATCTTTTTGGTTTTTTGTCAAGTTCAAACTCTCCTGGATCTGCTGCTGGGATTACACTGTCACAACACTTTCTGGACCAAGTCAATCGACTCAGCCTCCTCTTTGGATCTGTCGTCGTTACAAAGTCAAATGGTGGTCATCTTTTGATCACTCCCATGCTACAAAAGAAGCGGTTACAAGATTATTTTCAGGGAAAGAACAATCTCCTGCTCAACCTCTTGTCAATCCAATACAAGTTCCTTCATAAGCAAAACTTCTCCGACAGTTCATCAAGAAACAGCTTCAAGGAAAGCCTACAAAGACACAACTGATGGAAACCATGTCCAAGATCTGTGCAGAAGACTCAGATGAAGACGAAGCTCCAATAGTTCCCCTCAATGAAGATGATTTTTTTGGCATCTTCTCGCCACATGCATGAATCTAACCCTACAAACATCATTGTGTTTTAAGTCATCATGACTTTTGCCACAATTTCTACAAAGGCACCTTCCACTACAAGACAAGGTCAGTTTCGACCAACAAACAACATCATTACAAAGCAATCATGTGAAGCCACTATTCACACACTGAAGTCAAAAGTTGAAGCATCTTCAACTATTCCAACCACTACAATCGCTTCAAGACAAAACTTCTCCATCCAACTCTTCCATGATTACAAAAGACAAAATGTCCACATCTCACCCACTCTCCACTTGGTCACGAGAAGCTTATCTTCTCAATTATTGTAATTTTCTTAAGGCTATAAGAGGCAGTTCATTTTCTTAGTTAGACATCCGAGTTTTTCCCACGTAACCCATTAGCTATTTCCTTGTAAGTTTTTATTTCCTAAGTCTTTTATTTGTATTATTATTTTCAATTAATATAAGCATGCATTATGTCTATCTTCTTCTTCTTATCAAAACTTTCTAAGAACTATTCTTGTTAGAACATCTCGTTATACTAGCTGAAACCTAGTATCGGCACCGTTCTCTTGAACAGTTCAAAGAAATGTCTTTTGAAATTTTAGTTGTATTTACATTAGTTTATAGTTACTTATGTATGCTTCTGATTTTGTATCTTTTATTCTCTCCTGTTTTCTATTTGCTATCTTCTTTGTAAACCCGCTCTTTGCTTTATCTCTCTGTTAGTTGTCCTGTGTAGAAAATATTTGCTATAGCAATATTGATACAAATTGGATATAATGCATACATAGCAAAATACCTTAAGATTAGGCGGATACTAGCAATCGCAAAATCTATTTTAATGAATAATGGGGGAACACTCAAATATACAATACACATTGTCCAATAGTGTGTTTTGCTCAGTTTGTAGATCTTGGTGATGATATTGATATGCACAATTTATTGTCGAATAATAAAAGATTAAAAAACGAAGAAAGAGATCTAGAAAAGAGAGATCTAAAGAGTGATACCACCATATAAGTACCTTGAATTGATCAAAACATTTTAGAAAAATCTACTATATAATTACCCCATCATAAGTAAAACTATCTTAATATTAAAAAAAAATTATTTTACTAATTCGTTCCAAATAAAAATAGAGTGCCATATAAATACCTTCAATTCAGCGAAACATTTTAGAAAAATCTACCATATAAATACCCATCGTACAACATAAGTAAAACTATTTGAATATAAAATTTTTATTTTAATATTTCTTCCAAATACAAATGGTCATTATTGCAATCACTAAAAAGCTACAAGTGTCCCCATTTGACTAATTTTGAATATGAGAAGCGGAGCTGTGTTAAACAAGAAGAAGGGGAATGTCTTTATCAAAAAAAAAAAAAAAAGGAAAAGAGGATATTACAATTGTATTTATTTTTGTAACTATAAAATTACAAAATTGTCCTAATAGAGAAGAAAGACATAGAGATTTGGGGGCAAGGAAGACATAGAAATCCCATAATCAATCCAATTGATCGAATCAATGAAACAATTCCAATATTGGAATTCGTAGCACCCTATGATAAAGAAATCCCCCCCTAAACTTGCTTGAAAAGAATGAAAAGTACTGCAACTAATCCACCTAAGCTTGCTCGAAGAAAATGTAAAAACCTGCAATTGATTTCACATGATCACTTCCAACAAATCTGGGAACCTGACTCAATCACTACTGAAGGGGAAACATGGAATTTATACTCATGTCTTCCCATTTCATATGTTCATATCGTTTCAGGCAGCCGTTCCATTTGCAAGAGGCATGTAATTTGTTCAACCCGGAGAAGAAGCATAAAGGCAAAGATGACAGGAGCAACACACTCTTTGATTTTTTTTAATGATATATTTGTGATTGTCCCGAGATTTGGTTTGTGACCTTGAATCCTTAAAAGCCTCATGCGCTTTATACTAGTGTAGATATATGGAGTCATCACAGACCGTGGACAAGGATACATACAAAAAATATGTTGTGCGCTGCGCCAACACACACAAAATTGCTTTAAAAGCGGAGCCGAACAACCTTTGTTTAAAAAGAATTAAAATATCATAAAATTGAAAATCTAGACATCAAAACAATCATGCAATCCCTAAGGTTAAAGAATACTATGGATTAAAATATTGTAATCAAAGATTGCATTCTCACTATTGCAAGGGCCTGTTTATACTTTATAGATAATTGGAGTATTCAAATAAATTATATTAGAGACTCTGGTATAATTAATTAATGATTGAGATAGACTGGTTTTTTATTATAAAAATTATGAAATGGAGTAGGCAAAATGAAAAATTCAAAAGTTGTACTTAAAGACTTATTTATAGTTTATTGAGGAGCTTTAAATAAATTATGTTAGGGGCTTAAGTATAATTAATTAATGTTTAAGATTGACTGATTTTGATTGTAAAAAGTATGAAATGTGAAGGGCAACATCGAAAACTAAAAGTTAGAGTCGAAGATACTTCATTGTTCATCCAACCCTTGAGGCGTTATAATAGTACTAGGTGTCGGTGCCCTTTTACGTGCGCGTATATTCAATGATTCATTTTTTAAGAATTAAATAATTCAAAGTGCAATTTAAAATGTTAGGGAATTTGGCTAGAGGTTGTTCAATCGTTGAAATTAATGTGTATTATTCTAGGTGATTGTAAACCCTAGAAGTTTAGCCCAATTTAATTATTTTTCCACTTATTACGAAAATCCCTGAAAATTGAATTCATAAGTCATTTATCATTTAATGATGGAAAATTTCAAAATCTTAAAGTTGAACATTAAAGTTGTGTTTCCACTGTATTACAAAAAAATCATAAAATTTTTTTTTCTTGAATTGAATTCATTGTATGTATAGGAGTAATTTATTATTTTATGAGGGACACTTTTGGAAATAAGAAAGTTATAGGAGTTTGGTATTCATCATTTGAGCATGGGTGTTTTGAGGAATTCGAAGAACATTTCGAGTTACAGGAGTTCGGTATTCATCATTTGAGCATGGGTGTTTTGAAGAATTCGAAGAACATTTCGAACGCATTTGGCACGTCATTGTTGCAGAGTTGTTTTTTCTTTATAGTAGTCGGATGAGATGTGGAGGACAAAACTAGAAACAGAGAGTTAAGTGTTCATACAACCCTCTAGGCATATAATAGTACAAATGTTTAAGATTGACTTGTTTCCAGATATTCAAATGGGCTAAACTTCAAACCCGGGGCCCGACGAGGTTATGAATTGCGACCCATTATTATACTTCAGTTTCCGTTGGAAGCGGTTTCTAGAGAACGCCGGGTGTTCGTTCACTTGATGACGAGCAAGGGTAACGCAAAGAAGAGGGCCGTGTCCTAGTTTCCTGGTTTCCGCAACGCTTCCGGTAACCTGCGGACCATTTCTCGCTCTTCCTCGGTCAACCCACACTCGACACTCCACCGCCTCACTGAGAGTCGGAAACTATTTTCTTTATATTTGGATGTCTGCAACGCACAGAATCCTCTGCACCTCTCTCCGTCTCTCTTCAACCCTAAAACCTTCACTTGTTCCTCCTCTTCTCCGCTCTCACACTCATTCGCTTAACTTATCAATCCATCTCTCCTTCTCTCGCTCCCTCAGATTCACCACTTTTCATTCCGTAATGCCGAATCGCCCTGTACGTTTCAGCTTCATTTCTTGAATTCTTCATTTCTTCATTTTTTTTTAATTTCTTGGTTTCTCGACAGGTAAGAGGACAGGGAAGAGGAGGTGAAGGTGGAGATGGAGGCGAAGGCTCACGAGGGCGAACATGGATGGAGAAAGAGAAGCCGAAACCCGAGACGAATGGTTCTTCAGCTGCGACTGAAGCAATCACTAAGAGGCTTTCCGAATTAACTGTCAATGACGCGATTGCTCAAGCATCTCAGGCTCATAATAATGCGATTCCAATGTTACAATTCGGAAGTGTGCCTTTGGCCAACCAGGCTCCTGCGAAAGCAGCAGCAGCAGCAGCAGCACCGAAAGCTGTGTGGAAGCCTAAGGCGTATGGAACCGTGAGTAGTGGTGGAACCACTGTTGATGTCGAAGATGCAGGGACTTCCAAGGTGGTGGTGGATAATAGTAAGGCAAATCGGGCTGTGTCAGTTGAGGAGAGCAATGCTGCGTTGAATAAGCTGTTGAAGGGTCCACTCGGTGCAGATTTTACTATAGATAATTATACTTATTCGCGAGCTCAAGTTAGAGCCACTTTCTATCCGAAATTTGAGAATGAGAAATCCGATCAAGAGGTATTTTTATTGCTGTTAGTCCGCTGTTACTTTCATCTTTATCTCGTATGCACATTTATGATTCAAACTGACTGCTTAACGTGTGTTTCCTAATGGAAAGTAGTAATCAATGCGCCTTTATGCTATTAATTTCTCTCTAATAGGTCGGAGGTCATATGATCCCGATGATAATTAATCACTCAGATAAAGAATTAAAATAGTATTGATGGTATGCATGTTCTGAGTGGATCAAGAGTATAAGAATAGCATATGTTGTTGTGAGGATAGGATTGTTAGACTTGCACAGTTTTGATGTGCATTACAATTGCATCTCCCATAGTAAGATTGTTATAATGCACCTAATTTTTATGAGGTACCATTAAATTATTCCTGAAAAATTTCACTACAAATTATATTTGCAGTACGATTTGTAAGAGAGTATTTGGACTAACTGGTTATTGGTGTACGTTGCAGGTTAGAACAAGGATGATAGAGATGGTGTCCAAAGGTCTGGCCACCTTGGAGGTATGTGTGTACCATAACACTTTTCTTTCTAATTTTTCCCTCTCATTACTCAAAATTAGTATTACTTGTTTAATGCTGAGACGAGCGATAGAGGTAGAGTAGGGTGGGAGAAGTAGAGTTGATGATGAGAAGGGAGAGATGAGGAGGTTTAGAAGATGAGAAAGGGCGGATAAGAAGAGGTGAGAGAGGAGAAAAGAAGGGAGAGGCAAGGATGGAGGAATAAGGTCACAGAATTTAAAGGGTGGCACTAGTGAAATATTTCACTTTCCCTTGCAAAGTTTCACCTATTCCATTCATCTCTGGAAGAAAGTGGAGCAAAGAATTCAAAGCAATATTTGTTTAGTATGATTTGAGAGCCAATTCCAAGTTCAACTTTTGTCAGTGTTTCACTGAAATCAGTGGTATACAGAATGATCATTGTTTTTCCCTTTCATCTGTAAAACTAACTAATGGTTGCTGTTCTGTGAAGTAAAGGTTTTTAATGAGCAAGTTTATATAGCTCCTGCCATCCTTAACCTTGTACTTAGTTGTTTTGATTATTGGGTTTGATTGAGATGGTATGTACTGTGTTTGACTGGATATTCTTTTGGATCTTAAGCTGGAATTGTGTAACATATTTGGCAGGTATCACTTAAACACTCAGGGTCACTATTTATGTATGCTGGACACGAGGGTGGAGCATATGCCAAGAACAGCTTTGGAAATATGTAACGTTGTGATTAAATTTCTTGTCTTTTTTGCTATTGATTTTTTGTGTTAACTTTGTGATTGGCACTAGGTCTGTAGTGTATGTGTCTGTTAAAAGTCCTTTTCATTGCTAAATTGAGAAAAAAGATTCTGCGTTGATGCAGTTATACGGCTGTTGGTGTTTTTGTTCTTGGAAGAATGTTTCGTGAGGCCTGGGGTGGCGAAGCATTTAAAAAGCAAGCGGAGTTCAATGAATTTCTCGAGGTAATTTGCCCACACTTGAGAATTTTTCCCTACGGGATTCTAGGGTTGAAGATTGCAAACTAAGCAAGCTAACATAACTTCAAGTATAATATTTTGAGGTACAAATAGAGAATCAATTCGCTCATGATGCAATCAACCTATTTGAGTTATTATCTATACAAATTTTAAGTGCGGCGATACTAAATTCAAATTTACTTCCTATCTGTCTGAGTTATTATCTATACTATTCGAGTTTTTTGATTTATTTTTACACTAGATTAACCCTTTTTCATTTTACATTAAAAACATAGGGTTTTTTTTTTTTTTTGGTAAAGTATATATATTAACACCCATATGTATACTACATAGCATGAATCCAGACCGACGTTGAACAATAAAACGCATGGAAGGAATACTGTCAGACAAAATTTTTAGACTAATCCATTCCAGGTTGTATTACTACTGGGTCCTAATCATCTGAACCAAGAAACTAATACAAATTTTTGTGGAAACACTACCGAAGCTATTTTGGTGGCTTATGTTGCATTAAGTTTTGTTAGTTTAATCGTTGTATTTTATTCATTCTGAAGTTTATGCATTTGTAAAGATGATATACAAGTTATTTTTTATTTTTTGCTTTTATAGAGAAATCGTATGTGTATATCAATGGAGCTCGTAACAGCAGTTCTAGGGGACCATGGACAACGACCTCGTGAAGATTATGGTAAGTAATGTTTTTTGCCTCTCCCCTATTTTAAAATAGACAAATTTATTGCATTCTAACACGTAAGAAAAATCACACCAAGGGACAAGAAGGGGGTTTTATGTGCTAAAAACCTCATTAGGAGAACCTCTACAATGTCTATACTCTGAGAGAAATAAGTAATCCACTATGGAAAGAAATATTAGAAATTCAATATTCACTATATATATAGAAGTTTTGAAACTTGTTCAAGAAATGCTAATCTAAAAAGGACATATAAAAACAATAAAATCAGTTTTGGGAGTTGAATCCTCCTCGAAACACCCCGGATAAATTTGCATCGATACAGGTCCAGGGTCCCGTTGCCCCTTTTTTTTTGTTGTTTAGGTCATGTTTTAACCATAATAATCTTCAGCCAAGATGTCAACATTGTCTAGGGTTGTTTGTAGATCATTTTTAGTGTCTGGCCAGAAGCCGATACTAATGTAGTCAGTGAACGGTTATAAACATGTAGTCACCGAAGATCCTATATTTGAAGAAGTTTAGTATGAGAATTTTCTGAATCATCAATTTGAATCACTAAACCATTATAAACAGACTACTTAGTTCCTTTGTGATAGGTTGGCTTTCAATTGTCATTTTCATGTTTTTTGTTCCATGAACCCTTCTCCATGTATCTCTCTCTGCTGAAAGGTGGAAACATTCTGTGTGGTAGTGAAGAGAGCTGCTTCCATTATTTTGGGAAGAGGAAAAAAGGAAAAAAGTCATATTTTACTTCATGCATACCATATGCTATACTGTAAAACCTTAATGAAGTTTTTTTTTGTCAAAACCCTGGATTATCTGATGGACACTCTTCTTTTTGAACAGTTGTAGTGACAGCAGTCACAGAGTTAGGTAATGGGAAACCGAAGTTTTATTCTACTCCCGACATAATTGCATTTTGTCGAAAATGGCGGTTACCAACAAATCATATCTGGTTATTCTCAACACGGTAAGATTTAAGAGTTGAGATCTCTTTATCAAACAATGCGCAAAGAAATCATGTCTCACTTTTGTGCTATTTTCACATCTACTTTCTCCACTTATTGCTTATGTAGTTATGGTTTTTGTGTAGCATAAATTGTTATGATTGCCGAGAGATATGTGTCTTTCCATCTCAGCCACGCTTTAGTTAGTTTTTTATTTATTTATTATGTGCCCTTTATTGTTTTTTCTGGATGTAAATATTTAGCTGTTTTGCGCTGCTTGTTTCTATAGTTTTCACGAGTTGATTCTTGACATATGAGTTAAAATATGAACCTATCAAAAGAAACTGGCTGAATGGACTTGTGGGCTGTTCCCCAATGTAAAAACATCTCTATCAATAGGCAAACCTATGGTATAACCATTCTTAGGTTTGTTGGACTGTATCATCCGTTCATATCATGGTTATGGGAAGGCATTGCTTAGATCGTCTACATAATGTACATAGGAGCATGGTTTTAGAAAAACGTTTTGAGGCTGCTTGTTGCGATGGTTGAGCAGCAATTGGTGTTGATGAGGCAAACAAAGGGTGATGTTTAGTATGTATCTGCACACATACAAAAAAAGAAAAAAAAAGAAAGCCTAAAATGCCCTGATTCTAACTTGGACTCAGCGTTTCACGCGTCAGTAATGTATGTCTTTTCATTTCATGGTTGTGTCATGTTTATTTCATGGAATAATGGTTAGATTGGGGTGTATTTGGTTGCATGGGAATTCATGAGGGGGACACTCATCTTTAAGGCAAAATTGAGATTGCATTCATCAGAAACATGGGAATGAAACCCTTGTGGACATGAGAATCACATTCCTTGGGGAGTGATGATACACCAAACCGTCTATTAGTCTGTGCCGTACACGTGTCATGATAATTTCGTCAACATAGCAAAGCCGGCCTGATTACTAGGGGTGGGCAAAAATCGATTTAAATTTGGTTAACTGACCGAACCGATTTTCAAATTCGGTTTGGTAACCGAACCGAAATATGAGTAGAAAGAAAATAATTTAAACTGAATCGGTTATAAACGGTTCGAAATCGGTCTACGGTTTTGAACCGACCAATAATAATCGAATCGACCGATTAATTAGATATATATAAATTAATAAATAACAGGTAGCTGTCAATACCTGATTAATGCAACAAATGCACTGCAGTGCACCATGTTGCACTGAATCACCCATTTCTCTCACAATTTTCAATTTTTGGCTAAAAATTAGGTCTGTCAAAAAATTGGGCATGTTTTAATGAAGGCCTTTCAAGTGCTTGAGCCCGAAATTTCGGTCCCAACCGAATCGATCCGAAATTCGGTTCAACAGATTTCATCGGTTTACAAATACAAAATTCGGTTTGGGTTTGGGTTTGGGTTTTGGGCAAGCCGAATGAAATTTGTTCGGGGCTCAAAACCAATGAAATTTGTTCGGGGCTCAAAACCAAACTAAACCGACATTGCCCACCCCTACTAATTACCCGCCCAATCTGGCAAAGCCCAAACAACACTAAGCCCATCTTGGCAGGGTCCAGGAGTTTGGACCCAAATACGTCACATGGTTAAGCCCAATACCCCATGAGACCTAACCTAATAAGGAAAGTATTTAGGGGATCCACCTTAGATTGACAGGTCAACAATTCATTGATTCCGACTAAGAAATAAATACCAGAGTATAAGTCGTGCATGGAAACTCCACTGCACGGACAACACTCCACAAGGGAATAATTTTTCGCAGATATAGGAACACAAGTCGTGTAAGAAGCTCTCCTACATGAACGACTCCATCAAGGAAATGATATTCAACAAAATATCTTTCCCTAAACTACGCCACCAAAGGCCTAGCCGAACAAAGACTCGCATTATAAATAAGACACAGGGTTGATAAACAAAGGTACGCTACAAAACCCAATTTACAACATTACACCTTTCTTAAGCCTTGTTTGACTTCAGCATCGGAGTGCCATCGACCGTCACAACGATGGTCCTTGGCTCACGGGTGTTCCTCGTTAAGGTCAAGGTGAAGGTCAAAAGGAACAAAATTTTATTACATGAGTTTCGTGCTGTCCGTGGGGACCGACGAAGTTCCTTAGAAAAAAATGATATCACCCTCCCTTACACTCTAGAAAGATGGTGACCATGAGATCTCGCAATAATGGAGACATCGCTGAGCCTTCGAACAGTTGAACCGGCGAAGTGCCTCCAGTTTCGGCGACACCGGCACTGCGGGGGTAACAACCTCGGACCCCCGCGCTGGCAACGGACCCCACGGTGGATTTACTATCAATCCAGGTGCATCAAATTACACGAGTGGTGGAGATACTAAGCGAAACTGTCTTCCTGCCGAAACAGATTGGGAGCCGTGAAGAGCCCCGTCCCCAGAAGACACTAGAGAACACGTTCAGGAGATGGATCAAGGGCAGTGGAGCAGCTAACAGAGACCCGACGTCTCTAGCCGACAAACCTGCCTCGCAAAACCCCCTTCGGCTCGGGGCCACCAATCCAGACGTGCTGTTCAACCTCACAATCCCCTGTTCATGGATCACATCATGAATGAGTTGCTGCCGAAGTTCAGCCCGCCAAAGTTGGATTTTTATGATGGGACAACAGACTTGTCCGACCACTTATGCCACTTCCAGCATGTAATGGCGCTCAAAGAAAGATCCAAAGCAGTAATGTGCCGGTCATTCCCCACCAGCCTGAAGAAGTCAGCGTTGACTTTGTTCCACAACCTCTCTACGAAGTCCATTGACTCATTTCAGATGTTGAAAAAAACGTTTCTCACTCGCTTTGTCGGCAGCCAACGAATCAGGAAGGGTCCGCATTACCTGCTCGCCCTAAAAAAGAAGTCGAACGAGACGCTGAGGGAGTACGTCACACGCTTTAATGATGAATTAACTCTCATCGACGGCTGCAACGACGACACCTCGATCACAACCTTTACCTCGGGTTCGAGGAGAGGCAAATTCTACGACTTCCTCACTTTGGAGCCTCCAACTGACATGGCAGACTTGCTGAAGAACGCTCATAAATGCATCACTCTCGATGAGATGTTGGCCACCAAAGAGGAAAGGAAAGTTTCTGGTCCCAGAGGAAAAGCAACTGGAGGACGACGACAAAAATAAAAGGAAGTGGAATGACAACAAGCCAGACTCTGGCCGCAAGAGTCAAGATAAAACCTCTAGTTACGTCGACTCCCTACCATTCACTCCCCTCAACTCTATCCTCAATGCCATTAAGAAGTAAAGTGGCCCGCCAAACTTCGGGGGGCTCCCTTGCGACGGAACAATGAAAAATACTGCTCATTTCATAAGGATAGCGACCATGATACCGAAGACTGCAAGAATCTCAGGTACGAGATCGAACACTGGATCAAGAGGGGGAAACTAAAGAAATTCCTGAGCCCAGACGTGAAACAAGACCAACGAAGAAAGGAGAACAAGCCGTCAAAGAAATTGAAGATAAGGTGGAGGACATTGTATATGTCCTGCACGGAGTGTGCTCGAAAGCCGAACAGTCCAACAGGTCCCAAAAGAGGACGCTCCACGAGATGCAGATCCGCGGTCGACCTATGAGGACCACCAGGTACAATATGCTTGTGTCCAGAACCCGTTTTTGTCCCTGACTTTCACGGATAGAGACCTCCAGGGTGTCCAATCTCCGCATAATGACGCCCTAGTAATTTCGGTCCTTATAGCGAAATGGGAAGTGAATAGATCCATGGTAGATACCGGGAGCTCCTTGGATATTCTATTCTTTAATGTGTTTTGCAAAATGCAACTAAAGGAAGAGAACCTAATGCTCGTTAGTCACCTTACGGTCGGGTTTAGCGGAAAAAATGCTTCCATGTTGGGAAGATCGAGTTAACAGTAGTGGCGGGAGAACCACAACTTCAGAAAGTCCTGTTGCAGGAGTACATGGTGGTTGATACACCATCTACCTACAACTACCTGGGAAGGCCTTGGCTTCACCAAATAGAGGCGGTAGTCTCTTTCTGCACCAATGTATAAGTACCCTACCAATCAGGCTGTAGGAACCATACGAGGAAACCAGCTAGCAGCTAGAGATTGCCATTACGCAGCGCTGGAGCGGCTTAATAGTTATCAATTGCAGTCTGGGCCCGCGGCTGACATCTCAGAACTCGAAAATTGAAGTCTTCCTACTCAGATGATGAGACTCCAGTTAGTCCGAGGGGAAGACCCAACGTCGGTCAACCAGAAGAGGAATCTATCACGATCTACTTCGACAACCCAATAACAACAGAGTCGTCCAGATAGGTTCTCGCCTAAGCAAATAATTGGAGGAACAACTGATAAAGTTGCGGCAGAATCAGAACGATGCGGGACATGGTGAGAATTGACCTCTCCGTAATCACTCATCGACTGGAAGTTGACCCCGCGCGAAAAACATAGCAGAAGAAGAGACCAATGGCTCTCGAAAGAAACCATATCATAAACTAAGAGGTATAGAGATTACTCAACGCGGACATGGTCAAGGAGGCGCGATACCTAGACTGGCTGGCAAATACCGTCTTGATAAAAAAGAAAAATAGAAAGTGGGAGTCTAGTCAGAGCTTGTGCAGCCTGATGACGATGGCTTGCCAGGATCATTGTTCCACCATAGACAATGATGGTCGAACTTTATCAAAGCTTAGTTCCGACTGATGACGATGGCTTCTGGTCCGCTTTAATGCCTAGTCCGTCGAGCGTGGATGTCGATGGGTTAGAAAGTGAAAGTTTAGTCAGAGCTCATGTAGCGACGATGGCTTGTCAGGGATCATTGTTCAATCATAGACAGTGATGGTCGAACCTGACCAGAGCTTAGTCAGTTTCGATTGATGACGATGGCTTCTGGTCCGACATACAACCTAGTCCACGACTAAGTGAATTAAGATGGTATAAGAAATCTGAAGAGCAATGACTTTAGAATCTACTATGCGAGGACACAACGACATGACAATGCAGCTAAGCTCTAGAAAGTACAAGTGTAAAGACTACTTAACAAGCTTTCTTTTGAAGTCATATCTTAACGATTACAACTGTTGTGGAAAATCTACTCCAGAGGCCAAAGGGCCAGTTACATCAGAAGGGATTACATGGGACAAGTCAGCATTGTCAAAAGCCTGTCTCGAATTGCCAGTCGAGGGCGTTGGATCGGAAGCTTCCTCCTCGTCAATCTTCCAATAAGCAGCCTTTTTGTATTGTTTAAAGTCAAGTTCGAGGTTAGGGTTCTCTTCTTCGATCAGCCTTAGTAGTTCCCACCTATCTTGGACAATCTCAGCAAAGTTCAAAGTTGCATGCTGCATCTGTTCACGAGCTTCATACTCCACTAGATTCTTTTCTGCATTCTTCAGCCTCTTTGCAAGCGCAACCACCTGAGATTGCTCCTCATCCAGTTGCTGCTTTAGCAGATTTAGCTCAGCCAACACAAAAGCAGCTTGATCCTCCGCTTTGCGGATACGACAACGCTTGTCAGCAACTTCAGACTCGAGCTTCTGGCGTAAGGCAGTCCAATTCAGACTCAGCTCGCTCCCTTTCAGCAGCTCAGGCTTGCAGATCAGCCTGCGCCTTACCCGCCACCTCTTCCACGTGCTTCAACTCCGCTCGAGTGCGCCCCAACTCTGCTTCAGCAGACGCCAAGCCAGCCTTGGAGGAATTGAGCTCAACCTTTGAGGCCTCTAGCTTGGCCTCAACATCAGCCCGCGTGGCTAGCATTGATTCAGAGTTCGTCCCAGCACCGGACTCTTCCAGCTACTTGTTTAAGGAATCTATCCGATAGAGAGCGTTGGAGTGTGACTTCTGCAATTTAACAAAAGCCTTCTCCAAAGCATGTACTCTATTACGGGCGTCAAGGTGCAGCTCATTCCGATCCAGTGACACGCTCGCTCCACCCATGGACGTCATCACTGTCCCGAGGGGACCCTTCAAAGATTGCCTCTCCGCAGCCGAGGCCTTCTCAACTGGAGGCTCAGCCCGATGCTAACATCGGGGTATGAGGGCGGGAGAAAAGGAGAAAATCCACTCCCTAGATCGGCAGCTTCAGTAGAACGGGGAGCATTAGTAGATTCAATATCCATATTCGAGGACCGAGCAAGATGCGAAGCTTCGACGTCACCCATGCCTGCCACCCCTCTAGGTTAATGAAGGGGGGCAGAATGTTCAAACATGACACCCTGATCTTCTAGAACAATCTCTCGGGCGGACTGAGTGATGGTCACCTCCTTCTCTAGCGGAATCAACGGATGAGAAGGGGAAGCAGTCTTGCGACCAGCTCGCTTCCTTTTGGGCGGAGTAATGTGTGGCAAGCCCGCCTCCAATGCAGCCTGCCTCGTCGAGCTACGCATCGTCAGCTTTCTCTTCTTTGAACGACCACTACCGACCTCCTTAGTCTACGTTCTGAAAAAAGTGAGAGTTTCATGAAAGTTTTCAAATAGCCCACTCTGCACAATGTTGCTCGAAACCATAACCTTTTCGATGGTCATAAAAGAAAGGTCATCGAACTTTTTCTGTATTGACTCCTCCTCCTTAGTGAGAGTTGGAGCCACAAACTTACTGCAACATCCACAATTTAAGGCAACATCCACAATGATCGGACAAGAAAAAGGAAATGATATATTGTGCTTACTGCAATCAAATTTGAAGTATCTGACGAGCGGACGCCCCTCCAACTTAAAGTATGAAGAGTTCGATGTAGCAAGAAAACAATACTTCTGTCAGGACTTGAAGTCGTTCGACAATGGATCCAAACAATCCGGCGTGCTCAACTGATAAAGACAATGGATCCAAACCACCTGCGAAATCAAGTGAAGGCCAATGTTCTTTGCACTGATAAAGACATCAATCAAGGTTCTGAACCCGTTTGGTACCATTTGAGCGGGAGGAATGCGAAAATACGCCAGGAAGCGTCAAATGTCTTCCGGGACCGGAAAGCGGAGTCCAGATTGAAACATGCTTTTATGCAAGGCGATGAACTCCGATTGAAACATGCCTTTATGCAAGGCGATGAACTCCTGCTGAGGCGTTAACGAGGTTTGGTCAGTGTCCAAGGGAGTAAGTTCCAGGTCTTTAGGAACCTGATATTGATCTCGGAGTTCAATAGGATTGGATTCACCGATCAACCTGTCCTGGAAAAAATTGTGGCAAGTGTAGGACAACTCCTATTTGGGAATGAGTTCAACATTGTCCGCCATGGATGAAGGTACAAACTTATGAGTGCATTTGCGAAACTAGAAGCAAGAAAGTAAGAAGTTTCAGAAAGATTACAGAAGTAAAGAAACTCTCCTATGCGAAGATGACAACTTTTATAGTGCCAGGGATTCACGCCCTTTTTCGAGCAGTCACATACTCATTTAATAATGTGCGCCGCTCGAGACGATGTATTAGGCTCAACCATCACGACTGTACAGTTTCTATTGCAGTGACTTAGTGGACCGTCGAGATGGTCTACTAACTCGGGGGTAGCAGCTGATGATACACCAAGCCGTCCATTAATCCGCGCCATACACGTGTCATGATAATCTCGTCAACAGAACAAAATGGGTCTAATTGCGCGGCCAATCTGGCAAAGGCCAAACAACACTAAGCCCATTTTGGCAGGGTCCAGGAGGTTGGACCCAAATTGCAGCGCCCTATTAAGCTCATATGTCACATGGTCAAGCTCAATACCCGTAAGACCTAATAAGGCAAATATCTGTAGAATCGACCTAAGACGGGCATGCCAACAATACATTGATTTTGACTAGGAAACAAATACCGGAGTATATGTCATGCATGGAAGCTCCCCTGCATGGACAACACTCCACAAAGGAATAATCTCCCACAGATCTAGGAACACAAGTTGTGTAGGGAAACTTTCCTACATGGACGACTCCCAATAAGGAAAAGATCTCCAGCAAGATTATTTCTCTAAACAAGGCCACTAAAGACCTAGCCGAATAAGGACTCTTGCATTATAATTAAGGCACAGGGTTGATGAACAAAGGTACGCTACATAACCCAATTTATAGCATTACGCCTTTCTCGAGTCTTGTTCGACTTTAGCATTGGAATGGCATCGGCTGCTACAACGGTGGTCCTTGGCTCATGTGTGTTCCCTGTGCAGGTCAGGGTCAAAGTCAAGGTCAAGGAGAACAAGATTTGACTACATCATGGAGAATAAGGAATGTGATTCCCATGCCCATGGGAGTTCCATTCCCACCATTAATCACTAAAGTTAGATGTTTATCATGAATGCATTTTAAGTTAGCCTTAAGGGTAAGTGACATTCTGTAGGTGGTGGTGGGGGTGTGTGTGAGGACTGTGATTATCATGTTCATGGGAGTTTCATTCTCACCATTGATTCACATATTTGATAATTGCAATCTCAAAACTGCCTTGAAAATGAGTGACCCCCATGGATTCCATGGAATATGATTCAATGCAATCAAATACACCCTAAGAAAGGGGTGCTCATACCCTATTGATTATGTGAATAGAAACAAACAAGTCTGAAAATCAAATTTAATAAAGCTAGGTGTTCAAAACAAAACCATTGCAAAACTTCTCAAATTTTTTATTCTCAATGAGATAAAAAAAATAATATTTTAAATTGAATAATTCGAGAACAATAAATCCTAAAAGCACACATAAAAGATAATTCAGAAAAAATTGTGGCAAAGAATGTGTCGGGTGAACATATGTGTGCTCACACCTGAGGTGCTGAAGCTGTATTGTTTACATCATTCTCATGGTCATAATGAGGATTATTGATTAAATCAACATAAGATGCAAAATTTAACTGGATTATGTAGAGGTTTTGAGAGGAAAAGTGATCCTCATGATTCTATGTCAAAAGCTGACTCCTATTATAGAGGGCGTGTGCTTGTGTGTTAGGGGACAGTGCTAGTCAAGGGACTGGGTTAGCAGGCTAAGATGACTGTCAATAATCAAATTTCTAATGTTAATCTTGTGAAAGGCAAAAAAAAGGTCATCTTGAAGCCTCCTCCTGTATCGGAGAACAGACATGTTACTGATTGCTATGTATTTGTAATTCTGAGATGCCTGTTGTGAATGCCAAATTTTGTGCTTTCCTGGCTTGGTTTTCTCAGGTCGATAATGAAAACCAAAATCGTTTGATCTACAAGAGGCGAATTGATGAGTGTTTCATTCTTTTTTTCTATATTCCAATTTTAATTTTGCTCAAGTGCTCTTGACGATTCTTGCAACTTTTGGTGTTTGATTGTTCTAGATTTAATGGCTTTGGATGTTTCATTACCGCTTAATCATATGCTTTGTCTACACATTTTAATTATTTCATCTAGTGATAGTGCAAGTTATTTTGTCGATGTTTCATTGCTGGTTATTCATATGCTTTGTCTACACAATTCTATTATCTAGTGATGGTAATGGTTGCAAGTTATTTTTGCTTGGCATTCTAACTTCTCTTTGTTCCTATTCCCTGAAGGAAATCTGTTTCGTCCTTCTTTGCTGCATATGATGCATTATGTGAAGAAGGAACTGCAACACCTGTATGCAAGGCTCTTGATGATGTTGCTGATATATCTGTTCCAGGTTGAATTACTAACTTTACTATACTCCTAAGCATATATGCAAATTTCTATTTATTCTTAGTGTTTGGTCATGTTAACTTTCTGCAACTTTTGTTCATGGCATCCTTTCTACCATTGCTTTTGTTTTTGCTATGTTTTGGTAGTCGATGTTTAAATGAAAAATAGGCCAAAGGTTAGCATTAAATTTGAATTTCTTTGCAGGATCAAAAGACCACATAAAGGTGCAAGGTGAAATCTTGGAGGGTCTTGTGGCTCGTATCGTTAGCCATGAGAGTTCCAAACACATGGAGAAAGTTTTGAAAGATGTTCCACCCCCACCATCAGAAGGTATCAACTCTAGTTTCTAGTGTTCTGATCTTAGACGTAGGTCACTTTAACTTTATTAGTTTCGTGGAGAGGTATGCTAATGTCCGTGATGAATGCCCCATGTCTAGTGTTAACAGCTAAAATATTCAACTATATGACTGAAGTAGTGTTGGAGGGGTTTAAAGAGGGGTTTTAAAGATGCAACTTGTGGATAGAGATCAAAGTGACTCTCTGGACTTGGGGGGATTTTAAAGATGCCACTTTCTGCACTTGTGTTTGATTAGGGAGACATTGTGCATAAATAACAGTACTTGATGAATACTTTTGTTGCTTGTGGGAAGTTTTTTCCCCTTCCCCTTGCTCACTTGTTTTTCTTATCTATCTGAAATCACTTATGTAATGAAATCACTTTGTTTCGTTAAATCACTATAAGGGTGACCAGTGTTCCATGATGCCAGCTTTTGTATAGTTCTCTGAGGAGTTTTTTTTTTGTCTAGATATACCAACATTTCTCTTTATTTTGTATCTCTACACATATATACAAAGTTTGTCTTTCTGATATAAAAAAGAAAGAAAAAAAGAAGCTGTAGTAGCATTGATAATTATATCAGAACCACAATTGTCAAGTACATACTAACAGCCAGTCCAAAACTTTACCTTATTTTGTTGGCTATGGTAATGGCTAAATTTCACAATGCATGAGTTATGGTAAAGTAAAATCATGTCTTTACAAGTTGAACCTGCTTGTGCTGTTGCATTAAAACTTGTCTGTACTTGTTCTCTTTTGACCCCTGACTTGGCTTTGCTTTATTGGATATGCTATTTTCTTAGATTGTCTCTTATAAATTCTGATGTTGCATTGAACTCCAGGAGATAATGATATGGGACCAAGCTTAAGGGAAATATGTGCGGCCAATAGGTCAGATGAGAAACAGGTATATTGGAATAACTTACAGTTTGTAACCAGGGTCTTTATGGATTCATTGTATTTTACTCATAATTTGTTGTTCTTGTTGTGTTATTTCAAATGCCTAATCACCTCCAGCAAATAAAAGCACTCCTGAAGAGCGTTGGGATGTCATTTTGCCCTGATTATTCAGACTGGTTTGGAATTGAAGGCGTGGAATGTCATTCGAAAAATGCTGACCGATCCGTTGTTTCAAAATTTTTACAAGCTCATCCCGCTGATTACTCCACCACCAAATTGAAGGTATTTTAAACACTTCCCGCGATTTAGACATCTAATTTTTGTATCTAGAATTATGACCCTTGTGAATTGTATGATGTATCTATGATCACCTAGGAAAACTGTGACCTGTGAATCTATGAGTTGCTTCTGCTATTATTGTCATTGTCTGATTGAAGATAGCCACCCCCCACACACACCCCAAACACATACAATAAATAAATAAATCTTGATGGGTCTTGCTTTTTCTAGTGTTTTGTCTAATAAAGTGTTTTCCCAGAGTGTCTTGAAGAAGATGACACTGTTGGAAGAAAAAATTAAAGTAGAGAAAAAGTATAGTAGAGAAGATAAGAAGCAAATGAGAGAAAAATAAAAAGCAAAGATTAAAAATATACATAGACTACCTCTATGTTTTAGTGGCTTTTTGCCCTATTTGTCTTAAATCGCAATTGAAATAGTCATTCACTTCATATGGATCAACAATCATTATATTACGTGGTTATTTGCAAGCATCTAAAAGTAAAAAAATAAAAGAAAGTTGATTTTTAAGTCTTGATTGTGTCCTGACCAAGTTCCGGGTGTATCGAAAGCGTGTCCGACACGTTGACCACATTGACCATGTGTCTGATACCTGCCGACACGTTGACCAAGTGTCTGACGTGTGTCGAAGGCGTGTCAAGCGAGTGTCGTGTGTTGGATACGCGTTGGACACGGATACGACAAGTTTTTGAAGAGTCTGTGCTTCCTTGATTTGCATGGTATTCTGTGAAAGCAATAGCCTCATAAGATTCTACCACTTGGTCATTCTACTTTATTTTATTTTTATAATTTTTTTATTTTTTATTTTTGGTTTCCTCCAATTACATATTTGTTTTCCTATTGCACCAGGAAGTAATTCGTTTGATGAGAGAAAAACGTTTCCCAGCTGCTTTCAAGTGTTACTATAACTTCCATAAGATATCTTCTTTGACAAGTGATAACCTTGATTATAAAATGGTTATCCATGTACACAGTGACTCGGCCTTTCGTCGATATCAGAAAGAGATGAGGTGTTACTTAAATTCAGAATTTTACTGTCTGTGTAATGCTTTCGATTATATTCGAATCATACTACATTACAGTATGAATATGTGTTTGCATTTTCTAATTGTAGAAAAGCTTAATGGATTTTCAGGTACAATCCAGGGTTGTGGCCATTGTATAGAGGTAAGTTCTTTCTTGTAAGAATTTAAAAATTTTCAAGTCTTGATATTGCTTTAGGTGCATTTCTTTAAAATATGCTTGAAAATATTCTGAATTTATCTCGCTCATGATGAGGTTGCAAGATTTGTTCTTTCTGTTAAATTTTAACAGACAACATTCGTTTATTTCAAATACTTGTGTTTGGTATACTCATGGTGGAAACTGTTTGTGGGTAAAACTGTAACTGATTAAAGTTACACCAGCACGTTGCATACTTACATATTCGTATGTAAATCTGTGATTAAGACCTTTAATGCTTGATGCTTCATGTTTGGATCATATTTCTGGTTGCCAGAACCTAAGGTTTTGGGAAAATGTCGACTGTATTTAGTAGAGTTGAATTCTTTTGTGGAATGAATTCTCTCGTTGATAAATAAATAGCCGCAAATGAATGGATTTATCATGCATTAGTCCATCCATGCTAGACACAACCTTCATTCATTTACATCTTGCCTCCAAAAATTGAAGTAGCCAAGCTAGTATCTCACTCAAGGAATGAGTTTTTGCGAAATTTCGTCGGAATTTTTGTTTTTTTGAATTACGAAAAGAAAAGGGCAAAATGCGAATTTACATTTTTTCGAGTTTTTTTGTAAATTTTGCCTAAAACACAAAAAAAGACCAAAATTCCAGTTGTTCGATCAAATAAATATATAAATAATTTGAGACTAAATAAATGGCAAAAGAAAGTGAAATGTGTCATTGTTGGAGATGCAGAACTAACAAGAATCAATAGTAAAATTTTTTGTTATATATGTTTCATCATGTATCATCGAAATTTTACGTTTTTTCTTTTCTTTGCACACCGAAATATTTCTTAAAATTTTTCTTAAAATCAAGTGGCCAAAATTACTACAAAAACCGAAATCACAATCCTTGAAATCACTTTTAGCTATGGCTGGTAAGACTGGCTATTCTTGTTTATGAAATTTTGATATAGAAAAAATCCCGAGCACTGTTCGTAATCCTAATAATTGAAGTAAGTGCTATGGCCGGTAAAACTGGCTATCCTGTTTCTTGAATTTTGATGTAGACAAAATCCCTAGCACTATTCTGTTGTTATTTGTGCATTTTGTACTGGAACTTGCCATTGCGATTGGATCAATTGCCTAGTTTTCATTTTTTCCAGGCTTCTTTGTTGACATAAACTTATTCAAAGCGAACAAGGAGGGGGCTGCTGAAATTGAAAAGGATATTGCTATGATTGTAAAGAATGCCAATGGCCACTCTGGTGCAAGTTCTGAAGCTACAGATGGCTTAGCTGATGAAGATGCAAATCTGATGATCAAATTAAAGTTTCTTACATACAAGGTATGAGTAAACTATCAATCTAAAGGTAGTCATATGGTGTTGTCATCTTGATATATGTGACATTTGTGAAGAGGTTTTTGTCAATGATTGGAGTATTTTAAAATATGAGATGGTAATGTTTATATGATTACTATGTAACTTTTTCACTGTTTTTGGGATCAAGGACTGGTAACTGTATTTTAATTAGATGAGTTGGACGTGTAAGCTGGAGACCAGGCTGTGTTTGCTTCAAGGATTTTAATATTTATTAAATTTTTTTTTTGAAAATGGAAAACTGTTAAAAAGATTGTGGGGGGAGAGAGAAAAGACAAAGGGAGAAATAAGTTCAGCCATCCATTTTCTTTTAAATGTGTTTTTCTTTCAATTCCACACTTGGATTAGTATGATGCAAGAAAAAATAATAAAATATTCAGTTAGTCTTCTTATGCTAGAAGAATTCTTGCCAAGGACGATCTGGTTTATGAACTATTTTTGGAGCTGTCATTTTCTGGGATCTGATGTTGTTGTTGATATTATTACAAGTACTTATTTATTTAAATTTATCTCTCTTTTGAGACAATTTGTTACACACTATCTGCGAATATTTGCTAAACCTTCTAATATGCGAGGTGTCTTTGTTATGCAAATGCACAGATAAGGACTTTTTTGATTCGGAATGGTTTGTCAATTCTTTTCAAAGAAGGTCCGGCAGCCTATCGACAGTACTACTTGAGGTGAGCTTTATTTCTTGCAAGTTATACAAGGTTATTGTGATTAACTGTTTGAAAGATTACAATCTGAGCCATTTGGTTTTACTATGAAGATGATTCACCAAATTAAGATATTACATCATGATTTTAGATCGCAGTCATCGTTGATTGCATATTTGTGATTTTGACCTTTCATAACTTATCCCTGTGTATTATCATCCCGACCATTGATAGGCAAATGAAGATATGGAACACTTCAGCTGGGAAGCAGAGGGAACTCAGCAAAATGCTAGATGAATGGTAATACTGGTTTTCTCGTGTATTCTATATCTGCATCCTGCATTTTTGCCTTCAAGTTCAGTCTTTTCTTTTGTCACGATTATTCAAGAGTATATGAAATTGTACTGCCTCCGAAATTTCAAGTGCAACTTACCTATATTTCTTGATGAAAAAGGGCTGTTCATATACGAAGAAAGTGTGGGAACAAGCAGTTGTCTTCTTCCACATTCCTAAGTGAAGCTGAGCCATTTCTTGAGCAGTATGCAAAGCGTAGTCCAGTGAATCAAGCCCTGATAGGTTCTGCTGGAAGTTTAGTTAGGGCTGAGGACTTTTTGGCCATTATTGAAGGAGGCAGGGATGAGGAGGGAGACCTTGATACAGAGCGGACAATAGCACCTTCAAGCCCTAGTCGCACAGTAACAGATACAGTTCCAAAGCATGATGGTTTGATTGTATTCTTTCCAGGTATAGCTTCTTGCATGACTCCGATTCACCACCCTAAATTTATTAGTTTATTGTCAATGCCGCTCATTGGTAATATTTATTTTTCCATAGACAATCCTTGGAATTATATTGAGATAGTTATGCATGATGAGTTGGAGTGAGATTCACTTAGAACTGAAGGCGAGAAAGAACAAAGAGGACATCATCACATAAAATCGTTATTTCATTAAATATTCTGAAGGAAAGATTTAAATATCTATCCATAAATAAGAAAGCTGAAGTACCACAGAATAGTCCAAAATAGGGCTGTTCATCTCCTAGATGTCCATCTTTGGCAAATAAAGCTGTCAATGGAAGAGATCTGCGTTCCTGGTTGTTCATCTCTTGTGCATCAGCACTAGGGTGGGTTGTTGGGCTTCATAGGTTGGGAGTTTTGGAAGGGCTAGGTTGGGTGTTGATAGGATAGCTGGTAGAAGCTGTTGTTCAAGGGGTGAGGAGGCTTTAACGAACTTGGGTCTGGTAGTTTAGAGCTGTAAGTGAGAGAGGACAAGGAGGGGAGGGGGTGGATTGCCATGGGTGAAAAGGATCTCATCTCAAGGATTGTCCTTTATAGTCACGATCTTATTATCTGATATATATAATGTAATCTACAATTTATCTAATTAACCTAAATCTACAATTAAACTAGAATAAAGATAATAACATAAATTAATTCATATTCATCATTCTACCAACTACAAGAATTATTGGCCTATTGGTCCTATTTATAATAAACCTAGCTTTCAAATCAAGCAATTCAACCCTAAATGCTATGGAGCCCTAATCTTTACTTATTATGATGGGCTTACTTAGGCCCCACCCAACTACTACTGTATTAATTAATTAAAATAATTTAAATCCTAGATTATACCTTTCTCGGGTTGAAGAAGCTTGTCCTCGAGCTTGATATTGAAAAAGTTTGCCGAGCACAAGCATCCACTTACAAAACACAAGGGTCTAAATTTGCCTCGATACCCGCTTGCCATAGACAGTTGAATCAAGGAAAAATAGAACAAGGTGACTCAATAACCATAATTTGCAATAAACCTGTTGAGAAAACTTTTGTGCATAAGCTCGTGTTACAAAATATTCCCAAAAATGGCCAACATAATCATCGTCACTCACTATGTCTGCCGCTGTAGAAACATCGTCTTCTTGGTAAAAAAATGGAAAATAAATCACAGAAGTCAAATGGCCCACATTTCGAAAATTGAAGAACACGGTGATCGATGATCCAGTCTTAGTTCTTCCGAGCATCAACAAGCCATTCGAGGTGCAGATCGTACGTGTGATGGTGCCCTTAACTTCCTCGAAAAGCTGGAGGGACTCTAACAAACAATATGACTCATCTAGCTCTTTGTTCATCTGGGCAAGTTCGCCTTCCACCGATATTGCTCTCATCCACTGGTACATCTCCTCCGCTTTAGATTTTGCTTGTTCTCTCTAGGCATAAAAAATAGGGCAAGGCGGGCGCCAATCCGTTATGCTAAATCTCTCGAAAACTCCTCCCAATCTATCTCGACCCGCGTCACATTGAACGTGGTTGTGGGGTTTATGTCATTGCCATTGGTCAACGGGGATGGTGGTGGTGGTGTAGGGGAAAGGTTCAGGTTGGGGAACATAGGTGTATTGTGGATGTAAAATGGTTACAAGTATTATGGATGACATGGGGTATTGGACTTGACCTGGGGTATATGGAGTTTGGTATGGGGAGGAGAATAGTATGGGTATGAATAATAGGGGTTTGGATATGGAATGACGAGTCACGCATTTTTTTTTCACTAACCCACTCTAACATGTTCTGGGTGTAAATGATGCTGGAACAACGATTGGAATAACGCCGATGACCAACATTTTTTTTTCCGATCTTCAATCAAACTTTGTTTCTTGTCTTTCTCTTCAATCTTCTTCCAATCGAACCCACAAATCCAAAAAGTCAGCTATGATATCAAATAATGTAATTTGAAACTAATCTAATTAACCCAAATCTACAATTAAACTAAAATAAAGCTAATCATATAAATCAATTCATATTCATCATTCAACCAACTACAAGCAATGGCCTCTTAGCCCTATTTATACTAAAACTAACTTGCAAATCAAGCAGTCTAACCCTAAATGCTATGGGAGCCCTAATTTCCACTAATTCTAATGGGCTTGCCTAGGTCCGACCTAATTACTATTAATTAAATAATATAACTTAAATCCTAGATTATATATATATATATCATCATCATCATCATCAAAGCCCATTCTCGATACTCTCAGGGCCGGCTGCATGTATTTTGGTTCTCCAAGCAATGCGGTGTTCCCAAATATCCTCGTCTAATCCAAACTCAAGATGTTTTTCTTCACTGCCTTCATCCAAGTTTTCAATGGTTGTCCTCTTCATCTACACCCTCCATTAACTTGTCAATCTAGACATTTTCCAATTGGTGCCGTGCTTGGTCTTCTCCACACGTGACCAAACCATGTTAAACGTTTTTCTCTAATTTTCTCCTCTATGGGCACTACACTTAAGTATCTCTTAATTCTTTCATTCCTAATTTTATCGTTATGGGTTTACCATAACATACACATTTCTGCTACCGCCATCCTATGCATATGTTGGGATATGTTGTCCCGTAGTAGCCCAACATTCTGAATCGTAAAGCATGGCTGGTCGAACAATCCTTGCAGGCATCCTTTTATCACATAATACTCCTGACGTCTTCTTCCATTTTGTCCAATCAACTTTAATTGTATGGTCTACATCTTCTCCAATAGCCCAATTCTCTTGAATTATAAATCCTAGATATCGAAAAGCCTCACACTCTGGAGCCTCCACGCTTTTGATCTCAATTGAATTACACTTCTCTCTTGATTCATAACCAAAGTTGCACACTAGATATTCTGTCTTCGAACGACTAATTCTAAAACCCTTACCCTCTAATGCTTCTTACCACCTATCTAATTTTCGATCTAAACCTTCACTAGTCTCATCAATTAAGACAGTAACATCTGCAAACAACTTGCACCAAGGTACATCTTCTTGAAGATGTCCTGTCAACTCATCCATGACTAAACGAAAAAGGTATGGACTTAAGGCCGACCCTTGATGATGGGGACTCTATCGTAGCTTTCTCCAAATTAGTAAAGGTCATATGCAAACTCTTAAGTTCCTCTCGATATTTTTCTATAATTTGCCTAAGCAAGAAGATGACCTCGATAGTAGACCTCATCATCATCGTCATTATCATCAAAAGCCTATTCCCAATACATTCGGGGTCAACTACACAAATTTTGGTTCTCCAAGCCTGTGTTATTAAATATCCCATTAATCGGCTATTAATCGGCCATTAATCGGAAAACGGGACTAGACCGTTTCGAATTGAGTAAAAATTGGCAGGGTTTCGCGAACTCAGCTAAATCGACCAAAAATCGGCGTGTCACCGCATAATCGATCGAGTTGACACGCCGATTTCTTGTTTGTATAAAAAAAACTAACTCACAATTTTTCCTCCAACCGCAGAGAAGAAGAACCAAAGAAGAAGAAGAGGAACTGAAGAAAAAGATCAGATCTGGAAGAAGGAGAAGATCAGATCAGCTCAGGAAGAAGAGATCAGATCTGGTCTTCTTCTTCAATGGATCGCCAACCAGGTAGAAGCATCAGGAAGAAGAGATCATCTCTCAGAAAGCAGATCAGATCAGCTCAAGAAGAAGAAGATCAGATCAGGAAGAAGCTGATCTGGAAAGGGGAAGGAGAAGCAGATCTGATCTCTTCTTCTTCTTCTTTGTTTCAGATCTCTTCTTCCTTTTTTTTTCTTTTTTTTAATTTTCTGATTTCTGTGGGTATAACGTGTACGACACCACGATCTTCTTCATCACGCTTGGCGATAGGCAACCTTCTTTGCCCATTCTTGTTTGTTTGTTTGTTGCTTGCAGCTGAAGAAGAAGAAGAAAGAGATGTGTTTATTTGTTGCTTGCAGCTGAACAAGAAGAAGAAGAAAGGGATATGGAGGAGAAGATGAGAGTGTGAGAGAGAAAGTGGAAGAACTGATTTTTTTTTGTTTTGTTTCAAGTGTATTGTGTGTAACTCAGATTTGGCGAAAAAACATGGGAAATTTGTGACTTTTGTGTGGTATTGGGCTTTAAGGCCCATTATGTGGGTAGAGCTTTTTTTTTTTTTTGTACGACTATGATTAAAATCTAAAAATATATGTATTGAAAAAATATACCGATTAAATCCGATTATTCCCAATTATTCGTAATTCGGTCCTGGACCGCGAAGCGATTTAACTACCAGCTCCAAGCAATGCGGTCTTCCCACATATCCTCGCCACATCCAAGCTCAAAGGATGTCTTCCTTCACTGCCTTCATTCAAGTTTTCAACAGTCGTCCCCTCCATCTACACCTTCCATTAATTAGTCAATCTAGACATTTTCTAATTGATGTCGTCCTTGGTCTCTTCCGCACGTGACCAAACCACGTTAAACGTCTTTATTTAATTTTGTCCAATTTAGACATTTTCTAATTGGTGCCGTGTTTGGTCTCCTCCGCACGTGACCAAACCACATTAAACGTCTTTTTCTAATTTTTTCGTTTATGGGCACTACACCTAAGTATTTCTTAATTCTTTCATTTCTAATTTTATCGTTACGGGTTTACCATAACATAACCTTTTTGCTACCGCCATCCTATGCGTATGTTGTCCCGTAGTAGTCCAACATTCTGAATCGTAAAGCATGGCTGGTCGAACAAGCCTTGCAGGCATCCTTTTATCGCATAATACTCCTGACGTCTTTCTCCATTTCGTCCAATCCGCTTTAATTGTATGATCTACTTCTTCTCCAATAGCCCAATTCTCTTGAATTATAGATCCTAGATATCGAAAAGCCTCACACTCTAGAGCCTCCATGCTTTCGATCTCAATTAAATTACTCTTCCCTCTTGATTCACAACCAAAGTTGCACACTAGATATTCTGTCTTCGAACGACTAATTCTAAAACCCTTACCTTCTAATGCCTTTCACCACCTATCTAATTTTCGACCTAAACCTTTACTAGTCTCATCAATTAAGACAATATTATCTGCAAACAACATGCACCAATGTACATCTTGTTGAAGATGTCTCGTTAATTCATCCATGACTAAAGGAAAAAGGTATGGACTCAAGGCTGACCCTTGCTATTGATATTGAAAATTCACTGGACATTCCTTCTACTGAGCAAACATTTGTTACTACCCTTTCATACATATCCTTAATGATATCGATATAACATTGAGTCACTTTCTTCCTTCCAAGCACCCAACAAATTAACTCCATGGGGACTCTATCGTAGCTTTCTCCAAATTAGTAAAGATCATATGAAAACTCTTAAGTTCCTTTCGATATTTTTCTATAATTTGCCTAAGCAAGAAGATGACCTGCGTAGTAGACCTCATCGTCATTATCATCAAAAGCCTATTCCCAATACTTTCGGGGTCAACTACACAGATTTTGGTTCTCCAAGCAATGCGGTCTTCCCACATATTCTTGCCACATCCAAGCTCAAAGGATGTCTTTCATTACTACTTTCATTCAAGTTTTCAACGGTCGTTCCTTCTTCTACACCTTCCATTAACTTGTCAATCTAGACTTTTTCTAATTGATGTCATGCTTGGTCTCTTCCACACGTGACCAAGCCACGTTAAACGTCTTTCTCTAATTTTTTTTAATCTAGACCTTTTCTAATTGGTGTCGTCCTTGGTCTCCTCCGCACGTGACCAAACCACGTTTAACATCTTATTCTAATTTTCTCCTCTAAGGCACTACACCTAAGTATCTCTTAATTCTTTCATTTCTAATTTTATCGTTACAGGTTTATCATAACATACACATTTCTACTACCGCCATCCTATGCGTATGTTGTCCCATAGTAGCCCAACATTCTGAATCGTAAAACATGGTTGGTCGAGCAAGCTTTGCAGACATCCTTTTATCGCATAATACTCCTGACGTTTTTCTCCATTTCGTCCAATCAGCTTTAATTGTATGGTCTACATCTTCTCCAATAGCCCAATTCTCTTGAATTATATATCCTAGATATCGAAAAGCCTCACACTTTAGAGCCTCCATGCCTTCGATCTCAATTGAATTACTCTTCCCTCTTAATTCACAATCAAAGTTGCACATTAGATATTCTGTCTTCGAACGACTAATTCTAAAACCCTTACCCTCTAATGCCTTTCACCACCTATCTAATTTTCGACCTAAACCTTCACTAGTCTCATCAATTAAGACAATATCATCTGCAAACAACATGCACCAAGGTACATCTTCTTGAAGATGTCTCGTCAATTCATCCATGACTAAAGAAAAAAGGTATGGACTTACGGCCGACCCTTGATGTTTTCCTATTGATACTGAAACTTCACTGGACATTCCTTCTACTAAGCAAACATTTGTTATAACCCTTTCATACATATCCTTAATGATATCGATATAACATTATGTCACTTTCTTCCATCCAAGCACCCACCAAATTAACTCCATGGGGACTCTATTGTAGCTTTCTCCAAATTAGTAACGATCATATGCAAACTCTTAAGTTCCTCTCGATATTTTTCTATAATTTGCCTAACTAAGAAAATGACCCTCATAGTAGACCTCATCATCATTATCATCAAAAGCCTATTCCCAATACTTTCGGGGTCAACTACACAGATTTTGGTTCTCCAAGCAATGCGGTCTTCCTACATATTTTCGCCACATCCAAGCTCAAAGGATGTCTTCCTTCACTACCTTCATTCAAGTTTTCAACGTTCGTCCCCTCCGTCTACACATTCCATTAACTTGCCAATCTAGACTCTTTCTAATTGATGTCATTCTTGGTCTCTTACGCACGTGACCAAACCACATTAAACTCCTTTATCTAACCTTGTCCAATCTAGACATTTTCTAATTGGTGTCGTGCTTGGTCTCCTCCGCACGTGACCAAACCACGTTAAACGTCTTATTCTAATTTTCTCCTCTATGGCACTGCACATAAGTATTTCTTAATTCTTTTATATCTAATTTTATCGTTACGGGTTTACCATAACATACACATTTCTGCTACCGCCATCTAGGAATTATTGATTCTAGATATCGAAAAGCCTCACACTCTAGAGCCTCCATGCCTTCGATCTCAATTGAATTACTCTTCCCACTTAATTCACAACCAAAGTTGCACAATAGATATTCTGTCTTCGAACGACTAATTCTAAAACCCTTACCCTCTAATGTCTCTCACCACCTATCTAATTTTCGACCTAAACCTTCACTAGTCTCATCAATTAAGACTATCATGCAAACAACTTGCACCAAGGTACATCTTCTTGAAGATGTCCCGTCAACTCATCTATGACTAAAAGAACAAAGGTATGGACTTAAGGCCGACCCTTGATGTAGTACTATTGATACTAAAAATCAGTGTACATTTTGCCTACTAATCGAACATTTGTTACAATCCCTTCATACAGATCCTTAATGATATCGATATAACATTGAGTCACTTTCTTCCTTCCAAGCACCCACCAAATTAACTCCATGGGGACTCTATCGTAGCTTTCTCCAAATTAGTAAAGATCATATGCAAACTCTTAAGTTTCTCTCGATATTTTTCTATAATTTGCCTATGACCTCCGTAGTAGACCTCATCATCATCGTCATTATCATATAAAGCCTATTCCCAATACTTTCCGTGTCAACTACACAGATTTTGGTTCTTCAAGCAATGCGTCTTCCTACATATTCTTGCCACATCCAATCTCAAAGAATGTCTTCCTTCACTACCTTCGTTGAAGTTTTCAACGGTCGTCCCCTCCTCTTCTCCTTCCATCAACTTGCCAATCTAGACATTTTCTAATTGATGTCGTGCTTGCCCTCTTCCGCACGTGACCAAACCACGTTAAACGTCTTTCTTTAATCTTGTTCAATGTAGACATTTTCTAGTTGGTGTCGTGCTTGGTCTCCTCCGCACGTGACCAAACCACGTTAAACGTTTTTCTCTAATTTTCTTCTATATGGGCACTACACCTAAGTATCTCTTAATTATTTCATTCCTAATTTTATCGTTACGGGTCTACCATAACACACATTTCTACTACAGCCATTTTATGCGTATGTTGTCCCGTAGTAGCCCAACATTCTGAATCGTAAAACATGGTTGGTCGAACAAGCCTTATAGGCATCCTTTTATCGCATAATACTCTTAACGTCTTTCTCTATTTTGTCCAATCAGCTTTAATTGTATAGTCTACATTTTTTCCAATAACTTAATTCTCTTGAATTATAGATCCTAAATATCGTAAAGCCTCACACTCTAGAGCCTCCATGCCTTCGATCTCAATTGAATTACTCTTCCGTCTTGATTCACAACGAAAGTTGCACACTAAATATTCTGTATTCGATCGACTAAATCTAAAACCCTTACCCTCTAATGCCTCTCACCACCTATCTAATTTCCGACCTAAAGTTTCACTAGTCTCATCAATTAGGGCAATATCATGTAAACAACTTGCACAAAGGTATATCTTCTTGAAGATGTCCTGTCAACTCATCCATGACTAAAGGAAAAAAGGTATGGACTTAAGGCTAACCCTTGATGTAGTCCTATTGATACTAAAAATTCATTGAGCATTTCGCTTACTAAGCAAACATTTGTTACAACCCCTTCATACATATCCTTAATGATATCGATAAAACATTGAATCTTTTTCTTCCTTCCAAGCACCCGCCAAATTAACTCCATGGGGGCTCTATCGTAGCTTTCTCCAAATTAGTAAAAATCATATGCAAACTCTTAAGTTCCTCTCAATATTTTTCTATAATTTGCCTAAGCAAGAAGATGACCTCCGTAGTAGACCTCATCATCATCGTCATTATCATCAAAAACCTATTCCCAATACTTTCCGAGTCAACTACACAGATTTTGATTCTCCAAGCAATGTGGTCTTTCCACATATTCTTGCCACATCCAAGCTCAAAGGATGTCTTCCTTTACTGCCTTCATTCAAGTTTTCAACTGTCGTCCCCTTCGTCTACTACTTCCATTAACTTGCCAATCTAGACATTTTCTAATTGATGTAGTGCTTGGTCTCTTCCGCACGTGACCAAACCACGTTAAACGTCTTTCTCTAATTTTGTTCAATCTAGACATTTTCTAATTGGTGTCGTGCTTTGTCTCCTCCGCGCATGACCAAACCACATTAAACGTTTTACTCTAATTTTCTTCTTTATGGGCACTACACCTAAGTATCTCTTAATTATTTCATTCCTAATTTTATCGTTACGGGTCTACCATAACATACACATTTCTGCTACAGCCATCCTATGTGTATGTTGTCTCGTAATAGCCCAACATTCTGAATCGTAAAACATGGTTGGTCGAACAAGCCTTGTAGGTATCCTTTTATCGCATAATACTCCTGACGTCTTTCTCTATTTTGTCCAATCAACTTTATTTGTATGGTCTACATCTTTCCAATATCACAATTCTCTTGAATTATAGATCCTAGATATCGAAAAGTCTCATACTCTAGAGCCTCCATGCCTTCGATCTCATTTGAATTACTCTTCCCTCTTGATTTACAACCAATGTTGCACACTAGATATTCTGCCTTCGAACGACTAATTCTAAAACCCTTACCCTCTAATGCCTCTCACCACCTATCTAATTTTCGACCTAAACCTTAGCTAGTCTCATCAATTAAGACTATCATCTGCTAACAACATGCACCAAGGTACATCTTCTTGAAGATGTCTCATCAATTCATCCATGACTAAAGGAAAAAGGTATGGACTTAAGGCTGACCCTCGATGTAGTCTTATTGATACTAAAAATTCACTGGACATTCCGCCTACTAAGTGAACCTTTGTTACAACCCCTTCATACATATCCTTAATGATATTGATATAACATTGAGTCACTTTATTCTTTCCAAGCACCCACCAAATTAACTCCATGGGGACTCTCGTAGTTTTTTCCAAATTAGTTTAGATCATATGCAAACTCTTAAGTTTCTCTCGATATTTTTCTATAATTTGCCTCATCATCATCGTCATTATCATCAAAGCCTATTTCAAATACTTTCGAGGTCAACTACATAGATTTTGGTTCTCCGTGCAATGCGGTATTCCCACATATTCTCGCCACATTCAAGCTCAAAGGATGTCTTCCTTCACTGCCTTCATCCAAGTTTTCAACGGTCGTCCCCTTCGTCTACACTTTCCATTAACTTGTCAATCTATACATTTTCTAATTGACGCTTTGTTTGGTCTCTTCCGTACGTGACCAAACCACGTTAAACGTCTTTATCTAATTTTGTCCTCTATGGGCGCTACACCTAAGTATCTCCTAATTCTTTCATTTCTAATTTTATCCTTACGGGTTTTACCACACATCCACCTTAACATACACATTTCTGCTACTGCCATCCTATATGTATGTTGTCCCGTAGTAGCCCAACATTCATTACCGTATAGCATGGCTGGCCGAACTATTGTTTTGTAGCATTTCCCTTTTAGCCTTGCATGCATCCTTTTATCGCATAATACTCCTGACGTCATTCTCCATTTCATCCAACCGATATAAATCGAAATTGATTCTCCGAAACAGTGGTTAAGCTCCTAAGTCTTCGCTTTATGACGCTCTCCCAAAGTTTCAGTGTATGACTCATAAGCTTTATCCCTCTATAGTTCAAGCAGTTCTAAATATCCCCCTTGTTCTTTTAAATTGGTACTACAATGTTGTGCCTCCACGAATCTGACATTTTTCTAGTTTTCAAAATCCTATTAAAGAGCATAGTTAGCCATTGAATCCCAACTTCTCCCAATATCACCTGGTCCAACTACCTTCCTCGGCACTAACTCTGTGATGGAACACGCGATGCCTCCCTTCCTGTGAAGCATACTCTTCTAAGTTTAAGTTCCCTACATGTGTCCCATTGAGTAGGTTCCAAAAGTAATCCCTCTATCTATCTAAAATTGTTTTATCCTGTGGTATAACTCTTCCATCCTCATGCGTAACACACTTAACATGACTCAAATTCCTAGTTTTTTATTTTTATTTTCTTGTTTTAGCTATCTGGAAGATATCCTTATACCTTTCCTTTGCACCTAGCCTATTATACATATCATCATATGCTTTCTTTTTAGCTTCCTCTACTGCTTTACTACTCGACCTTCTAACTTGCTTATAGAGCTCATAAGACTCTAGGCATCTATCTCTTTGCCACTTCTTAAAGCATTTTTTTTCATAATAGCTTGTAGCACATCAACATTCCACCACCACGTCTCCTTATCATATATACCTCCTCCTTTGGCCTCTCCTAACTCTTCCTTCGCCCCTCTTCTTATTTGATTCGCCAAAAGCTCAAAAAGATCTGCGTTACTAATCCTATCTTACGGTTCTAGATTCTCCCAACATCTATAACTGACTGACCACCCAAAATCTTCTTTCTAAATTTCTGGCACACATCTCTCTGTAAGGTCCACTACTTAATTCTTGATCTAACCTATCCTTTAGCAATATGACCTCTACTATTAAGACAAAAATCGAGGACTAACCACCTATGTTAGTTTGTCAGACACTCCCCTGGTATAACCTTACAATTTTGCACCTACCTAGATTGTCTCCTAATAAAAAAATAATTAGTTTGACTTCTATTACGCCAACTCGCAAAGGTTACCAAGTGATCTTCCCTCTTCTTATAAAAAATATTGATGATCTCAAAATCTTTAGCTAAAGCAAAATCTAGAATAGAAATCCTCATGGTACTTCGATCCCTAAAGCCTTGACCTCCAAACCCCCTCATACCCAACTATATCCTTACCGACATCTAATAACGTGGACTACTCTAGTTCTAAAGCTAATTTAATACGTATTATTCTATTCCCAAACCTTCTAACGTCAACTACTGCATCCTTAAAAACTTTATCTACTACTATTCCCACCTCATTTCTAGTTCCATTTGTTCGAAAATAGAAAAGTTTGAACCTTCCTCCTAAATCTTTAGCCTCGTTCCACTTCCACTTTGTCTCTTGAAGACAATCTATGTTTACCTTCCTCTTACGCAGACGTCCACTAATTCTATTGACTTACCCGTCAAGGTTCCTACGTTCCAAGAGGCTAATTTAATCATTCCATCTCTAGCTCTAGCCAGGACTAGCTTCTTTACCCGACCCTATCCAGAATGGTGCGAAAACCCTTGCCTATTTAACAGTATAGCCGGGCACCGTTGTAGCACGCCTTGCTCATTTATCACTACACCCGAGCGTAGATGCAGTGCGTCGCTTACAACGGAGGGCGCCCTAACTTTTTGCATTAATCTTTTTGAACCAAAATCCATAAAAAGAGATGTGACGGATTTTTCTGTCATAGACCTAACACCAACCCTCCTTTATCCGACCTTGGGACCAACCGTTGCAATGGGTAGAGTTAGATTATATATATATATAATGGAGATTTGTATGAAATATGAAGGATGCAAGGAGGTTTGAGGTTTATAACATATATGAGATCCTTCTGGTATACATATAAATATTTTCGTGAGGTCAAACACGCGCCAAAATTTTATTGATTGAGAAAAGGAAAGTGAGTGAGAAACTCTCAATAGGCAAAGAATATTATTCCAACTAAAGATGAAAAAAATCAAAGGTTATGGTCAATAGTCTTGTGTGCTGACTACAATGCCAAATGTCTTCCTTTAAAGCTATGCCTACGAGTGTAGACAAGGCATTGCCTTGAAAAAGTCTTCTATTTCTCTCCTTTCACAGATCACACGTGACAAAGTGAGTTCCCCTCCAAATTTATTTACCAACCCTAGAGATGCTAGTGTTTCGAGTCTCTCAACCAACTTCATCACAATTCAGTTTATGCGTGGGAGTGGTTCAATGGTTGAAAGTTGATATACTAGTGTCTGAAAGTGCTCCATAAAGAGTTTGTTGAGATTCCCTTTTCTCTTTAAATTTCAACATTCCGTATATTACAAAGGCTTGAAGTTTCTATAGTGCTTCAACACTTATATTTTTGATGATTTTGTAATGACTTCAAGATGTATCAGTTGACAAATCATAGCTGCACATCATCAAGCTCATGGTTTGAGACATGATGCACACAACAGTTTTTTTTAATGATCTAGTGGACTTTAGGACAAATTTTATAAAGATTTTCAAAAGCTTTTTTTTTTTCCTTAAATAAAAATTATTCTTCAAATTTTTTTAATAATTTTTTGAAATCAATATCCTTGGATTCATAATGGACTACATGTTGTAAATGAGCATATACCTTTAACCCTAACTTGGAACTGTGCTTACCATATATCAAAACTACCTTGTCGAAACAAGCTTGAGAAGCCATTTTGTGGTCCGGTAACAATTCATTTTCCGATCGATTGGGTGAACCTAACAGGTTTTCAGATTAACAATTTCCAACTAAACGGGGTTCTAGTTCTTTTTCCAATCCATCGAGTATCATTTGAGATTCCAAATTGTGAAATGTACTATTTCCAATAGAAAAATTGCTTTTATTCAAGGGAGATATTCTTGGATGAACTAAGCATCATAATTGAGATGTTGATCTAGTTTTTTAAGCTTTGACCGCTAAAGCCAAAATCTCTATCTTTTACTTCTCCTTTATGGATGAACTGTTGTTTTCCAACTTCACACAACGATCTTCAGTTATTGATCCCTGTGTGCACATCAAGAATTGACTTGATTTAGTAAGCTGCTGAGATAGCATAAAGATAGGAGATCATATTGAAGATAAGCTTAAAGAGAAGTTGGGGTCAAGAGGTGTTGTTTATTATGAAAACTGGAGTGTTAGGTTTTAGTACGAAGAATCTTACTTACAGATACTCTTTCCATAGAGATGATTGATACTCTCTCAGAGACATAACCCTGGAGTAGTGATTACGTCACTCGTTGTGAACTCCTTGCCAAGGTTCTTCTACAGTTTATTTTTTGCATTGTAGTTGGATATATATTACTGGAAAATTTACAAACTTCTGTCCAAACACTAAAACCCTAACGTCAGAACTAGTATCTTGGATAATCAATCCGAATGGAAATTTCATCCTTGATGCCCTACAGCCAAAAGCTTATGATTCTGAATTACTATACCATGTTCTAACTTCTAACCAATAATGGCTGAGAAATTGATTTTGAAGAATAAAAACACCATTGAGTTGATGACTTCCGATCACCAGATGCTTTTTAGATTACTTAGTTGCATCTCCCATATTTATAACTTATACCCCTGACCACCTGCTTTGGAACACAAAATTCCTTAATCCTCTCATTCAACATCTTGCCAGTATTAAAAGTTTCTAACTATAGAATCTATATGTTAAAGCTGAAAGCAGTATCTTATGAAAAGCACATAATAATAATAATAATAATAATAATAATAATAATAATAATAATAATAATAATAATAATAATAATAATAATAATAATAATAATAATAATAATAATAATAATAATAATCATATTGATTACGGCATAATGCATATAATTACAATTGCTGGTAGCAACTTCAGTTGGTCGTTTCTTCTGAAAACTTTCGTGTGGCAGATTGCTTGGTTTTCTCCACTTCTTCTGATGTATGTTGCTGAGCTACATGTGACGATCTTAACGTCAATTCAAATTATTTGCATTGCAGGGATACCTGGGTGTGCAAAGTCTGCACTGTGCAAGGAAATACTAAGTGCTGGTGGACTTGGAGATGACCGGCCTGTTCATAGTCTAATGGGTGATCTTATCAAAGGTGCGTGATATTAAATTGCTGTAGTGGCAATTTCTGAACATGTCAATATCAATAACAAGCAGTCCATATTTGATGGTATACACCTTAACTCCTTCAGTAGTTACTTTAGATTTTCTTCATTTTTGTCAAGAAGTTGGTAGAGTATGGTTCCAGGTTTAGCTCTATGGTAACTGAAACTAACATTCGAGACATAATGATTAGAATGATCATATACTGGAATCTTCATTCCTTCCCTTTTTCCACCTAAAGAGAAAGGAGAAGAAGAAGAAACGCCTGCTCTGTTCACTGGTGTTTAGTTTCATAATACATAAGATGTTTCACATCATTTCAAGTTTTCAACTTTCTGAGCCTTTTCACTGTATTTTAAACTATTATTAGAATTCTTGTTGCTTAATTAGCATCCACGACACAAGTTAATAAGTTACGGATTGTAGCCTGGGCTACTAAAATGAGCAATGGAACTGATTGTTGCAGCATCTCAAATTTTACATCATTCCTGCTTTCATTGAGCATCATTTCTATGTAAAAAGACTCAAGCATGGTATCTTTTTTTCTTTTTAATGTGAAATCCATCTATCATGAGCTATTATTCCAAATTTATTTAATCTAAAGGATGCGGTCTTCAGTTTTTACTTTCTGTTAGTGGAAATGGGAATATGCTATTACAGTATGTCAAGTTTATCAAATTTTAGGAAGAGTTGACAAGGTCATTTTAGAAGTAAGTTATTTCCTGTCATGAAATTACATTGTAGTTTACTCGTAATGCATCTTTGACAGGAAGATACTGGCAGAAAGTTGCCGATGAACGCAGGAAAAAACCGTATGTTGTAACCCTTGCTGATAAAAATGCACCAAATGAAGAAGTCTGGAGGCAGGTAATAATTACCTTTATTATGTAGATAGGTGATTATTTTGGTCTGGATCTTACAAATAAGTTTGATACATGTTGTAATTTGATTTTCTATTGGATGACATCGGGTCTGATATAATATCTTGTTTACTTTCTCATGTAAAATGATATCTAATCCTAATTGTTGGAAGGTGGTTTTGGAATTTCTAGGTATCATAATATATTTTTTATATGAAAGAATTTTATATTCACTTCTCAACAAAAATGACATCTCACCGTAATGGTATTTAATTTTAGAATTTGAAGTATAACAAAATATCCTTTTACAATTTAAAAACTATTGGATTTTTCTTGGTAAACAAGACATCAGTTCAATAGGTTTATGGGTCGCGATTAAGGTTTTAAAACGTGAAGGGGCGACCCAAGGCACTTCACTGGATGACTTGTGAAAGCCTTTTGCAAATGACATGTATAAATATTACATAAAAATATGGCTAGCAAAACAGAAAATAATTAAAGATTTTGTGTATCGTGACCTATTCACTTTTTTCTAAAATTTCATAAATATATTATTTCTCAAGGCATATTATAGGTGTAACCTGGCCCTGTTCGATTCTTTATTAAGTCGTAACTTATATATATGAAAAGTAAGCTGACGCATTATCTAATAACTAAAATAATTAAAGATGTGAATGTTTGTTTATTTGTTATTAATGGTTCTTCTTCTTCTGATTCACATTAATTGCTAATGCAACAGATTGAGGATATGTGCCGTAGCACCAGAGCTTCTGCTGTTCCAGTGATTACAGATTCTGAAGGTTCATATTCTGTGCCTTGGCTTTGTTTTCGTAAAAGCTAATTTTCCATTTTTTCGTCAACAAACGGTATTTTTATCAATTGATTTGTGTTATGGTTTAGTAAATGTGAAAGATAACGTCAATGTGAGTCTTCTCATCGATGTCGATGTGTTGGCCACCTTTCTTTTGCAGTGCACATCCTCTGATCATGTGATGATTCTTTCTTTTGGTTGGTAAAATAATTTATTATATATGAATAAAGTACAAAGATACAAGGAGGTTGTGGTAGCCTACAAACACAAAACAAGCTGACCATGCAGCTCGACCAAAAGAGGAAACTACATTTCCACTTGAGACTTGACTATATAACCCTCAAAGTGGTAATGCCTAAAATCCAGAAAGTCTTTGCACTGGCAAGAAAAGAGGCTCTTATTCTCGAAAATGCTTGCTCAACATCAGAGGGTGGAGCAAAAAAAAGACGCACTTCACATGTCTCAAACGACAACAAAGGGAATAATCCTCCATAGTTTTTATCCTTTGGCTGAAACGGAATCCAACCTCCAAGGGAGAAGACCCCTCACATGGCATAACCCGGCAAACCCTAGATAAAACTAAGAAAAATACCATGTACGGGGTGATTCTTGGCTTGTGCTACATCCAAAGGAGGGGGTGGAGTATTAATTTCTTGGTTGATTTTGGTTACTTTCAACCTGTCAAGCTCACGTCCTCAAAAGAAAAATTGTCGAGTGGAGCAAGGACTATTGTGAAAAGTTGGAGACCAAGGAAGTGTGCTTTTAGATTAGATTTGTAGCGACAAACCTTTTTGAGGAGGTTTATTAATATTGTTATGTTTCATTCCTGGGCCTATTAAAAATGGTGAGGATGTTAGGTTGATGGTTCGATTTAGGTCCATTTGGCGTATTGTTGCTGAAAATCATGTTGTGAAATTCTTCAAGGAGCTTCCTAAAAAGTGGAGTCATTCATTGGAAAGTGTTCCCTTTGAGCTATTTCAGCGTAACTCAATGATTGGGTTGACGGAGAATTTGATGAAGAGGTTTTGAGTGCCTTGGGATTGTGTTCACTTTGGGAATGTTTGTCTTGCTAGTATATCATAGGGGGTTTTTATTATGGAGGCAGTTTGGGAGTTTCGAAGTGCACATGTTCTTGATTAGAGACTCAACATCCACTTTTAGCACCCTGATTTCTATGAAGGAAGGGGCTTGATAGTTGATGAATGACTATACAAGGGAAGGGGGTTGTGAGTTGAATAGAGATGGTGGAGATGGATAATGTTTGCCTTTAATTGGAGCATCTAGAAGTGGTGGGCAGATTAAGCAAGGTGAGTCGTTGACCTGTTGTCATCCTTCCTTTTCCATTGTGGCAGAAGCTTGAGTAGGTTGATTGTCATTGTTTTAGATTTGAATTAGCTTTGTGGCTTTCCATTAGCCAAGGCTTCGAATAGGTTGATAGCTATGTAGTCCTAGGTGACGCCTAGATGCACTAGGCCGACATTCGAGGCTAGGATCACCAAGGCAAGAGACTTTTAGTTGTAATCTTGGGCGCCCGCATAGGCAACGCCCGAAACTAGTTTTTCTTAATTGATCATGGTTTAAATTTGTGGCTATGCAATGCTTTGAATTTCATGTTTTTTTTTTCTTTTTCTGTATACAAGTTCTATAGTTACATGTCATACTCTAACATGAACTGGAAAATATAATAATACAAAAATGTTGCTTGGCGTTGGGCAATGCTTAGGCGAGCTAGGCACGGAGTTCGAGCTAGGCTTGTCGCCTCGCCTTGCCTAGTGCTTGAGGCTACATAGGTTGATATTTATTGTCCGAGATTTGAGTTTGAGTTAGCTTAGTGGTTTTCCATTGGGGAGGGGGCTTGTATCGTATACACCTACAATATGTGAATGACATGTTTTTTCATGGACAACTAATTGTATTATGTGGCCAGCTTCATGTACTTATTCTCTTGAGGAGATGTGCGGAGTGGGGAGTTCAATTCCTTGTTTTTCATGCTAAGTGAAATAACAATGATTATGAGATTTGAGGTGAAAATTTTAGGAAGGCAATTAGTAAAACTGTCAGAGGACTGGATTCGATTAGAGTCGGATTGTTAGAAATTCAAATCCAAGTCAAAAAATTATTCAATACCGTAATCTAGTTTCAATGCCATTTAATATGCTTGATGTGATTATTCCCAAGTGTACGAAATCGTGCAAGTAATAGAAGTGCACGTGAAAAGTGCCGTACCCACATGGATTGATAATTCAACTAAATACTGAAAGTCTGAAATTGATCACCTTAATTCTATTCGAAAAAATTGATAAATAGATGGAGTTAATAAAACAAATGAGACAAAATGAAATTAAAACAAAAAACAAGCAATAAAAAATGAGATAAAATTAATGAAATAAAGCACTAGAGCATTCGATTTCACCTAACTAATCCATAATAGATTATTAAACAATGTACAATAAATTAGTTATCCATGTTGACTGTCGAGATTCCCTAAATTATTCAACAATATCTCTCGAGCATCATTGAAATTAGTTTCATACATTAACCTATCGTTTCTCCATGTGACTTTAAATATACAAAAGCACAATACATTTATTAGATTCTCGCAAAAAAATAACCACAAATCACGCAACACATCTCATTCATGCATTCAATTTATGACATTCATTACTTGAAACAAACATTATATATCACCTCTCGGTCTCAATATAATCATCAAAACATTCAAATATTGTTTAGATATTCATAAGCATTAAAAACAATGTTGAACACTACACATGAATAATCAATTCAGAATTAGCATTGAATAATAAATCTAAGACTTCATAGTTATGCAACATCTTAGCCCTATTAAAAGGAATTACTTCATACTTGAAACGAAGGAAAACAAATCAGAATTTATCATTGACAATAAGAAAGATAATAAAAAAAAAATGAAAGTAGGGGAGATGAGAATTTATCATTGACAATAAGAAAGATAAAAAAAAAAGATGAAAGTAGGGGAGATGTTATCTTTCAGTGATATTCTCCTTGTTTCAAGTGCTCAAGCTCTTATTTATAGCCCCAAATTTCGTTCACCCTAGCTTGGAGAAGAGGAAATTCAGAAAGGGAAAAAAGTTCTCTTAGGATTCAGATTATGCCAGGCCGTCAACTTGTGGTGTAATTTTTTCCATGAATTCGGCAGAATTGGACAAAGTGGTAAACATATGAATTGTAGCCCTATCTGTTAGCTTTTGATAGTTGCAAGAATACGTGATTTCGACATTTGTAGCTCAAGATATGCCCAAAATACCGAGATCTATTCAAAGGGTGATGGGATAGAAAGTTTATAAAAGTGTCAAGAAGGAAGGTTTGCCTTATTGGCCATAAAAGATCTTCACCCAAAATGGTAATTGCAATTTGTGTTTGGCACACATACGCCCAGGCTAGCATATGCCATTTTACTATTTTCGCTTTCAAAATGCTTTCTTTCACCTCTTATTTGCTCAAAACCTAAAATAAAATTGAAATTGGTAAAGGTAAGCATAAACATGAAAAAGTAAGACAAAATGACCGATAAACAAACGTAAATAAAGTTAAAATATATATATATATAGCTCATTAATGCTCAAATCGAAATCCACCGGAATCCAATCCGAAATAACTTAATTCGATAAATTTTTATATTAAAAAATAATTAAATAATGATTTTAAGCTCAAATTTCCCCTTTATAATAAGCCAAATCAAAATAAAGAATTGTAATGACCAAAAGCCCCATTTTTCTCAAATGACTAATTTGCTGAAATGACTAAAATTCCTTTGTTCTTAATTGTACATCAATATTTATAAAATTGTTTATTTTTACAATACTTATATAATTCGAATTTTCCCTTGGTACATGTGCTCTTCCCATGTACATGGGGTTCCATGAATTTTTTGTATCACGGGATCTTGTAATGTTACTACTCACCTATTTTGGTAAGAATTTTTTTGGGGTCAAGCACTTATCTCTAGAAAGGTCATTGTCAGTTCTCTAGAGAGACTAGTTGTTAATTCTCTAGAAGACTAGAACTGTCAAACATTCTTTATACAATGAAGCAAATACATCAATCCCTGTGGTTCAAAGTTTATTATAGATGGCTTCCAAATGGCATAAGGATAGGTGCTATTTTAAAGGTCTTTAGCTGTGGAGAAGGATCTTGTTTGCATGAATTTGGGTGCTTTGGAATCTATCTATTGAGTGTAATGTCCTATGTAGCTGATGTTTACAAGTTGGATAGAAGGTTAAGTGATTGCTTTATTTATTTTATTTTTTATTTTTATTTTTATTTTTTTGGCGGAAAGGCAAGCACCCTACCCAAATATATAAAATGAAAGGGAAATCAACAAGAGGGAGGACATACCCTACACCCTCAAACAAAGAAGAGCACTAAAGTATCACAAGCCAGCCCAGGCATCCCAACTAGGTTGGTACCCATAGGAGACACAATCATCTGCTAGCTCAACTCAGTACATAATATATCTAACATACCAAGCTTTTACTCTATCCAACTCAGTTATGTCATACATTTGCTTGGTTAGAGAAGGAATGCTATACATTATCTCACCCTCACCAACCTTGGGAAGGCTATCAGCGGCAGAATTAGTTTCCTTGTAGAGATGTGTCATCCTTATTTCTTGAAATCTCCCAATAAGATTTTGGTATCTTAGACCAATTCCCAACAGTTCGAAGGCGCTTCACACACTTCCATCACAATTGCCACTGCAAACTCTGAGTCTGTTTGCTTCCAAGCTCTTTTACACTTTAGCAACACTACGCTCCGAAGGCCCATTAAGATTGCTTCCAGCTCAATATGAGTAATGTTCCAATGAGTGCTACCGACAGACACTAAAAGTTTAGTATCACCTCTATGTTATTAATGTGGCGAGAAATCACCAATTAATCATAATTCGGGGTTTGACCGAACCAAATTAGATGAAATCCGGTTGGGGTATGGCGGACTCAGAAAAATCGGCGAGTCACCGATTAATTGGCCCAGTCGACTCGTCAATTTATCGCTATAACTTATTTTTACTGATATAACTTATATCGGTTTATTTATGAATGATTGAATGGAAATAATCTTTACTTATATAACTTATATTAGTTCATCTATGAATGATTGAATGTTAGTTTTAGAGTTTACATACTGCTATTTATTGATAGAGAGATGTTGCTAAGTGCGAACTTGCTATCACTTGTTGTTACTTGTGCTGTTGTGTTGTGTTGGTTGTTCCTAAACAAGTTTTGGTACCTAGAAAGTTAAATTCAGCTGTAAATTAGTAAAAATTAAACTATATAATTAATATTTAATATAGACCAATTAAATCTGATTAATCTCGATTAATCCCGCTTAATTGTAATTTCGTCTTGGACTGTGTTGGGATCGCTTTCCGATTTAACTGCATAGTATCACCTACATTATCGCTAATAATGCAACCGCAACCTGCCTTGTTATTTGATAATGAGCCATCCATATCTATAGCATACTACCCTGCAGAAGGAGCATTCCTATTGCAAAAGGCTGATATAAATTAAGCTTTATTTCCCAATTCCTACAAAGATCAATTCCTTGGTAATAGATCCTCCTAACAAAATCTTTGATTATTGCAATAATGTCTTCAGATTTAATCCACAAACTCTTTCCTACCACCACAATAATGGTTTTCATAACCTGCTTATAAGAACCATTGAAATTGAGCATTATCCATTCCCATTCCTGGGCATTGGCCCAGGCATCCTATATGTATTGCACAATCATCATTATCAACAATATTCTTCCTCTCAAGGAAAGCCAAAGTAGGAAGAACCTTCTTAAGTAGTTGTGACATGGTGAACCTGCATCTTGACAGTGCACTATTATCCCAAGCAAAGTTATAGCACTGAAGAATATAACATCAGCAATTGGAGCCTTATGTAAGTCCTCTAGTTTCCTCCATAGATGATGAACAGTCATGCTTGTTGAAGAGGGAGGTAACCAATTATAATTCCTTATTATGGACAACACCTTGGCATTGTTTCTAATCTTTAGCACATTCCTGTAAGTGCTTGCATTATCTTCTAGAGTGCTTGGGATGATCCAGGGGTCATGCCAGATGCTTACTTTCCTACCATTGCCGATGATCCATTGGCACTTGGCTTTAGCGATGTCCCTGGATTTCAGAACACATCTCCATCCCCAAGAACAATCTTGGGGCACAGGCATAGTCTACATAACTCGTCTTAATGTGATTATTCCAGACCCAACTAATCCAAAGAAAGTCCTTTCTAGAAGCCACTTGGAAACTAGTTTACAAATCGCTGCTTTATTTCAAGTATTAAGGTTAGGGAGACCCAAAACCTCCACATTTTTGTGGCTTACATATAGCTTTCCAACTGACAGGGCTCCAGTTCTTGTTCATCTCAGGACCTGACCATAAGAACTTTCTGCATATTCTATTAATCTCAGATATAACACTCTTAGGGAGAATGAAAACTTGACTCCAAAACACATGGATGGCTTGGCAGTCAACACAGATGAAGTTAGTTGCACTGAGGTTTAATTGAGTTCTATAAAATATGCAGGAACTGATTTAAATCCATATTCTCTCGATGCTTTGGGTGTTTTCATGTTTCGCGTACTTCAGAGAGTTAATCATCCGGTATTTTACAGCCTTCTTGCCTTACGCACGAGTTCAGTTTGGATTTTGTGACTGAAAAAGCTTACTCACTTTTTAGTTATGGCTTAAATATTTGAAGGGGAATCTTGACAAGGCATCTCCAAATGCTGGTTATGTGTTGCTAATGTTCTACCACCTTTATGACGGGAAGGTATGGTGTCCTGTGACTGTTAACATACTAAAATGGATTGCTGCAGCTTCTAAGTTATTTAATAACTTTCTTCTCTCAATTTTCCAGAACCGCAAAGAATTTGAAAGTGAGTTGTTTGAGCGTTTTGGAGCAGTTGTCAAGATGCCACTACTGAAGGCTAACAGGTCAATATGCTTTCTCTTTGCTTAGAATGAGATTATGGCCCGTGACAATTAATGAGTTCCCGAGTAGGGGACAAGACTTGATTTTTATCATTGGGCAGGAAGAAGTTTGTTCCCTTTAATTTGTTAACAATAATGGTACATTGGGCCCCTACCCTTGTTATCGATACGTTCAGATGGCCAGTTTTCGTGTATTCCAGTTCCTGCAAAATGGGGATTCTGGTTTATAGTTCAGAAAAACAAAATGTATTGGAAAATAATATTGAATACTATTTTCTTTAATGGCTCACATGATTTAGGAATATAACTTGACACAGTAGCATAGCACACACAAGCCACACATATAATTGTAGGCAGCCAAAATGTGTCTGTGCCCTTATTATTGCCATTTGCTTCAGATATTCAGTGGTGATTTTCCATTTATTGTGCAAGTTAATTTTTTGTTAAAAGGTTTGTGTTCCCTGGTGTTTGTGCATGTGGGTTCTTTATATTTCCCATGGGCTTTTCTATATTCATTCTGCCCTGTAGTAAGATGAGATGGAATATAATTATATAAGTAACACAACCTCCTATCATTTGGCTTATGTTATGTATAGACTTTTCACCTATTCTCGTTGCAATGCCAAAATATCCATTCAAGAAATATTCAAACGAGAAGTGCTCTTGTGGTAGTTCTCCTTTCAATAAACGTTTAATTAGCAGTAAAGAGTACTAATGTCGACTGATTCATTTTCACAGTTGAAGTTTGTATCACGAGTACTGTGGACTTTATGTGCTATTTAGTGAGTTGTTGGAGCAACTTAGGTAGTTATTCCTCAGGAAGGACCTAATGTCTACTTAACTAGCTTTGTGGGAGACCAACTTCTGGGAGCCTTGTTAGCCTGCATCTCGTTGACCATCTAATTTAGGATACCTCTTCAAGAGGTTGCATGCCTTGCTGTCATTTGACGCAACAGTATTTATGTGATCCCAAATGACAGATTTCGAAATTAAACACCAGTTATTGTGAAGCAAAGTCTGACAATTAGTTGAACTTACGAGTTACGACTTGCTGTCATTTAAAGCACTTGAATCTATGCTACTAGCAAGGCCATTGGACACTTCTGTCTGTGTTTATACGTCAAAATATCTGCAGGACTGATAGATGTCCCATATCAAACATGGTTACGCCACTTATATTGGGTGTAGCATAGTAGCCCTAGTACATATGAAGCTTTCTTATTAGGTTATTGGCTGATGGATGTCAGTTTTTCTATTTGCAGGGATCCTCTGCCTAGTCCCGTGAAAGAAATATTAGAGGAAGGAATAAGCTTGTACAAGCTTCACACAAAGCGTCATGGAAGGTAATAAAGCTAAAATATTAGTGCCTCAAGATGCAAGTCTATTGTTGCTATTTTAGATATTATATGAAAATATTTGTTTATTCTTTAACATTATCAATTGATAAATTGTTCTGTAGAATCTTTCCTTATTCCAATTTCTTGTTCAAAAGATTGTATGATAATAGATTTTGACAAAACTTACTGAAACATTGGCTAATAATTTATTAACCTTGATGTATGTATCAAAGTACAGTATGTTCCTGGATTCATTCATCTCTTAGATTTCAGGTTATGATTAGTCTATTCCCATTATTTTTTGTTATCAGCATTTAAACGTGTATGACTATCTGATTGCAGTCAAGTGAGTTCCTTCACTTATTAGGGGCAGGCCCTCTGTTTTAACTGTTTTGAACTTCGAAGCACTTTGAGATTATCACAGTTTCAGCAACTGTAATTTGTCTTTTCAAAAGGTTAGGAAGCCTAGAAGCTGGTTTGGGTCCATTTCACATTGGTCCTGACATTGCAAAAGAAGAGTAAACAATTGAAGTTATGAAAAATTGTGTGAAAAACTAGCTACAATGGTAAAAGCACTGTACATTGCTTGAAGCATTCAAATTCATTTTCTGAAACTCTCATGCTGGTGTTCATATTTTTTTGTCTTGAAAATTTGTTTTAGTCAGATGATGGATAGACAATGCAAGTTCAATCGACTTGATATATTTCTCTTTATGTAAAACACTGGCTATCTGTTGCTCAGGACTGATTTTTTTTTCTCTATGTAATGTACTGGCTGTCTGTTGGACTACGATGTCTGTTATGTTTTTATTATCTTGTTATCTTTTATTTTTGTTTATTTCTTATCTTCTAATAGGTTGGAACCCACTAAGGGATCATACTCAAAAGAATGGGGTAAATGGGAGAAGCAGTTACGTGAGGTTTTGCTTGGAAACGCTGAATATCTCAATGCTATTCAGGTATCCATGCTTTTCTTGACTTGGTTTACTGTTATAAGCGCATGATAGCATTGCTAATTGATGATTAGGTATTTGTGAAATGATGGCTGTGTGTGTTCACCATTAGAAAACAAAGGATCTATGGATAGATGTGCATAGCATGGAAAAAGCACGATACAAACACCTATACCTTCCTTAAAAAACTATTATTCTTAAAAGCCAGGCCCCTAGCGCCGGATCGGCGCCAGGGGAGGCTCAATACCCTCCAATCCTCATCTGTTCTTCTTGTTCTTCTGGTCTTCTTTTGTTTTTCATTTGTTCTTTTTCTGTAACCGCAATGACATCAACAAATGTCAGCTTAAGAAAATAGAATAAAAACAAAATGTGTTCTTCCAGAGTCACTATGATATTTCTTGGTGGTCGCATAATTAAGCTTCATTGTATACTGTATTGTCTTGCAGGTGCCGTTTGATGTTGCTGTTAAACAAGTATTGGAACAATTAAAAGCAGTCGCAAAGGGTGATTATGCAACCCCAAGTACTGAGAAGAGGAAGTTTGGGAACATTGTTTTCGCAGCAATCACTCTACCAGTTGCAGAAATTACAGGGCTACTGGATACTGTAAGTAGTAGTACAATGGGCTCGTATTCCAATTCTTGAAGTGACATAAATTGTTGGAAATAAAATTTACTTTTATTTGTTCCATCAGCTGGCCCAGAAGAATCCCAAGGTTGAAGCTTTCATCAAGGACAAAGATACGCAGAGTTGCCTCAAGAAAGCTCATTTAACTCTTGCCCACAAGAGGAGTCATGGTGTGGCAGCTGTTGCTAATTATGGTGTCTACGAACATCAAGATGTCCCCGTCCATGTCACCGCACTTCTTTTTACCGACAAAATGGCAGCATTGGAAGCCAAAGTTGGAGAAGTTGACGGTGAGAAGATCGTGTGCAAGAATGAGTGGCCCCATGTCACCATATGGACTGGGGAAGGAGTTGTACCTAAAGAAGCCAATGAACTGCCGCAGCTGTTTGCAAAGGGTAAAGCAACATGCATCGACATCGATCCACCAGTCACCATATCTGGCCCATTGGACTTCTATTGATCGCTGTGGGTTTTCGCTCAGAGGTTTGTTGATGATGGTGATAAAAAACACTCTCTTGAAGGAAGGAAAATTTTGTAGCACCTAGTCTGATGAGTTTTTTTTCTTCTGTACATTGATGCAATAGTTTACATAATAAATGTGTAGGTTTTAAGCTATTCTCTTTGGTTTTCATAGTGCACATGTGAAGTAATTACAGGAGCCAATATCATTTGATAATTTGCTTACAAAACTGGAACGAAGTGCTCAACCTGCTATCAAGTTGTTTGTTTTACGGACTCGTTACAAACCCATTACATCTTAGAGCTATAAAAAGAATGAGATGAAAACCGGTGGGTCACTGCAGTATTTAGTTCTGCCTACGATAACTGGAACTGCAGGTGGTATTTTACTTGATCCTGTATCTTTAAATAATAACATCTGGATAAGGTGCATCCAGCTTCGAGATATGTTAATGCCAAAAATTACGTTGAGTCTACATAAGAATAGCTTGATTTTTTTGTGCATCTTCTCACGATACTAAATCTGCAAAGTGATACATTTAAGGCCAAGCTCTTGTACGATACCATAACTAGCTGTAAATAAGAATTTTACGTCAAGAGTGCTAATTGTAATTGTGATGTATAGCGAGTATTATGTTTTTAACAAAAAATAGAACCTCTTTCAAGAATTTTGAACCCTCTAACACATAACTGGTTTCCTCCACCTGTTTTTAAGACCAAAGCAACCACAAAAGAATCCCTAGCAACATAAAAAATTCTAAGTTTGATTACCTCAAATATTTGAGTCCTTTTCCTGAAATGGTTTTTTAGGCTAGGGTCCTTAAAAATTATATCATCATGACAAAATTTGCTTGTAAGATTTCTCATGCAAAAAATAAGTAGAAAAGAGGTAATAGTTTGTTGTGATAAATAATCCAATACTTGGTCCAATGAAGAATCATTTACATCCACACTTACAGCCATACCAACAGTAAACATTTTCATCGCGAAAATATATTCTGATTTGAGATTGTTGATTCTCAGAAGATGGTGAATTCCCTGTAATTTTGAAGGAAAAAACAGTTTTTGTTCTCGCATGATCAGCTTCGCAGTTTACAGAGTAACATTGAACATTCGAGCAGTGTTAAAATGCAGACCCTCCGCCTTTTGTTTTCCCAAGCATCATATCCTTTGCTTCATTAATCTTTGAAGCGAGATAATGACTGCCTCCTGCATCTGGATGGTTTGCTACCATCACCTTTCTGTGAGCTTCCTTCACCTTGTCTGGGGTTGCATTTTCCCTGAGAAATCAAAGAACACTTCCCTGAGCATTTTCCTTGGAGGAACATTTAAAAAAAACAAAAAAAAGGTATTTCACCAAACCCTACTTTTTGTGCATCCTCATGGAGATATGTACATAACATCACAAACTGCAATTTCTAGTGGTATAACATATTCAACTAAAAAAAGTCACGGTTACCTGATGCCAAGAATAAGAGCTGCTTCCCTTTTGGTCATCATAGGCTGGAAACCACCTTCATAGAATTTCCGTATCCTAGCCGTTGGTGGTCGTGCCTTGAATGCCTGCCACGCTTGGAGTCCATATCTGCCAGCAAGAGCAGTAGTAGCTACCGCAATTCCAACTAGAAAAGGTGTACCCTGAGGAATATCTACGATTCATCCATCAGTTTCAAGCAGGTGCTATATCTGTAAATGTTCAACTAGTAGAAGGATTCTAGGATTCTTGCAGAGCTAGCTATATTAAAGTCATTTAAAATTTTAATGGTGTATTGGATCATCAAGAGAAAAAAAAATATAACCATACTAACGATTCGTCAAATCCTCAACTACTAACGAAGAGCTATACGTCAATAGGTTTGCTTCCATGATAAACTAGTATCCGATAATACCCAAAAATTATCTTTTTCACTGGTGTGGTTGAAAACCTTTATATAAGAATTTGGGGTTCACCTTCCTCGATTTGTTTGATCTACGAAAGCTTGACTTCACCCGTTTTAGTAATTGTGCTCAAGTCCATGCATCCACATACCGAAATGGATCAGAGTCCGAATCATTGATTTCCTCATCTTCATTCTCATTGCGTGCTTCATTGTCTTCTTTCGCATCGTTTTCTTATCCACTGCTATCGCTTGCTTCTTCTATACTTGCATTTATGCTATTACTAATTCCCTTCTCTTGATTTTCCTTAGCCGCCTGAGTTACATTAGCATTAGCATGACTTTCCTCTTTTGTCCTTACGTTAGGATGTTTCATCTTACTAGTCTTCGTCCCATTATCTGTTTTCACACTTGTTTGTTGCCACTTTGCTTTGATCAACCATTTTTCACTTATATTCAACTGGATTGTTTTATTCACTGCTTCTTTACTAGTGTTGGCTGCCCCATCAGTCCCCACTTCTCCAACATCAATTATTTCTTCCTCCTTGGGACGAGTCTATGAATCAACATACTCTTTTTCATGTTCTTCTACTACTAAGCTTTCAAATCTGTTGTTTGGTCCTTGTTTCTGCATACCATACCTTCCTAACACAAGTTGGTTTAAATGCCCATTGGAGTTGTTAATGCTATCAGGTTGTGTTCTGCCCTTTTCTTGGACATACGTCGATCCATCCTTCATACTTCCTTCCTCTATATGAACTCTCATTTCACCTTTTTGTTGTTCATTTGTACCTTGTTTTTGTTGGTTGTTGTCATTCCTTCTAGGCCTCCATATCTTGATTGTCAGTTTCTGTTCAACCCCACATCTATTACTCGCATGCCCATGTTAGCAAGGGTTTCCAAGGATACTTAAGCAAGATCTCAAATCCTTCCCCTTCCTTAGAGACAAGTTTCAAGGCGTTTGGGAGCTCTTTACTAGCTTCAACCTCTATGCATATGTTAGCAAATAACCACGTTGCTGCTTTCCCCATTGTTTTATCCTTACAAATGGGAACCCCAATAAAGCTGGATATATAGATGAGAGTCAAGACCCTTAACTTCCAATATTGTTTAAGGATCTTATGGAACCTCCACCCAAATTAGAATTTTGTTGAATTTTTCTTTCTTCTTCTCCATTTCCTTACTCCAAGGTCTAATCATCAATAATTTGCCTCCACTCACACACACATTTCCTTCTTCTAGAGCATCTTGTCTGTCTTGTGCATCAGAGAACTTGAAATAGAATTGATCTCCATTAGTTGTGATCTCAATCATATACTTTGTCTTCCATTTCCTGAGAATAACATTTCTAGCTACTAGGAAAGGGAGTTTTCGATCAATAAAGAAACCTTTTAGGTAAGAGCTCCAAATCTCCATACCTTCTTGCACAACTTCATTGGGGAGGATGCCTCTCCTATATTATAGTTTGGTTGGAGAAATTCCATGTTGGCACCACTTGCAGAGCCCATTCCTTGGGAGAATACTCAGAATAGGGCCTTCCATGGTTTAGGTGTAGCCTTTCTGTTGATGTCTCCTTCAAGAAATCCAGCTCGCACTGTTGACTCCTTTGTTCGCTTGCTCGTCTACCTTAATAATGGAGACTCATTGGTGCTTCTACTCTTTGCCATATTATCTACGTTTCCAACATTCTTGTTCCATCAGATCGGACAGGAGGTGAAAAAATATCTCCCCTGGCGTGATCCATGGCCGAAAGAGAGAGAAGATCTCAATGTTCAAGAGTAGTCTACCCTCTTTTCTCTAGGGTATCCTACCAGTGGTGGCTAGGGTTTTACCAGAACGGGTAATGTTTAATATAATATAACCATATTAAGTGCAAATAGGAATACAAATATATGTTAGTATTATTCTTTCCATAGTTGTTCTATCGTGGCAAATGCTATCATTCTACTTTTTAGTTAATGCAGCACACTTCAATTAGTTGTCCTCAATGAGTTGAATATCTCCAAAGCAAATGAAACTATGGTTCATAGCAATTATCTTGCGCTTAACAATAATTATTAGATGTTTATCAACAAACATGAATAATCAATCAAAACTTGAATCAAAACTAGACTTCAGCTCAAATCTTTTGACCTGAATAATCAACCATGCTTGTGACAATCGAGGAATAACTTCATCCCTCAAACTAGTCTCACCATTCAACTTCTTACTTCTATTAATTGTTAATCACACATCAATTAAGTCAATGATGTTAGTGTCCAAGTGAACATTTAGGATGTGTTTGAAAGAACTGAGATAACATTTAGGATGTGTCTGGAAGAACTGAGAGAGGAACATAAAATCATGTTTTCCACTTGATGTTGAAGAATCTGTGTTATTAATGCGCCGCTAAATCGCCGCGAAATCATTTATCAAGGGGTGACTGATATGAATTGGGTATTTAGTGATTGGGTTTAGCGATCACCAATAAATCGGCTCATCCAACTCGCCTATTTATCACTATATAAAAAAAAAAAAAAAAAAAAAAAACTAACTCACCAAAATCGATCCCATCCCATTCGCAGCGTCTGTTTGATTTCTAGAGAAAAGAAAACTCAAAAGAAGAAGAAGAGAGAAGCATAGTGAAGAAGAAGAAAGAAGAATAGTGAAGCTGAAGCGGGGTTGAACTTGCGATCGATTGCAACACAGAAGAGGAAAGAAGATCGTAAGGGAGAAGAGAAGATCAGCAACAGCGAGGCCTGTCTCTGGATCTAGACGGCGACGACGAAGATCAACAGAGCACTCTTCCATGACTAGGTTTGTCTCCCTCTTTTCCCTCCCTTCTTTCTTCCACTCCACTCCAATACCATCAATTGCAAAAGTGTTAAACCATAAATACAATACCATTAATGAATACTTACTTTGCCCACAATTTTCATCATCTTCCCATTCATTCATTCCCCTAGTGGATGAGTTTGTTCATCAACCATAGAATATAAAATAAAATTAATTTAATTAATTAGTAAAGTATTATAAATACAAATAATATAATTACAAATTTACAGTCTTTTGATTAATTAATTATTTTTGCAATCTAAGACTATGATTAAAATTTTAAAATATATGCTTGAAAAAATAGACCGATTAAATCCGACTAATCCTGATTAATCGTAAATCGGTCCTAGACTGCGAAGGGTTCGTTTTCCGTTTTAACTACATAGTAAAGAATATTATTCTTTTCTACCCTAGAAAACATCTTCCACGAGTTTCGACACCACAATTCTATTCTATACCCCTTTCCTTCTCATCATGCGGCAAATTGTATTGGGAAATCAAAAACACATGACAAAAAGGCACCCATTTGCGAAGCAAGAGACAAAGGCTTACAGTTGAAACTTGAAAAACAACTCCAAATAATTAGAACCACCTCTATCATTACCACTATGACCAACACCACCTCTGTCAGCATTGATATTGCGCCCTACATTACTCCGATGGATGATATCTCCATTGCCATTGCTACCCCTTCTTACCACCAACAAAGACAACAATAGCGCTCTAACATCCTGTCCATCCATCATAACGACTCACAACTAGTCAATCAACCATCCAACTTCATGGTGGCCACTACCAAATTTACATATATTCCACACAGGCACACACAATTATATTATATTTCTCTATGAATTTGATTGATTGATTAGATGATCACCAAAGATTGCATACTAAATAATTCAACTACCATCATACCCATAGTTAACAAAATCATCCAAACATTTATACAGAATCACAGCCAAATTAATCAAAATAAAATCATGGATTTTGATTTACCGATTAGATGGTATCTAAAGAAACACATTTAACAGGAAAATATCATGTTTGCATAAGAAGATTAGAGAATAACTGCCTAATCTAAACCGATCAAAATGAAGGGGTGGGAACACTGACCATTTTCTGCGAGATGGAAGAGTTGAGAAAATGATGATGGACATTGACAGCATTAAATTAGCTGGCCCTGTAATTTGGGGTTCTGTAATAACTCACTGATTTCATATTCTAGGATTTCTGAATTTCAGATTTGAGGAGTTTCGAATGAAATCTAGAAATACTGTATCAACCTTTTGCTTTTGATTTGGTTTGGCCACTCAATAGGTCGAACTCGAGACTTGGCCTTTTTATCCACTCTGGGTACTGTGATCGAGGAAATTTTGGATCCCACTATTCATTGGTTATCCTTATACAGGTTTGGTGGAACCCATTCCAGTTTAGTGCAACACATTATCTGATTGAAGTTTTCTCGTTGCAATTTTTGGTTGCTGGCAGCTTCTAATTTGTTTCCTCCAATCCACAAGTCGAGGGCTTCCACATGAGTTTCAAGAGGTTTTTTTTTTTACGCTAGAGTTGCATTCAAGCTAGTGTGATGCTATGTCCAGCAAGACGCTTATAACCAGTGTTGGTCCTAAGAGTTTAGAGGCTTGTGCAGACTAAAATTTGGCCCTAAACTTTGGGGTACTTCAGATTTTGGGGCCCTTTTCACGTACAAAACAAAATTAAATATTTTAAGACATAATGTGTTTGTTTATTAAAAATAATTGAGTTCGAGGTACTTTGGATTCAGGGATGGCAGTGGGTCCGCCCCGCCTGCTCCGTTTAGGGTGGTTTTGGATGTGCCTAAACAAATATCGGGGCGGATACAGATTTGGCCGAATATCCGTTTATATATTATTATTACTAAAATACACCTATATATAAACGGATTTGGGCGGATATCCGCTTATATATTATTATTACTAAAATACCCCTATATTATATTCACTTATTACTAAAAATATCCCAAATCCTTCACTTATCTAATTCTCTCTCCCCTCAACTTCACAGACAATCTCATTCTCGCATCTCTTCACGCTCTCCCCTCACCTTCACAGATATGATAAAGAAAATGAAGAATCCAAGATTTTTTCGTCGAATCGGTTCGATCATGAACCCAATAAAGGTGTCGAAGCATATCCACCTTACAGATATGATATCAGTCGGTGGTGGGGTTGTTGACAAGATCGGCGCCATCACCTCCCATCTCCTTGTTCTCTGCCTCTTCCATCTTTCTTTAAGCTTATTGGGTCAAAAAACCATTGGCGAGCTTCGACACCTTTGAGATTGGAGGCTCGACAAATGTCCAACGAAGCTTTTTCATCTTCTTCTTCTTCAGCTTGGGTGGTGGTGGTGGGCTGGTTTAGGTTTAGGTTTGGTTATGGAGGGAAATAAGTGATGAAGCTATAGAGCGAGCTTGGCGTTGAGAGTTATGGTGGTTCTGTTTCTGGCAGAGTAGGGCGAAGTATCTGCTCTTCTGCTGGTATGATATTAGTGCTTGCTTGAAGGGCTGACGGAGATCACGTTGTACCATTTCTCCTCCGATCTCACTTGACTTGCTTCTTCCCGGTCGAATATTGGCCTTCTGGAATTTGGGATCGACGCGGAGTCTCTTGGTCTTCATTTGGGATTGTGTCAAATTCGGGCTTCTATCCACCAAGATCTTGGTTGCCTTGATGTTCCCATTAGAGAAACAAAACAAATGAAGAGTCAAGAGAGTACAAATGGAATGAAAACGCCATCAATTCTTGCAAGTTCTTTTGTACAAAGTCTTATACAGGATTTAGATTTCTTTTTTTTTCTCGACACAACATAATATTTGTATATTTAATGGTAAGTTCAAGTTATCAAAATTAGTTGATCTGTTGGATACTCTCATCTGTTGGAGTTAGTCCCTGAATAAGAGATTGCTTTTTGTTGTTGTGTATCTCGATGAGTTTGGCAGGTGGATCTGAATGCTTCATCTGGGTTAGAGAAATAATTTTTTTTCCTGAAAATAAATGGTTAATCAGGGTGGGGCAGATATCCGCCAATCCGTCCGAGTTGGGGATGGTTTAATATATATATATATATATATATATATATATATATATAAACGGATATTTGGAGCGGATTTGGGGATCCGCGAACCCCGACGGGGTGGGGATGAATTTGCTCAAATCCGCCCCGTTGCCATCCCTATTTGGATTTGGAGGCACTTTTACATAAAAGGAAAACTAAATACATATAAGTTGATGATACATCAAAATAAATCAATAATCACGACTATACACGTGGCAGAAAACATCCATCACGAGGATCTGACATCCCATCTACTGGGTCAGCTCGTAAAACTCAAGAAGAATAAAGCCAACCACAGAGGCCCACTATAAGAACATATAATCAAAGCCCGAATCTAGGCCTGAATGAATCAAAGCCCAAGTCCAGCCCTGACACGAGTTCTCTCATAAAAAAGAGGAATGTTGCACCAAAAAAGAGTCATGGAGGGAGTTACGCCTCCATGGACGCATCTTCATTAAGGAGGAGATTGCTTAAAAGGTAAAGGGAACATTCGACACAAGTATGCAACTTTAACTGAGTTCTATCCAGATTTACTTCCTTCTTCAAACATAGTTGCTGACTTAAGCATCAGAGTGCCTTCGACCACCAAAAAGGTGATACTTGGCAGTCTAACATTTGTTTTGTAGGTCAAACTCATAGGAGGACGATTTTTGAATGCATCGCCGTCCGTGGGGAACGACGAATTTCCTTTCTAAAAATAAGATCCACAGTTACGAAGTTTACCAAAATCTGATAAACGATCAACAAACAGTCAGAACAAATAACACACCCTACAAATCCTCAACTCAGTAATGATAACAACAACTCTTCTATCAGAGAAAACGTATCACAAGCAACTCAAATCATTGGGCCAATGGCACCATTAGAATCAAGACCTACAACATGCAATAGCCCAGACAACCCAGATATTCGGTGACACTGCCACGGATTCTCGGGTAGACCTGCTGACAGTCTAGATGAATTACATGACGAAGATGCTAGAGAAAATCACCCAGGAGCGCATCTAGCCAGCTGATCTTGTCTAGGCACCGCCCCAACAAAACTCCGCCAACCAAACTCAAGGAAGTGACAAAGTCCCAGTGGAACCCTAACAGGGAAACTTTGAAAGCAATGAACTCTTCAAAGGCAAAACTCCACAGTGTGACGGAACGCTTGTTGAGATCTCGTTCAGAATTGGAGTCACAGATCTCAACGTATTGTATGAAATTAGCCAAGCTGCCATTCTCCGACTCCCTCATGAAAAAGCCCATGCCAAAAAAGTTCACATCACCAAAGTTCGAAGTATATGATGGTATTACCGACCCACCAAATCACCTGAGACACTTCCACCACATGGTGGCCCTGAAGGAAACCACATAGTCGATCTTATGCAGAACATTTCCAACCAGCCTTACCTCCACAGTGATCAATGGGTCCAACAGCCTACCACCGAGGTCAATAGACTATTTCCAAGCGTTAACCACCGCTTTTATTACTAGATTCATCGAAAGTCAGCCGATGAGGAAATGACCACTTTACCTCCTCCATATCAAGCAAATGCCCGGAGAGACAATATGAGAATACATTACTCATTTCACCAATGAACTGACGATGATTGATGGATGCAGCGACGATACAGCCGCCACACCTTCATCGTCGGACTGAAGAGAAGCCCTTTATTTATGCTCTTAATCTAGAACCTCCAAAAGGCATGACAGTCTTATTGAAAACATCCCAAAATCATATTTCTCTCGAGGAGATGAAAGCGGCCAGGAGGAAAAATGACCAAGAAAGATAAAGTCATTCAAGGAAACATGAAAGAATGGAATAAAGAAGGCGGGATGACGGATTATGGGAGGATAGCATTCATTTAAAGAGGCATCGAAATGGCAGAATAACTGATTCAAACCAACAAGAGTCTGAGAAACCACAATCAGCACGGACCCGACACGAGCGAGTAACAAACTTGATGAAGAATACATACAAGCCATACACAACCTTGAAAATGAGTCAAGCCAATATACTAAAGCACATAACAAAATGGGATAACATCAACTAGCCGTTCAGGATGAGAGGAGACACAGGAACGAAGAGACAAAAAAATTACTATTCTATCCATAAGGATCATGGGCACAATACCAAAACTGCTACAATCTAAAAGACAAAATTGAGCATTGGGTTTAGAAAGGATGACTCGACGAGTTCATCGAAATGTCAGACAAATAACTCAAATGGAAGGAGAAAGAAGATACTACTACGGGATAAAAAAAAACAGCTCAGAGAACTAATATACGCTTTACACTGCATGACCAGAGGAAACAAAATTGTCAACCCAACAGAAGAAGCAGCCGAAAATACTTCCCACTCGAGTTGATTTATATAAGAACAAGAGTACTAACGAAACCAGACAAGCCATTTACCAATGCATAGAATATGGAGAAGTTTGCACCAATCAACTAACATGATTCAGGAACCCTACCAACGAATGCAAGCGCAACTCGAATCACCAATGAAAAAATTGAAATCAATAGACTCTACCGAACCTCGACAGCTAACACCAAACACGAAGCTAACATAAGCATGATTGGACAATTTGGTGCTTATGTGAGCATGATTGGACAGTTTAGTGTTGGCGTGAGCATGATTGGACAATTTTACGCTGATGTGAGCATGATCGAACAAATCAACACTACTCAGTTACCAGATCAAAAAGCACCTCGAGTCTATTAGCCATGACAACATATACGACAAACGAGTAAACCACGACCCATAGCAAATACAGCGAATAAAAGCATACGAGACAAAACAACAAAAACATCAATCTTTAATATGAAGATTGACATCAACCAAGCAAAGGAAGACGTAGCAACAAAACATAAATTTTTAATACGGGGATCGACATCAACCAAGCAAAGGAAGACAAAACAAATTTCTCTTCAAACAAGCGTAAATGCTTCAACAATTTGGGGTGGTCAGAGCATCCGAAAGGGAATATCAATAAGATTAAAAATTCAGAATCCCCATTTTATGCGTGGACAACAAAATAAACGTGTAAAAATTAGCCATATAAAGCAATTAGCATACCTAGCAATAAGAAATCAGGACGAAATTCAAATATGTATAATAAAAACTTATGGTCCGATCAACCACGAAATAAAAGTTGGACAAACGAGTCAACTTCACGAAAAACTTCGGGTTGATTGAGACGTCGAGCCAACGAAGTAAAACTTGGACGAATGAGTCAACTTAACACAGAAAACTTCGAGTCGACTGAGATGTCGAGCCAACAAAGTAAAAGTTGGACAAACGAGTCAACTTAACACAGTAAACTTCGAGTCGACTAAGACGTCGAGCCAACGAAGTAAAAGTTAGACAAACGAGTTAACTTAACACATAAAATTTTGAGTTGACTAAAACATCAAGCCAGCAAAGTAAAAGTTGGACAAACAAGTCAACTTAACACAAAAAACTTCAAGTCGACTGTGATGTTGAGCCAACAAAGTAAGTTGGACAAACCAACAAAGTAAATGTTGGACAAACTAATGAAGTAAAAGTTGGACAAACGAGTCAACTTAACACAGTAAACTTCGAGTCGACTAAGACGTCGAGCCAACGAAGTAAAAGTTGGACAAACGAGTCAACTTAACACAAAAAACTTCGAGTCGACTGAGACGTCGAGCCAACGAAGTAAAAGTTAGACGAACGAGTCAACTTAACACAGTAAACTTTGAGTCGACTAAGTCATCGAACCAACGAAATAAAAGTTGGACAAACTAGTCAACTTAACACAGAAAACTTTGAATCGATTAAGACGTCAAGCCAATGAAGTAAAAGTTGGACTAACGAGTCAACTTAACACATAAAACTTCTAGTCGACTGGACGTCGAAAAGTTGGACGAATGAGTCAACTTAACACAAAAAACTTCGAGTCGACTGAGACGTCGAGCCAATGAAGTAAAAGTTGGACAAATGAGTCAACTTAACACATAAAACTTCGAATTGACTGAGACGTCAAATCAACAAAGTCATAATGGAAGGAACGAATTGACATGATTCAAGGAACTACGGATCGATCGAACCAACAAGGCAAAGGTCAAGACCAAAAGACAACTTTTTTCGCGAAAAACTCCAGCGCATCAAGAAGGATAAAGTCGACCCATCCCTAGACAAATAATGAGCCAAAGCGCGAAAGTAGCCGTAAAGGAATTCGATGTAAAGCCCAAGACGATTACAACTGGATTAAAAAAAGAAGCAAGCAACATATAACGAGTCAACAAGATAAACTACAAAAAAATGAATTTCTTTTCATTAACAATACTACTCTGCTACATCCGGAAAAGAAGATGAAGGAGTAGGATAAGAAATGGAGGCAACAACAGGATCATCAACTATATCATCTATGGGAGAGAGCGAAGGTCTCTATTCAGAAGGGGAAAAAACATTGGCTTTTCAACCACTGGATCGCTTGAAATGAGAGGAAGCAATGGCCCTTCAACCACTGAGACAGCTTCTTCACCATCATCATCTTCGAAAACTTGATCAACCAAGTGGCGGTACTGATATTCACATAATTATTACATAATATTTCCCTTAATTTATATATGTTAGTGTTTCGATTATTATATTTTATAATAATTATTTCGTTTTCATGTCTTTGTAGGAATTTGAGCGTGAACGATGAAATCGTATTAATGCGACAATTTAAGGAATGCCAATTGGTCGATTCTAGCGGTGGTACAAAGTAGAGGGACACATATCTAAACTTAACCCTAATAAATCTAGGTCCACCTAACTTAACCTAAGCCCAAACCCAAAATGCTAACCTAAAAACCCAAGCCCAAGATAATAGGAGAACCCTATTTAGCTCCCCCATCATAGAGAAAGGCTTCTCTCTCCTTTTCCACGTTCTTTCTCCCCTCCTCTCTTTTCCAGCCACCACACCAATCCACCCTGCCGGCAATCCTCGCTTGATAGGAGAGCCGACAGCGCGATAACACCGCCATCACCACCTCCTCCTCGTCCTCCACTATCAGCCGCCACCATCACCAGGAAACAGACCACCACCACAGAGCACCACCTCAGCCACCTCACGCACAGGACAGCACCCTGTTTCGCCACAGACCTTCCTCCCCTCTCTCGGCCCTCCTTCCCGTTTCCCTCTCTATTCCTCCACTTCTCTCTCTCTCACGACCACCGTCGCTAACAGAACACGCCATCAGCCGCCGCCGCCGCGAAACAGAGCTGCAACCACCGCGACTCTGTTCCGCCTCGCCACAGATTCTTCTCCTCTTCTCTCGGATTCTCTTCGTCTCGACCTCCTTCCTGCATCCCTCTCTCACGACCACCGTCGCGAACAGACCACGCGACCACCACCACCACCACGCGAGACAGAGCTCGTGACAGAGGCCTCCCTGTTTCGCATCCTCCTTCGTTTTCTTTGTGTTATCTCATTCTTTCTTCACCCTCTCTCTCTTTTGCAGGTTCAGAACCAGGTCGGAGGTGAGGAAGCTCGCGAGGAGCGAAGAACAGCGGCAGAGCAGGCGTTGTTCGGCTGAGAACGACGGGTACTGTAGCAGAGGCGCGGGAAAGATTAAAAATTATGTTTTACGCTATTGACATCCCGGTTTCTGCTCTGTACCACCACAGAGCTTGTGTAGTCCTTTTTCTCGGGATTCGCGTCCGTGCAGAGATGACTTCCACCTCCATTGATGCTGTGACCACCGCTACCATGGAGAGCTAAACCCTTCGCCAAGGCTACAATGAAACCACAGGGTTTCCTAGAGTTTGTTGTATTTAAATTTATTGTTTTCTTTATGCTTGAACGTTAAACACATTTGATTTCTGAGTCTCAATAATTTGTTTTCACCGATTATATCCTGATTAATTATCTAGACTAGTCGGTAGTTAGAAGTACTCTTTGTTGACATTCAAAGCCTGATTTAATCAATTAATCTGAATCTGTGATTGTGTGTGCCGTAAAAAGACACGCAATGCTAGGGGTTTCGGATTAGTTAAAATAAACCTGTGATTGTGTGTACCGTAAGAAGACACGCAATGCTTGGAGTTTATACCTTTGCTGAAATCAATTGCGAACTTAGATTAATATTTAGGTTAGTCATGTTAATTCTTGAAAATAATAATTTGGATTACACAAATCTCAAAGAACCTGTGGTGGATTCAATGCCTTGGTTTCCCTTCTCATATTCTTTAAAACTTTTTATTTTGTTTTTTAATTTGATTTTTAGTTTAGATATTTTAATTGCTGTAACCCCAATTTAAATTAGCTTAAATCAACTCTGAAATTTAATTGCAACCACAGTCCTTGTGGGATCGACCTGTACTTGCCCTTGTCTACCAGTTAGACACTGTGCACTTGCAGTTATTAAAATTAGGTTAAATTAACCTTTTTATTTATGTTAGTTAAATCTGCATCAGGTACCCGGATAAATTCATGCCTAGGGCCTCGAATAGTCAAGAAGCTCAACCCATCCAAACAACTCGCATCCAATCTTCGGTTTCGACAACGCGGAGCCTGTCCTTAGCAGCAGTGAGTTAATTTTGACCGCGGCAGGCCGCCCCTTAGCGGTGGCAAGCATAACGAAAATATATGCCTTGACCTCATCGAGCGCAACCATCAACTGTTCCACCCGCCTCTCAGCGATATCGCGAATAACGGATTGTTCGATCTCAGCACAAGAAGCCTTATTATAAGCCGCATTCTCAGCGGATAACTCCTTTCCACATCACGTAGACGGGCACGAGCCCCATCGAACTTGGTTTTCAAGGACTCAAGTTTAGCAACAAATTTATCCCGCATATTTTCTGCCTCAATCAATGAAGTCTGAGCAGCACTGGCAGTTTTTTCCGACTCTGCGCATTGCGCTCTCAACACGTCAAATTGAGAAAGAACGCGAGGAAACACCAACAACAGTGCTGCCAACCTTCTTTCCAAAGAAACCACTTGATCACGACCGACTCGATAGATCGAGCCCATTACCCCTGCATTGGCGAGATTATTCATCTCGTCCATTATCTTCTCAAGACCATAATCAAGGTGATCACATGGATCCAGTACGGGCATCAAAGGTCTTTCCACTGATCACTTGTGCCATTCATTTATCAACCTACACACACCATCTTGCACGTCAAGCTGAGTGAACTAGCAAAACGTGCCATCTGACTTGATACAGATATCTTTTGGTCCAGGCTCAGTCCAGCCAACCCATGGATGAATAACACAAGGATCTGGAAGCACGAGGAACCATCCCCAACAGCGGGAATGGTGGAAGGAATAGCGATGACAATGAAAAAACCATTTTTACCCTCCTGTCGAGGAGCAACCATAGCAAGAGAAAGACTAGTAGTGACGGCGGGAACAGAAGAATCTAGACGGGCAGGAGAAGAAACTAAGAATCTGGCCACCACCAACAACCTCTTTAGAATGCTCCAATGCCAACTGAAGCATTTTATCATCAATAGCCCGGGGATCACCGTTAGACAATTCATCAATGTCCGAAACACCATAAGCAGAAAGTAACCTATTTTCATTATCATCCAATGAACGAGTAGTCTCTTTCCCACTCATCCCCAACACCAGCCTCATCTCCTCAGCCTCTTCGAGAAATATGCGATCCTATTTCACTACATTTTCGCAGGAAGGACTCGGACGAGAGGTAGCCTCAGTAACATCCTGACCAGGACTCAGACGGGATGCAATCCGAGCAGAACCACGAGTAGAAATCCATTTCTTCCTCGGAACCCGACCAAGATCTTTCGACAATTGCCTCAACGGACTAGTGAGCCTTGCAAGTTTCTTTTTCGGGAAGCCAGAACTACGACATTAACAGGAGCATCAAGATCTGTAACACGCCTACAATCAATGCTAGGACCACTAACGCCAACACGAGTAGCGCGAGTGGTAATCTCCTAACTATGGGACTCAATAAGCAAGACCCGCTTCGCTTCATTCATACTGTACAAACCACTATGATCCAGGATGTCCTCGGAAAGAAATGCCTCCACAAGAAACTGGGGAAGCTTCAAGAATTGGTTACTGATCCTCTACTCCTCCATAGTTAATTGAAGATTCTTCCGTTTATTGGGAACTCTGAATGATAAAAAAAATTAGACGACCTCGCAGTTGGAAGTAGTTAGAGTTAACATAAGCATAAAACCAAGACCTTGACCAATCACAGATGTCATCGCTAAGCTTTTTGAAGCAAACAAGATAACGAAGGAAGCAAATATCCTTGGTCACCATCAGACAAACCACCTAATGCAAAACCCTCATAGTCAAAGGAATGCCAGACAAAATAGTCTTCGTGTAAGAAGAAATCATTACTCTCCAACCATTAGGATCCATTTGAGCAGGAGGAATGCCCAAGAAGTCCAAATACTCCCAAAATAGCTCTGGAACTAGAAATCAAAAGCCGGAAGAAAACATGCACAGATATAGTGCGATGTACCCAGACCTTGGATTACAAGGACTGTCGTTTTGTCTAGGCAAGATAATCTCGAGGTTGGGTGGCAGATTGTAATCAGAATGAAGACTGTCCAGCGTCGCCTAAGAAGCTTTCTTAGGAGAAAATGAGCCTCACAAAAAGCTAGCGACTTACCGCTTAATTTATCACCAACAGACATTGTTAAGGATTATAAGAGCAAGGGGAACGAAGAAGGCGAAGGAAGAAACGAACCCTAATTTCAAAGATAGCGTAAAAAGTGAAAACAAATTTGTCATGTCCTCTTTTATAGAGCCGGGCAATGAAGGGACTGCTCATGGGACAACGTGCGAGATGAGATGGCTACGTGAAATCCCAAAAATGTGCGCAAAAGCTAACAAGCAAGCAAAAAATCGAGACACCAACCCATAAAAAGTTACTGACAACATCAAAATAGATCAATCCTCATGGCCATACACGTGGCAGAGAACATCCATCACAAGGATCTAACATCCCATCTACTGGGCCAGCTCGTAAAACCCAAGAAGAATAAAGCCAACCACAGAGACCCAAACAAGGCCCACTATAAGAAGATATAATAAAAGCCTGAATCTAGGCACGAAAGAATCAAATCCCAAGTCCAGGGCCGATACGAGTTTCTCATAAATAAGAGAAATGTTACACCTAAAAAGAGTCGTGGAGGGAGTTACGCCTCCACGAACGTATCTCCATCAAGGAGGAGACTGTTACGAGAAACATCTCCTTCCGCTGCACCTCACATGCCTAAGTCACGCAAAGAATTAACCGCGACCATTATAAAGGTAAAGGGAACATTCGACATAGGTATGCAACTTTAACTGAGTTTTGTCTAGATTTACTTCCTTCTTCAAATAGGGTTGCTGACTTAAGCATTCGAGTGCCTTTGGCCACCAAAAAGGTGGTCATTTACAATCTAACATTTGTTTTGTAGGTCAAACTAACAGGAGGACGAGTTTTGGATGCATCAAAAGTGTTAAAAAATGTATTGTCTTGGATTAGGAAGTGTTGGAAAAATCATATAAAGTAAGTCGAACCTATGACTTTCTCTAAAAGAAAATTTGTATGGAATAACTCTAAACTATGACCTTTTCTAAATAGATAGGAATAATGATCATTGAAGCAACAAAAACAGTTAGACAATCAAAGCATGGATTAAATTTAATATCGATCTTACAAATCAAAAGGGTGTTTTAATGTTTCGGAGATAAAAGACAACGGGGACTTATCCAATCATGAAGATCTAATGGTTGGGAGTCAAAAATAGCCTTTATGTCTTACCATCAGTCAATACCGAAGAACAGTGCATCGGTTCTGATGATACATAAAATTGTCACTCGATCATGTTCATATGCGTGGCACAAATCATCATAAATATTGAAGGATCATTACGAAAGAGATGACGAGAAGTACTCTATCTCAATGAAGGATGAGCCGTTATAATAAACAACCCCCTTCATTGCGCCAACCGAGCTTAAATCATGCACATAGTTAAATACCTTCATCAATGCACTCCTTAAATAAGGTAAAGGAAAAAGTATGAGAAAAGGATTTGATTCAATTATTCTATCAACACAATGCAAATTTTAGCAGAGTTTTGTCCAGTTTTGTCTCCATCTCCAACTGAGTTACTGACTTAAGCATCGGAGTGCCTTCAGCCACAAAAAAGGTGGTATTTGGCAATCTAACAATTGTTTTGCAGGTTTTACTTATTGGAGACTTAATTTTAGACGCATAAGTTTGGCGTCGTCCATGTGGAATGAAAATTCCTATAAAAAATGGCTATGCTTGATCACAGCTGAGCAACAAAATGGGAGCATATTAGGATCGACCATAAGTTGTTTCCAATATCAATGGTAACAAAAGTTCCAATATTCTGTTTTGGTTAAAATGACTAAAATTGTGTCCTGTAAGTTAGACAGGTAATCCAAGTTCATCTTAATATAATAATGCAAAACTAAATTTTTTTCAAAGGGGCACCAGCAGAGTTGGTAGACGTGTCGCCTAGAAAACCTTAGGTTGTGGGTTTGAACCCGGTTGGCAACATAATTATTAGTTTAAAGTTTGTTGGTTGTTTTGGACTTTGGCAGATCTGCAGGTCTACTAGCCCGAATAGAAGTTGGCCCGTGGAGGACAAACCCGAATGAAAAACGAATCTTGAGGACGAGTTCGAAGGATGGGCTCGAATAGAAGTTAGCCTATGGAGGACGAACTCAAATAAAAAAATAGAATTCGGATGACGAGTCCGAATAGAGGCTAGCCCACAGAGAACAAGCCTGAATGAAGGTCGAAGTTGACGGGTCGTAACAGAGGAGGACATGTTCGAACAAACGACGAATTCGACTGGCCTGAATGGAGATGAATTCGTCTGGGGCACGAGTCTGGAAGACGGACCTGACAAGCCTGAATAGAGGTTTTTTTGACCCTGATAGGCTTGAGTAGATAAGGAGGACATGTCCGAACAAAGGACGAATTCGAATTCGACTGGCTCAAATGGAGATGAGCTCGACTGGGGCACGAGTCTGGAGAACGAACCCAACAGGCCCAAGTAGAGATTGGTCCGGACTCATCTGGTTCGGACTCATGCAGTTGACTATGATGATTTGTTAGATGACTTCATAGGTTCACGGAGCTCACCTTGTAACGGACTCATGCAACTGATTACGATGTCTCATCACAGCCAACATCTGGTCCAAACTCACGAAGTTCGAGTACAATAACCTGTCACAACAATCATCTAGTCCGAACTCATGCAGTCAAAATTCAATGATTTCATCCGGTTCGAACTCACGCAACTTGACCCCGATGGCTTGTCATATTGACTTCACATAACGAATAAAGAAAGCCATCATTGATAAGTTAGTGGCCACGCAAGTGAGCCCACTAACTAAGGGGGAGCAGCTGATGACCTGCCGTTGTCTGTTCTGAGGGGCGACCAGATGCCTATGTCGCCATCGGGTGGGGTTCATCTGCTTGCATCGAGGGATCCTTCAAACCAGGGTACACTTTCCTGTTCTGGATGTGATTTGGGAATTCATGGACTTCCTTGGGATTCCTCCGGCCCAGTTGGGGCCTAATGGATACAAAATTATCCTTTTCAACATGATTAGGGCGAAGGAAGCTAGTGTCCACATGACTCCACGAGTGATTCAGTTGCTGACTTCTTCTCGGTTGAAGGGTAACGCCACCTGTAAGATGACGTCGCCAGCTTGCTTCGCGAATCTGCCAGATGACTTCAAGTTTTGGCAGAAGTATTGCTTTTTAGCCCACGCGGATTCGAAGTACTTCCAGTTCAGGGGTCGTCCATTCGAGCGAGAGTTCAAACCACTTCATAAGTACAGTTTTTTTTTCTAGTTTCGTTGCGCTTGATCGCATGCTAATAGTTGCTCATGTTTATTCGCAGGATGGTTTCCCACGACTCCTCTTACCATGGAGGAGTTGAACACTATGGAAACGTTCCGTGGCTTATCAATGAGGAACGTCGAATGTTATATGCATTCCAAACTTCATTCACATTGGGCTGTGGGACAACTAGCACATGGCCCCCACTCTTTACCGAACATCGTGAATTAAGCTTGAAGTTAAGGCCCCTTCTAGGAAGAGGAAGGCCGCTGGGGCCAAAGCTCCTGTCTTGTCCCACGAGAAGGAGTCGTCGGAGACGCTTGCCTCCTTCGAGAGTTCGAAGTGGTCTCACATCAGAACTGAGTTGTCTTCAACACGACCCACTTCAGTAAGTAAAGAACACGAGTCTGATTGCCCCGTCAAGGCGAAGGTCGATGTATCTGGCTGGGAGAAAGTATCTTGCTGGGAGAAAGTATCTTGCTGGGGGAAAGATTACCTACAATTTGCAGGGGTTGACCACATGTCGAATCTCAATGTTGTGCAAACGGAAGCTTTGAGTGAGCGATTGATGAGGGTTGCAATGGCGGCCTCTGTCGGTGCCGATTCATGCCGGATTGTTCCAATAGAAGGTTCCCGTGAAGATCCGCCTGAGGTTCTGGAGGCTGATCATCCTATTGGTGTGTTGTTCGATAGTGGGCGTGGTGACACATGCCGAGTTTCTTGTAGTTTGCATTGTTCACCATCTTGTTCCAAGCCATAGCTCGAGGTGTTGGAGGGTCCTTTGGATAACTTGCTTCCTCCCCTTCCTCCGGATACTATTAAGTCGTCTCACACTAAAGGGTCAGCTGTTTGTGACAAGGGAAAATTGCGGAGGAGAGCTTGGGAACAATGGCAACTATGAAGGGTGGCACCGGGGTAATTTCTTATACGAGGGAGCTTCATCCGAATGCGCAGATAAGCATGTTTGCACCGAACTTAATAAAGATAAGTACCCAAGTCTGGCATCGGGAGGTTGACGTGGAGTATGCTTCGAGGAAGCATATAAGTAGGCGTCATAGTTGGCTGATGGATTGCACTCCAAAACCCGAGGATGATACGCTAGAAGGGCGTATGGACAAGGGTTTAAAGTACCTTATGCTGGGTATGTCTCACTTGAGCCAGGTGGTCATTGTTGGAATGGAAGTCGAGGCGGCTCGTGAGAGGGTGTACACCATGGAGTGTGTATTCTCACATATGCAAGCGTTGTATTCTGGCGCACTTTATGAAATTGAGCGGCTGAGGAAGCAGGCTGAAGAGAAGAGGTCGGAGCAGTCAGCCGTGGTTGCTGAGACTCAGATGGTTCGTCTGGAAGCCCTTGAGCGTGATCTAGCGGAGGCGGTGTCTACGTGGGACGGATTCAAGGAGAAGTTGGATCGAACCCGCCGAGACTTGGAGGTCGCGCAGGAAGCAGTGGCTGAGGCGCGTTCTGTACTACGGTCTCTCGCTGAAGAGAATGCCCTAAAGAAGGCTAACTGGGTTGAAGCACCAATTAGAGTCCGATGTGGAGTTCAACGCTCGAGAGGCAAGGAAAGCTAAAGACCAGCTCGAATTAGAGACACATGAGCTCAATGCAGTGAAGAGCAGTTTGGCTACAGAGCAGTCTCAGGTTGATGCATTGATTGTCAAGTTGCAGTGTGAGCTTGCTGACGCGAAGGCCCGAGAGGACGAGCTTCTGCAGGAACAAGGCAAGTGTGAGTTTCACTGGGTCGTACACAACAAGTTGGAAAAGCTAGAGCTGATGAATGAGGAGCATCCGGCATGGGATCTTGGCCGATATAAGAAGATGTCATATGTGGACTTGTCCGTTGCCTTTGCATTGTTGGACGAAGAGGGCGGTTCCGAACCTGATGCTCAGGTCGTGGCGCGTATGGACGTGACCCCTGCTCCTTCCTCCATTCTTTCCTCCATTAAGCTTAGCTCTTATGTTTCTGTACCTTCTCCTAATAAGAAGTGAGCTTTGTATACTTGTACCAATTTTTCTCCGTTTGTTAATGAAAACAGTTTTATCTTGACTGTGTTCTGCACTTGTTTTGCATTCGTTGTGCCTATTGTGCGTTTTCCATTTCGCCTTGTCGTTTTACTTTGGTATAGGCTGGTTGGATCGATAGAAAGTCGAGTGGTCTGTCTGCAGTCGAGAGCTTGACCATTTGCGCTGCGAATGACTCAAAGTCACTATTGCATAGTCATGTCCGATAGCGGGCTTGTCGCTAAAAGTTTAGCCGAGGGTTGCATTACCCGAGTTGTATCTTGTCCTTAAGGTAAGCTGCTGGAGGCTTATCTAGCTTGTCTGATTTGTTCGCTGCGGCTGCTGCCATAAGCTTGTTGCGATAGCCAAGCGTACGCGATGGAGCATTTGTACCGAGTCAGGCTTCGTAAGCTCGAGTTGACATTCTATGTAGCATCTATCCAAGCATTGGCTGGACTATCTATGTGTCGACGTGAGTGGCCTCTGTTGATAATAAAATGTCAGTCCGTTTGAGCATGAAGACACTGACTGAGCTAGGATTTATCTTTACGGCCGTTGTTTTGAAGGAAAACGGTGGTCACGTGGCGAGTTGCTTGGGGCTCCCACCTTTCGAACCATTTATGTCCGAGCATAGTGGACTACAGGTTCGGGTAATAAGGATTTGGCGACCATGCTGAAGAGCAGTGGTCTCATGGCGAGTCGTCAACATCAGTCAAGGACTGACTAGTCTCCCACCTTTCGAACCATCTATACTCGCGCAGTGGGGGCTACAAGTTCGATAAGAAGAGGTTCAACAACCAGGCTGAAAAGCAATGGCCCCGTGGCACTCTGTCAAAATTAGTTCGAGACTGACTAGGCTACCACCTTCCAAATCATCTACACCTGTGCGCATCAAGCTACATATTTGGGAGTTTTCGGCAGCCACACTGAAGAATAGTGGTCCCGTGGCAAGACGTCAGAATCCGTTCGGGACTGACTAGGCTCCCACCTTCTAAACTATTTACACCCACGTAGTGGGGGCTACAAGTCCAATGTTGGTAATTCGGCGGCTAGGCTTAAAAATAGTAGTCCCGCGGAATCAGTTCAGGACTGACTGGGCTCCCACTTTCCAAACCATTTACGCCCGCGCAGTAGGGGCTACAGATCTGGGTTTGGTAATTCGGCAACCAGGCTGAAAAGCAGTGGTCCTGCAGCGAGCCGTCAGAATCAGTTCGAGACTGGCTAGGCTCCCGTCTTCCAAACCATCTATGCCCGCGCAGTGGGGGCTACAGGTCTGGGCTTTGATTAGAAGCTTGCGTTGTCAGTCGTCACCAACTAGGCTTACCTGATCGGGTTCAGCGATCATTGACCGCGAAGAGGGCGATGATCCCTGGCGAGTAGTCGTCACCAGGCGTGATAGTGTTGATTAGACTCTCACTTCCTAAAACCGTCCTGATCCGCACTAGACGAACTAGGTGTCTGGATAAACCAGAAGCCCTCGTCATCAGCTTCAGCTGACTAAGCTTGCCTAGTCGAAAAGAGGTTCTGCCTGCTAGAGGGCGTGCGAACCTACGTCCACCAGTGTGGTGCATTGTGTGGACAAAATTATCTTAAATTAGCTAGTGATCCATCGGTACGATCCATGTTTTAGAGTAGATCGAGATTTCTAGTGTTCGTGCAAGACATGTGGTAGAATACTGTTTGAATAGTAGGCATAGCCCATGGGGTCGCAAATGAAGGGTTCCTGCATGTTTACACTATATGTACGGCATAGATCACGCGGTGGCACGTGTACGACGCAGGCTGCGAGATAGTTGAGTATCGGTTACTCCTCAATTGATTAGGTTGCGTGCAGCGCCATTAATTGGACGAATGTGGTCTGCGTAGTTTCCATGGGAACCGTCGTTTCCTCGTTTCCCATACGGTATTCAATGCTGGCATTTAATGTTGAAGCACCCGTTTGGTGAACCATCATGTCTATATAATGGTGTCCCTCAATCATTGTATGCACTATCTTTTGCAGAACATATCACTTGTAATGTTCTTGCTTGAAGGAAATGTTTTGGGTTTTCCAAAAGCTGAAGGGAAATCTCCATCTCAGGAGTCTTCGAATGTTCTGACATTTGCACTGATCGGGCACGATGATAATCGTTGTTATGCGTGGTCACTTGTTCTGGGAGGGCACGTAGTTGATCTGCCGAGATCACGTAATTTCTTTTCAAATTGCGGAGAAGTTGTATGGATTTCCTCCCAAGGGAGAAGCCTCGGTGTTACCTTGTGCCATTGCGTCCGCGTGTACACAGTTCCCGCTGCTAACTTATGGTTGATCGAAGTGTTAGCGGATGCGCTATGCTTTCGGGGGTGGTATCTCTCAGTCACCCCGGGTACCGCGCATGTGAAAAGTGTCCTCACTTTATAACATTGTGAGACCTTGACTGCTTCGTCGCTTGCAGCCATCCTCATCTGCCTTATTCACCTCTTTCAGGGGGTTGAAAGTCATTTGAGGAAGTCTGCAAGGAGGTACAATGCCTTTTGAGCAAGTCAGCCGTCCGTTGTAAGGTCTATATCGTTGTTGGTGGGTCGCTTTTTCGGGGTGATTTGATGAAGCAATCGGCTGCTCTATGCTTTCAATCCCCTCTACCACTTTGTCCTTGATCTTGGGAAGGGGTCGAGCGAAATTCATTTGGATATCTTTGTTGTTGCTTGCGGATAGCTTGCATCAGATACCTTTGCTTTCTTCTAATCTCCTCACGTAGTTGGATTGTCTATCTTTACTCCATGTCATACTAGATTCAAATGCTTGTAGTAAATAGTCTTTTGTAACCGCCTTTGGGCGTTTGTTGTTACATCTTTCCATTAATCAATAGAGTTTTTCTTCGTAATTCTTTCTTTTTTTCTTAAATGACAGGAAATCACATAAGTCTTTAAGAACTAAAACTCTACAATGACTATGGAAAGGGAAATAAACAACTGACATATACTGACTATTGACGGAAAGAAATCGATCCCGGCCCTGAAGTGAATTCGGACGGACCTTGCGGATCATTGGTATTCTCAGCGGACTATTGAGCTTCGCTGATGTCGCAGAGGCTACTAAAGAGTAAACCTTGTAGGGGAGTTAATCATCACGCTGACAGAATGTCGAAGGGTTGTATTCCCGCTTGCCTTGGTCTCTCTGTTCCGTCGAGCTGAAGGGCAAGTTGTTCCCGTGTCACTTGACTGCGATGCGTCAGCAGTCACTTGGCTTGGCTCTAGTTCAGATCTGTCTGTGTGATCCGATTGGATCTGGGAAGATTCTATCTGCTTCAGTGCAGTGTAATGGCAACCTCGTGCCGTAAGTTGGTCTCCAAGTATCGTTCCTTCGAAGTGGTTAGCGGTGTACTTAACGCACTGGTGAAGGGTGGAGACTACTGTTCCCATTTGGTGGAGCCATGGTCTTCCCAAGATAAGGTTGTAGGTAGATAGTGCGTCTACTACCATAAAGTCTAGAAACAAAAACTTTCTCAGCTGTGGTTTTCCTGCCACTACTGCTAACCTTACCTTCCTAATCGGGAATAATTTCTCTCTGCTGAATTCAATCAACAAGTAGTTTGAAGACGTCAGATTCTTCTCTTTGAGGTCATCCATGCTATGGAACACGTTATAAAACAAGACGTTGAGTAAGCTCCCTGTGTCCACCAGAGTTCTATTCACCTCCCACCTTGCGATGGAGACCAAGATGACTAGGGCGTCATTGTGCGACGCTCGAACTCCTTCCAAGTCCTTGTCTGTAAAGGTCAAGGTGGGAATGGGGCTTTGAATCCTCGAGTAGCAAACACATTTATCCTCATCCGCAAGTTGTGTCTGCATCTCCAGCAGAGTCTACTTGGGATCTGTGTGACTGGTCTTCATTCGGTCTGACTCCATGAAGAACATAGATTATGCCCGGAGTCTCCTCTATTTCTTTGACTGACTCCCCCGGTCCTTGGATCGTTCTGGTCGCTTTTAAGAGTTCGGCAATTCTTTTAGCTTGCCCCTGCGGATCCAGTAGTTAATCTCCTACCTCAAACTCTTGCAGTCGTTGGTGTCAAGGTCGCCCTCCTTGTGGTACGAGCAGTATTTGTTGTTGACACGCTTGGAGGGGTCTCCGCATTGTTTTGGGGGTCACTTCAGATCTTCCCAATTTTTCATGTAGTTTAGTACGTCTAACAGGCTAAAATTGAGAGGTGTCACGGCTCTGGATCCAACGTAGTTGGATCCTTTCTCTGGCCTGGTCCGACTAGGGTCTGACCTGTTGTCACTACGCTTCCTCTTGCTCCTTTCTTCATCCTTGCATCTTTTTCCCTTCTTCTTGTCCTTCGAAGCGAAAGGCTTCTTCTCACCTTTAGTTTCCTTCTTTACGGTCCTCAACTCCTCTAAGGTAATGTGCTTTCGAGCGCTCTTTAGGAGCTCCGTCATGTCTAAAGGGGGTTCCAAGGTGAGGTCTTCGTAGAGTTTTCCCTCCTTTAAGCCCGCGGTGAAAATTGTCACGGTTGTGTCATCGCTGCAACCGTCAATTAGTGTTAGCTTGTTGTTGAAGCGCGTGACATACTCTCTAAGCGTCTCATTGGATCTCTGTTTTAGGGAGAGTATGTAATGTGGGTATTTTCGGAAATGCTGACTCTCGACGAAGTGTGTCAAGAACTCCTTAGCCAACATCTTGAAGGAGTCGATCGACCTTGGTGGGAGGCTGTGAAACCATGTTAGTACTGACTTCTTCAAGCTTGTGGGAAAAGTCATGCACATCACAGACTCAAATCTTTCTTTGGGGACCGTTACATGCTGTTAATGGCTGGCGCAGGTGGTCGAATGGGTCGGTGGTTCCGTCGTAGAAGTCGAGCTACGGAGGAGTGAACTTCTTCGGAAGGGCCTCATTCATAATACGGTCCACGAATGGTGGGACAGAGAGACAGTACAGTAGGTCTGAGTCGTGTGCCCTTCTGCGGAGGGGGTTCAAAGGGCCGAGCCTCTCTGCTCTGGCGGTCGGTTCTGCATAAACCGCGCAACCTCTTCTACTCCAATGAGAACTAGCGGGGCTTGACTCTTATGTGTTTGCTCTCTACCGTCCTCCGAAGATGGAGGCACGTGCTGCTCCTGGTCTCTATTAGTAGGTGGAAGGTTTCGTTGTGCGAGAGCCTCCACCTCTTTGGTGATCTGCTGTATTTGAGATGACAACATATCTATCCTAGGGTTGTCGGCGCGGGAGCCTGAGTCTGCTGCCCGTGCATAACCGGAACGGCTGAAAGTGGTGGTATACCGCCAACCTGAGTGTTTGACATGTCCCCTTGTTCTCCATTGTTGCGTGATTTAATGGTCTTCGTCTCTCTGTATTTCGAAGGGAGACGATGTTAGTGAAAGGTTAGGAACTTTGTCGTCCCCACGGACGGCGCCAAATTGATATAGTTGTTTTTTTCTATCTGCTTTGACCTAGTCCTGCTGACCTGCACAAGTAACACACGTGAGCCACGGACCACCATTGTGGTGGTCGATGACACTCCGATGACAGGGATCTGAGAAGGTGTAATGCTGTAAACAGGGAATTTGTAGCGCACCTTAGCTTACCAACCTTATGTCTTATTTATAGTGCAGGAGTCTTGGTTCTACCAGGCCATCGAAAGCGTAGTTTAGGAAGGAGATTTTTGTAGAGATCCTTCTCAAATTAGGAATCGTGCTATAGAAGGGAAGTTCCATGTTAGCTCTGTGCTCTTAAATACGCGGGGGATAGTTCCATATATGAGGGTAATTCGTAAGAGGAAGTTTCTCTGTGTGATATGTACTCTAGTATTTGTTTCCTAGTCAGAAGTAGAGAGCTGTTGTAATTGCCTGTCCGAAACTGACCCTCGAGATACTTGCCTTAATATGGCTTACGAGTATTGAGGGTCGTTATGAGACGTGTGGGCTTAGCAAGATGTAAGAGTTCGGGTTCGTTTGGCGGACTGCATTGGGCGGGCTTAGAACCGCTTGGCCTGGATCAGTGTTGGCCTGACGCTGGGGCCAATAATTCCTCGAGATCATCATAGCGCGTGTATGGCTCAGGGATGTGACCGTTTTGATGTATCATCACAAGGTATGACAAGGTATACTGTCAAAGTTTCACAAAAAAATTGTGATTAATTTAGTTTAAGTTACCGTTACAAAAACACCAAATATTTGTGGTTGAGAAATGCCCTGATAGATATTAAAAAAATATTTTTAGTAATGATACATGTGTTGCAACTCTTGGGTATGATTAGTAACATGTCTTCAATGAGCTCATGCTAAATTCCTTCCATACTTATTCTTATTTATTTAAATAAATGGTCAAGTGTATCAATTAATCCCTCTATGGAATAGTTCATATATGTTTACCACACAACTTTACACGCATTGCATATCTCTTTATTTTCCTTTTCTCATGCCTCTAGCATAATAATCTCTACAAATCTTTCATATTTAAAATCTATAAGTTACGTGTTTCAAACACATTATTGTCATCTAGTTAGGTGGATTTTGTGGTTGTAAATGTTAAGAAATAAGGGCGATTGTAAAAATTTCTCAAAAGAATATGAGAAGTTGAATTGTCATGCCAATGGTCTCGAGTAGCGAAAAATATTCATTTTTTTTAACTTTGTTTCATTTAAATAGATTTTTTTAATTACACGTTAAACTGATATGTAAGCTTTTTTTTAAAGTATGGTTTAGTTTAATTCCACGTACTAGATGCTAATAGCATATTGAGCTAAAATCCCCATAGGCATACCAGAAGATTTTTCAACACAATAAAAGTCTTGAGAGGCACTGCGAAAGATAAGCTGCGATGAAAATATTTAACATCGTACGGTAGTGCCAGTGACACGAGGGATATCTTAGTTTATATTATAAATCGGAAAGGTGATCCACTATTTGAGAGATAAAAGATAGCTGAGATTTATCTAAACATGAAGATCTAATGGTTGAGACTTAAAGTAAGCATTTATGTCTTACCTTCAGTTAATCCCCAATAAGAGTGCATGGGTTCAATTCTCATACCCAACATTTTGATATTTATTTATTTATTTTTCTCTAAATATTGATGGTGGTGATTAGGCATGTAAGTATATTAATTTATTTATTTGTCCTACTCAAACATTTAGCATGTGAAGTAATGTTATAGTAAGGTAGATTGTCAAAATTTCACAAAAAATTGTGTTAATTTAGTTTAAGCTACTGTTACAGAAACACCAAATATTTATGGTTGAGATAATGCTGCAATGGATATTAAAAAGATGAATGCCACAATAAATATTAAAAAAAATATGTTTAGTGATAATGGTACATGTGCCGCAACCTTGGGGTGTGATTAGTGACACATGTCTTGATTGACAATATATATTTATTAGATAAATTTTTTTATGGTAACATCTAATTATTATTTCAATAAATGGGCTCATGCTAAATTCCTTCATTATTTATTCATATTTATTTGAGTTTCATATGGAGGACAAGTGTATCAATTAATTCTCTCTGTAGAACAATTCATATATGTTTACTATGCAACTTTACACGCATTGCACATCTTGCATGATTCTTTATTTTCCTTTTCCCATGCATCTAGTCTAATAATCTCTGCAAATATTTCCTATATCAAATTTATAAGTTACATGTTTCAAATACATTATTGTCATCTGATTAGGTGGATTTTGTGGTTGCGTTTCATTAAATGTTAAGAAACAAGGACGATTGTATAAAATTTCTCAAATTTTTTTTTCTCAAATAGTGAAAATGTTCATTTTTTCACTTTGTTTCATTTACATAAATTTTTTAATTACACATTGAAGGGACAGGTAAGCTTTTTAATCTATTTTTTTCAATTATGGTTTATTTTAAGCCCACATACCAAGTGCTAATATCATATTGAGCTAAATCCCAGAAGCATACGGGGAGAGTTTTCAACATATCAAAAGCCCTGAGAGGCACTGCAAAAAATAAACCGTGTTGAAAATATTTAACATTGTACAACAGTACCAACGACACGGGGAATACCCTAGTATCTTATTAATCGGAATGGTGTTTGGGGTTTGAGATAAAAGACAATCAGGCTTAAAAGTTGGGAAAGATGTTGATGGTGGAGATTCATTATAAACAATGATATGTTTGTAAATAAGCTGCAAGTGTAAGGGCAAAAGAAATTAACCAAAATGTGAAAAAGTTGGTAGAATGCTTATGTGGCGGAGAGAGAAAATTTGTGTTTTTTAAAATGAAAATCGTTATAACTACCATGAGCTCCATATTATGAAAATCAAAGTTTGGGGTAGATAAATTGTGGCGGTTTTAAAATGTGTTTTTTTTTCCTAATTGTTTAAAATTTTAACCAAGTTTGAAATATTGCACGACCCACCTTCTGTCGTGCCAACGGCATGGGAACTACACTAGTTCTATATTACAATTTAGAATGGTGTTTGAGGTTGAAGATAAAAGACGACTAAGATTTATCCAAACACAAAGATCTAACGATCATAGACAATTTCTCATATTTCAATTTCTCTTACATTCTTTCAATTTTTCTTAACCCTCACTTACACTTTTTCATCTTTCCATTACTCATATTCAAGTATAAGTTTATTTTTATTTTTTTACTAAATCAATTTTGATTTGTAAACATAAATTTACAGTTAGATGTTTTTGAGTATTTGCTATTGTGTGCAATTCAAATTTGTTGGGCAACTATGAATTACATTTTACCCAAAAAAAAACATATCGTGCCAATGGCACAGGGAACACAAACATAAAGATCTAACGGCCTTAAACAATTTCTCATATTTCAATATATTTCACACTATTTCAACTTCTCTTAACCCTCACATATACTCTTTCATCTTTTCCGCTTTCAATTTCTCATCTTTCAACTATAAGTTCATTTATGCATTTCTTTATTTTATTTTTTTACAAAATCTATTTTGATTTGTACACATAAATTTACAGTTGTTTTTTTTGAGTATTTGTCATTGCATGCAATTTCAAATTTATACATTTTATATTGTGAAATGAGTGACTTTGTATTGTCACTTTCATGTTTTCCAATTGATTTATTGGGCAAAATGAGTGTGTTTCATGGTGACGTATGCACAGACGGGTTGGCATGTCATGATGTTTACAAAAAAATAATCATATGATTTGAGGTTTACACACTACTATATTACAATTCAGAGTGGTGTTTTACTATTCATTATTGACTGAGACAAATTTGAGGATCTGAAATAAAAGATGGCTAGGATTGAAAGTTTTGAAATGAGTTGAGGGTTGAGATTCAACTTTTATGATGGCATGTTTGTATATATAAAACATGTGGAAGGGCAAATAAAATGAAAATTTTGTGAAAAAAAGTTGGTGGAATGTATAAACGGATATACATTTTAATGAACATTCAAACAAAGACCCTAAACATGTAATTGATTCTAATTTTAATTGAGTTTTACTTTAAAAAAATTCAGTGGAGTGCCAACTGATTGAAGAAAATGGTGAGGATGGTAGTGAGGGTGTCTAGTGCAAGATAATTAACAGCAAAAAATGGTTTATGTGGAGTGCCAACGACACGGGTAATATAGTAGTCTATATTATAATACATAGTGGTGTTTTATTATTCATTACTGACTGGGACAAATTACGGATTGGAGATAAAAATGGCTAGGTTTGAAAGTTGGGAAATGTATTGAGGGCTGAGATTCATTTCTTATGATGGCATGTTTGTAAATATAAAACGTGTATAAGGGCCAAGAAAATGAAAAAAAATTGTGGAATGTAAATGTGGCGGAGAGAGAAAGTATTGTGTTTTATTTTTTTGGTAAACTTATCATAACATTCCACATATATGTCGGATTTTGGTAAACTTGATATCGTTGAAATGCATTTTTGAAGATCTTTTCAACAAAATCAATTATCAAGACAAGCGCTAAAATTAAAAAATATATATTTAATTGTTAAAAACGTCTAATGCATTTCATGCCGTTAGTATTTTTCAAAATTTTCATAGGAATGAAAAAGGGTTTCTCAAGACATATTCAAACAAAGAACTCGAATTTTAACAAAACCAATGATTAATACAAGCGCTAAAATTTTAAAATATATATATTTTATTATTAAAAAAATTTAATGCATTTCACATTGTTAGCATTTTTCAATATCATACCAGGAAAAAAATTGAGACAGGCATTTTAATGTACATTTAACAAATACCCTAAACTTCATGTTTTGGAGAATTCAAAGTTTGGAGAGAACTCACTCTTGACATTTGAGTTTTTCCCAACTGATTCAAATTTTAGTGAGTCTAACCCTAAAGTTTACAATATATATTTTTACTTTAGAATAAGTTTGTACTTCAAAACTGATTGACGAAAAAAGTGGGGGTGTTCAGGGCATGATATTTATAATAGTCGTTGCAGGAGTGCTAATGGCACGAGTATTATACTAGTCTATCTTAAAAATTAGAATGAGGTTTCACTGTTCATAAGGAATTGGTGATAAAAGATGGCTAAGATTGAAAGTTGGAAAATCTGTTGAGGGTTGAGATCCATTTCCTATAATGATACATTTGTAAATATAAAACATGCAGAAGGGCAAAAAAATTGACAAAGCGGTTAAAAAAGTTAATGGAATGTACATGTGGTGGGGAAAGAAAATTTCGTGTGTTTTTCCTCAAAATTAAAATTGTCATAACTATTTATTTGGTCGTCGAATTTTGGTAAACTTGGTATCGTTGGAATGTATTTTTAAATATCTTTTCAATGAGACCAATGATCAATACAAGCGCTAAAAATTCAGAAATATACATAATTTATTATCAAAAAGTTTAATGCATTTAACGTCATTAGTATTTTTCAATATTTTTCAAAGGATGAAATGGGGAACTTAATGCTAATTCAAACAAAGATTTTGAATTAAAGTTTGGGGAGAACTCGTTCTTGCAGTTTATTTGTATTTTTTTTCAAAAATTTCGATCGAGTTTGATTCTAATGCCACAACTGACTTCATATCGTGCCAACGGCACGGGTAATACATCAGTAGTATTAAACATAACAATAATTTTTTTTATTAGGGCCCTGCACATGCCCAGGGCGGGCATGCTTATAACACTTATCCAACTTGAGAATATGCAAATGAGGCAAACATAGACACACGGGCACGGTCTGTTTAATACATGTCATAATGACTAAAGGGATTAATGTTAACCACTTTGAACAAAATCCAATTATCATATATTTTTTCACTCATGTTGTAATATCTTAGTTTTCTTTTGTTTTGAATAAAAACATCTCTGGATCCCTTCAATTTCGTTCTTCTTTATACATACACATTACAACAATGAATAGTAAATAATCACTGCATCGGCCACTCAGCCAACTTCAATGGCATGTTACAAATGAGTAGTTTTACAGAGACCAGGTCCAGCTTGGATGCTTCAGAAGCTTGGGCTGGCTTAAAGTATATGAAAGATTCATTCAACTGACTGAAGGAGGATACCACCGTACTTGTCATGAAGCTGAAGCGTACAGCACATCTTGCTGCTTACAGCAGTTTAATAGCTTGCATTGCCATTTTCCCATGCCAAAAATGGATTATTTCAGGTCGGCACCATTGCTAAGTATCCACATTTCTTAACTTGGATCTTTAATTGATTCAGTTTCACTTGTCATGTTGCTAGGACAGATGGAAGTGAACTTACAGAATTGACATTTCCATCGCTCATCTTCTGACACGTAACTAGCTTCTCGTTCTCCCATCCAGAACTCTAGATGGGATTTCAACTGACTGGTGAGCCAATTGTTGTCATATGTGAACTGCTCTTCACCCAACAATGAATAATCTCCTTGGTATTCATACCTGCAACAGCATCGAAGTGGAAGTGGAAGAAGATAACTTTTAAAATGTATTGCATCAAAGCAAAAATAGAGTAGAAATCCTGGAAACTTGTAGCATTGTAAACAAGGTTCAAAATCTTTTGCTTCTCGAGATGCACACTTAAGAATACTCAGCTTTTTCAATCTCAATTCTTATGTTAATTTTCAAATTTAGAATTAGGGATTTGGCAGTTATAACTTTTGAATACTTTATCAGGACTTGCGTATAATTTTCAATAGTTATTAAAATTCTTAGTGTGGTGTAAGAATAAGGTTGAGAAGCTTAACAAAATCTCTTTTAGGGTTTCGAACTGAACCCTTGTTGCAAACTTCATACCTATGATTCTGAACTTGATAGCTTCTGTAAAGTTCACATCATTTTGTCCTAGGCTGATACAGAACAAGTACATGCCAACGCAATTTTATCTCCCAGACAAAACATTAGGAAAATTTCACTGTAGTAAAATGGGGGAAAGAAACAGAATTTTCAATCCAAGTTTTAGGAATTTTGTGCACTCAATCTTGGGCACTGAAGACCTTCCAATATGTAACTGCGTCTCAAGAGAGTTGCATGGACATACTAATTTTCATTTTCTGGAGCACTTGTAGATGGTTCACTACTAAAGCTGTGTCAAAACAAGAAAGATATTATTCAGTCTTAAAAGCTATATCACCTCAAGACAAGCTGATCATTAGCTGGAGGCAGAGTGCAACATTCATTTTGGTAGAACATCACTACATCTTCAAAGGTCTGCTCATGCAAAAACGAATATTTAGATATAGACAAAAAGAAATTAACTAATCATACACCTTCAGTTAGTAGGAAATGATATCTTTTGTGTGAATGTGTAGTATACCTTTGCAAATAGGCCGGAGCTAGCAGTGAGATCTTGAATTTCTTTAGATAAAATATAACGAGGGTTCAACCCAAATAACTCGTAGAAACGGTTTGCTGGGAATTTATTAGTAACTGCATTGTCCCATAAATACTTGTAGCACATTAACTGAAGCCTGCCAAGGAGAAAAAGTACTGAATCACCTCACACTCCAACATAGATAAATTATCATATTGTCTCTTGAAAGGACAAAAAATTCCAAGGGCTCAATTGATTAAGCAATATTCAGGAAATAGCACATCCTTCAAATTGGTCATTTGGTATGATAAATATGTGTGTAGCATGGCAACAAAAACAAGGAAGATAATTTCCCTACCTTCCATTTCTCTTTTGTGGTTCACCGGGAAGTGTAGCCTGAGAACGAGTTTTTGTGTCCACTAATAAAGGACTTCTTACAGTTTCAGTTAGAGGCATACTGATTTCGTCAATCACTCCTACCATCCATACACCTTGCACAAAGCCAATTCTGAATTCAAATAAGCGTAATCAATTAGAAAAATATTAAATAATTACTCAATGTAAAGTTTGTAAATGGGAAAGATACAATTATTTATTTGATCAAGCTCCATTAAATATAGGGAAACTTCAGAATTTCACCAAAATTTGGATTTGAAACCACTAATATGCCACCGGGTATGATATTCAAGGACAAAACTGTAACTCAGAAATTGTAAAACATAGTGGATGAGATTGAGATCATATCTTAGTTTCATACATCAATAAAGGGAGGAAATACATGCTATTAGTCTAGCAGATCAATTGCCACAACTAGGAAACACATGAACCAAAATCAACAGCGAAATTCAGCAAGAAAGATATATGCCATAGGGCTGTCACTTGTTGGGAAGGTTAGATCATCGAGAGTCAATGTAGGTTGGCCTGGAAATGAATTTTAAAGTTTAAATCGGGGTGGGCGACGGGACCACCATAATTTGGGAGGAAATCTGATCAGTGGCGGTCCATTGCACATGAATTTTCTGTTTAATCCTGTTGGGATAGAATTCACAAGTACTCATTTTCGGTTCAATTTGATTGCAAAACAGAATGCTATTACTTGGGAAGCCCAGCCAAGAAAGCATAAAGCTTCCTAGTTCCTACGAAGAGAATCCCAGTTCAGATACAAAGATTTTTAAGAGGGGGTTTGCTGAAGCCTAATGACGAACGGAATACAATCTCCATCGGCAAACTTGAGCTATCCATAACTTTATTTTCGAAAATCCTAAAAAAAAAATTGTTTTCTTTTTCTATTCCTCAAAATATGTCATAGGAGCAATTATTTATAAACTCCTTCCAAATGGATTCACAGTGGTGTCCGCTTCACCAACTTCCCAAAAGAGACTCCACAGAACAGGAGACAACTCAAATCGTCCCAAAAAGGAGCACTAAATGTTTATACTCCAAATGGGATGTGTTTTCAATCTCCAAATCACGTAACACACAAGCAATCAAGTTGCATCTGTCTATGGGATAAACAATGAAATTCTAGGCAGGATCTCCTTCCCAGATACCAAATGCCAAATTATGGATTTTGTTTCATTTTATGCATGTACAACTGTGAGTTATTTTGAAGATTTCCTTTGATGTGTTATCTTATACATGTGTACTACACCAAAAATGCAATTAGGATAGGTCAAACTAGTATCACATTTGGGTTAGTATACACTCTAATTGAATTTGAAACAGTAAGGATGCAAGTCATTATGTATATGCTTTAAACTAATCATTTTCAAAATGCGTAACATAAATCTTCTATTTGTTTTTAACAAAATGATTCGATGGATCATTATACAAAATACTAAATCTCGTGTTGTGTGGGTAAATGAACTAAGAGGAGTAATAAAATGAAGAGAAGGGGGGGGGGGGGGGGGGGGGGGGGGATCCAACTTACATTGGCAACTCGCGGGTTAATCCTTCAAATAATAATTGATTTGCACCAACAACAAAATTCATCAACCTTAAGGCCCAAGCATCCTCAGCTAATTCAACCTTTACTTCCACTCTTTGTACAACCTATCCTCCATTATAAAAATAACACAAACAGAAAACAAATGAGGATGGTGTTTAAGCAAGAACATTTGAGCAAAGTTTGCAAATTTAACCAATAAACTCTCCTAAATATTGCAACGTTCTGTATAATTCACAGCTAAAGCATGGAAATTTACCTCTTGTTCAAGTTTTTCATGTCGAACGGTCCCTGCTTTCATAACTTCCGTGGCTTTCGGCTTCCCACGGAGGAGAGAAAATTCCATTTTCTTCTCACACCACTCCTAAAATCACAAAAACAAACAGACCCCATCACTCAAAAACAACCTTTATAACCAAATTTCATTCTTTTCGAACCAAATGCAATCAAAAACATACCGAAGCAGTTATATCAGTCACCGAAAGCCCTCTTTTCCTCCTAAATCGATACAAAAACGATTCAAGGAATCTGCTTTTCTTCTTCTTGGCACTCCCCAAATCTTCAATGTCTCCAAGTTTGGGACTTTGGGTGGTACAAGTTGTTGTTAGTCTCTTTTTCGAGTGGCGAGTGATGGATTCGATTGATCTGACGTTTATAAGAAATTGAGGTCCCGAAGAAGAAGGGGTGGGGATTGAAGAGGGTCTGGAGGCAGTGGCGATGGCGAAAGCAGCTTCGATGAGTGCCATTTCTTCGTCGCTAACGATTTCGATTGGAATTTCAGAGGGAGGAGTGATTGGGGAGTCGGCCATGTTGTGTTTCTTCTTCGATACGTTGGTCAATCATTGCAGAGGAGATGAGATGACCGTTGTAAACACGAAAACAGAGGGACTTCTTCTAGGGCTGACGGTATAGGTGAGAACCCAATGGTGATGGGTCGGCTGGGTGGGACCCCTGAGAGAAATTTTGTATCCAGATTCCAGGCCCAACCCAAGAAGACCATGAAACATCACAACGGTTCGGATCGGTTGGCGGACCGCATATATTTATTTATTTATTTTTTATTTTTTATTTTTTGTGTTTTTACACTTTTTACCAACCATCACGAGCCAACCATGTTTGCTAGCATTTATTTATTATTTTATTTTTTTGTGTTTTTACATTTTTTACCAATTCTCTTAAAAACACAACCACAAACACTAGAAGGGATAAAAGTGTAAAATAAATGCTAGCAAACATGGCTAGCTAGAATTGTTGATAGGACAGTAACACGACTTGTTTCATTCAAATATAAGTTAGTTTTCATTTGGCCTCCATTAGTTTATTGTTATTTCTCTTTGACTCCCATTAATTTTTGTATTTCAATCTAACACCCATGACTGCGTTTTTAACTAAAAGTTGACTAACAAATTTAATCCAAATTTTTAGAAATGACAAATTTACTCCTACACATAATTTTCCAAACCAAATATTTTTTTTTCTATTTTAACAAATTACATCTTTATCTTTTTTAATTCCTACCAACCAACCCTCTATGTTTTTTTTTTTTTAAGAATCGTGATTCAATGAGGTTAACCTCACGGGACTCGGCGAGGTTAACACTCTCTACCATTGGATCTAATAGATTGATCTTAGGGCTATATTCCACTCTTAACAATAAGAAAAATTATGGTTAAAGATTTTCTCCCCATTTCCAATTTGATAATCATTAAGAAAAAAAACAGTGTTCTAAAAATCGGTCTGGGCGGCCTAGGCGCTAGAAGGTGGAAAACCGCCCAGATTAATGGCTGGGCGGGATCTAGGCGGGGTCTAGGCGGCCTAGGCGGGGTCTAGGCGGCCTAGGCGGGGTCTGGGCGGGTCTAGGCTGACTCTAGGCGGGGTCTAGGCGGTCTGGGCGATTTTTATTTTTTTTAATTTTTTTATTTTTTAATAAGGCTGATTGTGTTCTTATTTTATTTTCTTTCCTATTTTTTAGAAATAAACTATTTAATTGTTTTTTATTCAGTATATGTCTAAATGTAGCAAATGATGATTACTTAATGAAATTCTCAAAGGATCTGCCGGTACCAATTTTACTAATGTAGATTTTATCAAACATAACTGAGGTTATTCATGCAATTTGAAGAAAAATAAAAGAGTACACAAATTCAAATTTATATAAAGTACCCATCATGACCAACTTCAGTCATTTGAGTTTTAATAAATTTTGTTCACGATTGTTAATTTTTCATGTTTTTAAATTTTGCATATGTATATTGGCATTAAATTGGATGTAATTGATAAGGTATTATGCTTAACTTTTGTAAATTATTAAAGTAATAATACAAAACCTGCGCCCGCCTAGGTGCCGCCTAGGCCCCTGGGCGCTAGGCACCTGCTCGCCGCCCGCCCAGCGCCTAGCGATTTTTAGAACACTGAAAAAAAATAGGAAAAGTAGTTTCACTAGGTTTCTTTCCCGCATGAATGTCTCTACCTTCAACAAGAACTCTTATTCTCATTCACAAACTCTACAAGGCAATTGAGAAGAAAATCCAAATCAACCCCCCACCCACCATTGTGATATATTTTTTTATATGATCTAGTTAAGTTCATTTACGTTGAATGTGAGTTTATTAGATACCAATCTTAAAAAATGATTTGTGTGCAGCTTCACGTACTAGTGAATTTTTACTGAGTCATGGTCTTGCTTCAACTTTTGAACTTTTGGAGTTGGGCAACTTTGGCATGTATACGGTTATTTCGATAATTATATCTTTTTGTGAATTTTGATTTACTATTTGTATTCTTTTAAAACAATAACTTATTATTTGTATTTGGTGACTCGCAGGTTAGCACAATAACACGTGATTTTGATTTTCTTCTCAATTGTCTTGCAGAGTTTGTGAATGGGAAAAATAGTTATTGTGTGAAGGAAGAGTCATTCTAGCATAAGAGATTTTCTTTTCAATTGCCTTGCAGAGTTTGTGAATAAGAAAAATAATTATTATGTGAAATTAAGGTCATTTTAGCGGGAATAGAGACCCAGTGGAAGTAGTTTTCCTATTTTTTTGTATTAATAATTACCTAATTGAAAACATGAAGAAAATCGTGTTCTAAAAATCGGCTTAGGCGATAGAAAAACACCCAGATTAATGGCTGGATGGGTTCTGGGTAGTCTAGGCGGGTTCTGGGTAGTCTAGGCGGGGTCTGGGCGGCCTAGGCGAGTTTTTTTTTTTTTTTTTAATAAGGCTGATTGTATTCTTATTTTATTTTTCTTTTCACTTTTTTAGAAATAAACAATTTTATTATTTTTTTTTCAGTATATGTCTAAATGTAGCAAATGATGATTACTTAATGGAATTCTCAAATGATCTGTTGGTGCAAATTTTAGTAATGTAGATTTTATCAAACATGACTGGGGTTATTCATGCAATTTGAAGAAAAATAAAAGAGTAGGTTTGGATATTTGTCCACAAATTCAACTTTGTATAAAGTACCCATCATGACCAACTTCGGTCATTTGAGTTTTAATAAATTTTGTTCATGATTGTTAATTTTTCATGTTTTTAAATTTTGCATATGTATCTTGGCATTAAATTGGATGTAATTATTAAAGTATTATGCTTAACTTTTGTAAATTATTAAAGTTATAATACAAAACCTAAGACCACCTAGGCGTCCGCTTAGGCCCTTGGACGCTAGGCACTTGCTCGCCATCCGCCCACCGCCTAGCGCTTTTTAGAACATTGTTCTAGCATAAGAGATTTTATTCTCAATTGCCTTGTAGAGTTTGTGAATAGGAAAAATAATTATTGTGTGAAATGAGAGCCATTCTAGCGGGAATAGAGATCTAGTGGAAGTAATTTTCCTATTGTTTTTTATTAATAATTACCTAATTGAAAACACGAAGAAAATCGTTAACCATAACTTTACCTAGTGAAAGTAGTTTTCCTTTTTTTTATTATTAATAATTATCTAATTGAAAACATGAAGAAAATCGTTAACTATAACTTTTCCTATATCACTAAAGAGTGAAATATAGTCTTAAAATTAATGTATTAGATTTAATGGTTAACCTCGCTAGAGTCGTGAGTACGCTATGTATTATTTATTTCCCACCAACCCACCTACTATCACTTTCTCTTTTTATTTGTTAATATTCTTATCTCTATTTTTTTAACAGAAATTTAGCCGGCCTAGAGGGGCAAATTTATATTTTTGCCCCTCCTCCAAAAAGTGTTTTTGTGGTGTGTGTTTAAAGAGGAGGGGCAAAAATGTAAATTTGCCCCAGGCGGGTTTCCCAAGCCAGCTAGAAGGGTTCTTTTTTTTAATGAGCCCTTCTTAATATCGAGGTAATGGGCGAGGAAAGGGAGCGAGGGATGTGGGGTGATTACACCCATCCCTCGTTGTCTTTCCCTCGACATTTAGAATTTTTTTTAATAACCTCTCTCTACCTCTTTTTTTGGAAGAGCCCTTGTAGGAAGCGAGGGGTGGGTAACCACCCATCCCCCTCGAGATAAGAATGTCACAGCTCTGAATGTACTGAGCAATGCTAGGGAGCACTGGTATTTCGCCTGGAGTTCAGCCTGGATGGTGCAAAGCACGTGCACCCCGCGAGGTGCCAATCACGTGGGCATTAAAAGGGCAAAAAAAAAAAAGATCTTCATTCAAAGTTTGGATCTTGAAGGTCTGCCTTGAACACAATCAAACCCAGAACATCTTCATTCAAAGTCGAATCAGCTGAACTCCCATTTATTTACTTAGTTCAGCAAATGTTGAGCTTTCATTAGAGGTCTTCAAAGAGATTCAACTACTAGCAGAGATTCAAAAAACTTCCCCATTTATTTAGCAGAGATTCAACTATTAGAGCTTCAAAGAGGTCTTCAAAGAGATTCAACTATTAGAGCTTTCATTAGAGGTCTTCAAATAGATTCAAAAAACTTCCCCATTTATTTACTTTGATGGATTTGAAGCATAAATATAGATCAGACAAAACTACTAGCAGAGATTCAACTAGGAGTGGGTCTTCAAAGAGATCTCCATTGCAGTTCTTCTTCAGCAAAACCCTAGAAATCTCTGCAACAAAAAGGTGATTTCAAGCACCAAAACACAACAAAATCAAAACCTTTTAAGACCCCAGACCTCCAAATTTCCAACAACAATTTCACCGGCAGTATAAACTCTAATCTTGCTAGATTAGAGAATTTGCAGGTTATTGATCTGAGTGAGAACAGCTTGTCTGGGTCAATCCCAGATGAGTTTTTCAAGCAATGTGGGCACTTGAGAGCGGTTTCTTTCTCTGTCGATTTGGTTGTTTGTTTGTTTTTTTTTGTTTTTTTTTTTGCCCTTTTGATGCCCACGTGATTGGCACCTCGCAGATGCACGTGCTTGGCACCATCCAGGTGAATCTCCAGACAAAATTCCAGTGCATTTTAGAATTTTCGGAATGTACTCGTTGAAGGGCTCAACAATTGGCTTTTCCCCAATAAGTGTCCCCATTGAGACAATATCGTCAACAATCGTCGGCTTCTTAATGCCATAACCAACCGCTACCAGTTTCGATGGTCCCCAAAGAAGACCAGTGCATCTAAGCATTGCAAACAACCTCTTCCAACTTTTTCATATCAGTTTCATCATCCCATGGTTTCACGTCAAAAAGAACTGAGGATTTCAAACTCTTTTTTTATTTATTTATGATGTTTTGACATTTGTCTCCTTTGTTGCCTTCTTGTCTTCATCAGTTCATCTAGAAAGAGATACATATCATCATCTTTAGTAGCAGCCTCCATCCGAATCACCTCAAACTTATTCAACAAAGCCGAGCGTGACGCCGACATCAACTTGGCTACGCCTTCAACGTCGTCGTCCGCTCCAAGATCGCTGTCGAGTTCGAATTTGCCTTGGCATAGTCTCGTGCTCTGACATCCTTGCCTTCACTACTCGTGATTTGTCAACATGGTGGCGGCCCCTTCCATCAGAGTGAGATAGGGTTTTGTGTGGGGAGAAAATAGAAGAGAAGGAGAAGAGGAAAAGAGAGATTACAGAGAAAGTGAAAGGGTTTGTAACAGTGCTAGGGTTTGGTGAGGATGGGTTCGCTGGGCAATTCCCACATAACATTTCTGCTTTATTGGTGGAAATTTGTGCTCAACATGTTGATTACAATGATCTGGGTATAAGATTTAAACACTTTACTCGAATTTTCTTTTGAATATGTGGTGATTCTATTTTACTGGTTAAAAAAGCTTGGCTAAAATTTGGAATCATTATCCCAATTCCCACGCAGCGAAAAAGGTAGAAAAAAAAGTCTTCATTCAGTTTGGAAAATTAAGCATTAAAAAAATTGAATGAAATTTGTTAGTCTACTCGGTTGAGCACACATAGTCATGATGTTAGCCAGGAATACAAAAACTAATGATGACAAAAAAGAAATAGCTATAAATTAATGAGGGCAAAATGAAAATAAACCATTAAAATATTTAAAAGATAAAACATGAAAATAATCTGACATGTTAACAAATAAACTTGTTAACACCCAACACGACAAAAAATCAACATGTCAACCTGAAACTAACCTACTAACCTGGCATAAACCGATGTGAAATGAACTATTTGACACAGACAAACTTGACTCAAAAGTTAACAGTTATATCGGTTGACAATGGTCAATATGGTAAACCCATATACAACCCAATCCATTTAATGGTTCAACCCGAAATGGCACGAAAAAACAAAAACATGTGACCCCAATCCATTTATATTATCTTATTATGGTTATTTTATCACGTTCACGCCAATTTAACAAGTCTATCCAAGAGTTAACCATGTCTTAATTTAGATTAATTACATAAGTACCTTTATTTGATCATTGAAATAATAATAATAAATAAATAAAAATCACTTCATTTTATGTACTTTGAGGGAAAAATAAAGGGTGTTACTTTGGAACACCATCATTTTCACTCTGTTACACCATCATCCTTATCTTAATCTACTGAGTAACACCACCACCCCTCTTAATTTTGCAAGGTTTCGCAATTCAACTGAAATTTTGTAGCATAGATTGCTAAATTTCAGATTTTTTTTTTGTTTGAAATGTATGCCAAATATTGCCTTATAGGCTGCAAGAATATGGTTGAAATTCGCAACATATGATGCGAGATTTTGCTTGCTTCAAACTCGCATATTTGTAGGGTAAGATAGGCCATTTCCTTCTTTTCTTTCTCAAGTAGTTGCTACTGATACTGATTCTACTCCCCATGTTCATTAGAGTAGTAGTAGAAGAATTTAATGACACCATGGGCAATTGGGCATCAATGATTTCTCTCTCGTTTTCGTTAGTTTGTCCAAGAAGAAGAATTAGATCGTGGATGGTTTATGAATAAAAAGCATGATGAGCAACGAGTCTTTTTTTTTTGGTTTTATTTTTTTAATCACTCTCTCCCTCCTCACGTGCGCGAGAGCATGATCTGACGCTATCCTTTCCTCGCTCCCTAGAAGGGCTCCTAGATTTTTTTGTTGGGTAGGTCTAGCCAGCCAGGTTTGCTGGCCAATTTTGGGTCAGGTCTTGGCTATTTTACATTTTTTACCCTTCTCTTTAAAACACAATAACAAACATCACTTATAGAATGGGTAGAATTGTAAATGGGCCAAAATTTAGCCCAAAACTTGCCACAAAACACGGCCGGGTAGAATTGGGCTTTTTGTTTCTTATTATAGGGGAAAAGTGATAAAGTAAAAGTTCCCCCAAGCAGGCCTTTACTAAAATAACCTCAATTGTACTTCGAGTACTAGTGAAGTACTCCCGAATCCCAATTGGCTACTTTTGTGAAAAGTAACATAAAGGTCAAGTTCAGATTTGCAGTTTGCTTGCAGCATCATGATAGCACCAAAGTTATTTTAGCCACTGAGCATAAATTGTTTTCAGATTTGATAGGGACTTCTTCATTGTTTATAAAAGCGCGCTCTTCTTCTTCTTCTTCTTCTTCTTCTTCTTCTTCTTCTTCTTCTTCTAGATGCACTAAAGAAAGATTATGAGCCATCTAAGTTAATGAAAATAAGTTTAATCACCTAATCTCAACTGTAACATAGTTTTAGAACAAGAGTTTGCCTTGACTAGTTGATTGAGATTGCTTTAGGTAAGGTTTTCTGCCGTCAATTGACCAAGTAATTTCACATCAAAACCGATCCAATGGCATATGGACCACCAGTGGTAAAAAACCTGGTTGATACTATAACAGGTTCATTAGTAAGGGGTTGGTTTTGGCATGAGTTGCAATCAAGAATAGATGGTACTGATTAAGGGAGTAATATGAGTTATCAACCAAGAATAGAATGTATTGATCGTAGGAAATTGTATTTGCCTTACTATGTAAAGAAAAGAATATGGAAGGAAGAAATTGAAACCCCCACTATCAACAGTTGGATCATTCAGACAGGGACCTCTTATAGGGAAGGTTATTTGGGGATCAAATATCTGACAAATCTCACTTGTCAATGGCAGTGCACACAGACTGATCAAAATACATGGCTTTCTTACTCTATTATGATTATTTAATTTTTATATGGTCTAAATGGATTGACCAATTAGTATAAACTACGAAGGAAGAGTATGAAAAAAAGAAACTGTGTTTATCCATTTTTATGCAGAACAAGTCAAATTGATTTGAAATTCTTAACTAATATCCAAGAAAATAGGGGCAAACATACATCAATCAAAATTTGAATCACAAATCAAAATAATGGATTTGGGTTATTATCATCTGTTTCCACAAGAAGCACAAAGCAAAGGAACCCAAACAATTAATTGATGAAAAGAAGAAACTGAATTCAATATCGAGATTACGTAATTTATGAACTGCCTTCAATAGACTAATCACCCCCAAACCAATCCCCAATTGAACAATAAATCGGATTTTTTATAGTAGTAAACGATGTAAATCAGACCCCGTTCTTCTCCACTTTGTCTTTCGGTCAACCCCTTTAACTGATTCGCATATTTTGTTTTGTCTGTTTTTGCTTTGATCGGGTCCCTCTACCTGCTTCCTCCATTGCTAACAGCTTCTGCTGGGAGACCTAAGTCCTTGATGGAGGTACTGTCTATCTTGGGTGGTCCTGAATGTCGCCTTGGGGCGACGGGGGAGGCTGGAAAGGATAGCATCTTTTTGACAGACCTGGCCGATCCCCTATCAGGTGTCTCAATATTCTCGAATCCCAATGGGCTCTGAAGTCTGGCCTTCGCTTTAGCAGACTGAGTTGGTGCCATATAGCTAGGAACTGATGGAGAGCTTACAAGGCTCTCATCATCCCTCACAGACGATCCAGCAATGCTATGTCGTCGATAGCGTTCTGACTGCATGCTGATCATGCTTCTTGAATCATCTTGGGTCCACATACCACCACCTCTTGGGCTTGCTGACTTCATTTTACCAGCCACATATGCCGAAGATGTGGCCCTGGATAATGGAGTTGAAGGCGACTGTCGGCCGGGTTTCTTCCCTGATGGGGTAGGTTTTTCCCCATTAAGGTCACGGCGGGCATATGCTTTGTTAATCTCCCCTCCAACACTGCAGCTTGTGCTCTTCACAGATGCTTGATCATTCACCTCTCTCTCCGTTGTGCTTCTACTCTCCCATGGACGGGCTGCCATCCACCTTTCAAGCCAACTCCATCCCCAATGAGGATTGTTTGGGTCCATGAACATTGGGTTGGCAGATCTTGAAGAATTCTTTGACATTTGCTGCAGAATCAATTATACTACATCTCTTAAAAAACGAGTTTATTCAAAGATTGGAGAAACATAAGATCGATCAGAACAAGCAGTAATTGACATGATACACAAACAAGCTATTAGACCATCCATCATGGTCTCAATGTGGCACAGGGAAAAGTCTCAATCCACTCAGAGAACATTATAAACAAGCTGTGGGGAAGTTTTTTTTGTTTGAAAGGCAAGTGTGCTGTCGGTGGATATAGAACCCAAGACGTGGGGGTTAAATCACCACAACCTTAACCATCCAACCAGACTACCATTGGCAGCCGTGGGGAAGTCGAGGGGCACGTGCTGGTTCGAAAGAGTGAAAAGCTATCCTTCCCTCTATCTAAGATGGATAAAATACTCTTATATGGCTTATATGCAATATAAATTAATAGTAGTGTGGAGAAACCTTTACACAGAGTTGATGCCATCTCAAATGGTGTGTGACATATAAGATGCACCAACAAGCCTGTTAGGCACTGATGGTATTCCCACAACAGTTAACATTAAAAAAAAAAATAAGGTGGATAATTCAACCCTTAACAGGTTCTGTAGGGTTCAGAACTTCTGGACCATTACAATTAGGTGCTACCTGGTGAGAGTATGCGTAAGCAAGTGCTCTTTCTCTTCTCATGGTTGCATCATGCTTGCTTAGCAGATTCGCTTCAACTTGCTCTTTTGATTGAATACTATCATCCCACTCATCACCCATCTGTTACAGAATTCAAACAATTTAATGATAAGAAAAGAAAATTTAAGAGAACATGGCTATAACAAGTATAACAAATAGTATGACCCATCTATCATTTCCTATCATAAATAAAGGTTATTAGCAACTAAAGAGATCTAAGGAAACTAATAATGTACATGGAAGAGTGATAAATGAAATGGCCTGGTTAGATAGGAAATAGGATGAAGATTTACACTCAAGCTCTCAAGTTCTTTTGCGCGCTTTAGCTGGAGTTGCCGCTGGAGAGCTTGGTTCTCTTCTGACATTCTGATTCTCCTTGCACGGATTTGAGATTGCACTCGAGCCAGAGTTTGCATGCATCGGAGGGTTGTTGTGGCTTGGCGTTTGACTGATTGTCCACGTATTAGAGTCTTCAACCTATCCAGTCCCCTCAAAGCACGCAATGCCCTCCTTGCCTAAATAAAAGGAAAAGAGATGAAATAAGATAGAGGTGATGATCACAAAGATATCAATGTCATATTAAAGAATTCACATAATTTTGATCAAGGGTTAAAGAGACTCAGCTTGGGAAGACATGGAATTGTTCGGAAATGCAAAAACCCATGTGAAAATTAAACAATTAGTTAAGGGCATGATTTTGGTTCTGAACGTCTTTCTTAATAAATAAAATCAACAATTTAGGAGATTGCTAATACATCCTTGAGTGCTATTTTCAGCGCACACACATGAATAACCAAATGAAGAAAAAAATTTAGGAAATCAAATAATTTATCAACTAAGCAAATAAGTTAGGTACATTTATTAGAATTTTATGGTAACAAGAGTAATACCAGGTATCCACGGAATGCAGTTTGAATCTTGATTGCCGCCACTTCTTCCTTTGATTTTCCTGGGTATTGAGCGACACTAGTGAGACGAACAACCTCTGCAGCTGCGTGTGCGGCTGCAACAGCAGCCTCAGCAGCTGCTGCAGTGGCAATTGCCACCGAATAAGCATGCTTGCTCTGCTGATTTTCCGCTTCAGCTAATTTTACCTCCTTTGGCGGTGAAGGAGGAGGCCTATTGACAGTTTCTACAGTGGAAGAGGAAGGAACTTCGTCCTTCTCCAATGCAACCCCATATTTCTTCTTTAAATTGCTGGCTTTCTGATCAATAACATAACAGCAATTCAATCAAAAGGCAGAAACCAAAACTTCCAATGACTATTCTGATGTGTGAAAAAACAGATAAAAAGTGTTCTTAAGACCTTCTCCTTCTTCTTCTCCTTGGATTCAGGACTGAATGCCTTCTTTACTGCAACAAACCAGTTCCCCTTCTTCCCCATCTTCTGAACATTCGACAATTCGATCTGTAACAACAACCCACAACATTGCAAATCCAGATCAGATCAAATCAGCCACTTTCACATATAACTCAACTAAATAACTACAACTGTGACTCCTTTCAGGAAAAAAAAAACAGAAACACAAGGGAATGAAATGAAATTGCACCCACCTATTGACTGCATATCAAACAATTCAAAGGGGGCAGTGAAAAACCCATTAACAGATCTACAGCAAATAACAAGCATAAGCTCTCATTGAAACTAAACCCATCATAAAAATTCAATCTTTATTCAAAATTTCCAGCTCAAATAACAAATGGAGCAATACCCAGACACTAAAATTGAAAGATCTTCAACAATGTCAAATACCCATGATTACCTTCTAAAAAAATGAAGAAACAGCCCATAGATCTAGAGTGAAAAACAAGTCTACCGAGCCACTACAAAGGAAAGGGTACTGAGAAAACCAAAGATATAGATGCCCACAATACCTGTTTGATCGATTTCTTCTTCTCCTCCGTCTCTGACTCCTAAATGTGCTCTGCTCTCTCTCTCTCGCTCTCTCGAAAAGACAAAAAGATCAGACCTTGCAAATAGAAGATCCTGTAGCAGTCGCTAAGAAGGGTTCAACGATCAGATTTGAAGAAGCACAGCTGGGTTTCCTCATAGGTCTGTGATTGTGTACTTCAGTTGCCAGTTAGCTTTTTGTGCTGCAAACATGGCTAGCTTTACAAATCCTAAATTTTGGGTTTTTAAATTTGCGTATTAAATGATAAAAAAAACAGGTTGCCAACTATGCAAAGGACTGAACCTCGTTGGATCAGATTTGCTTTTGCAATTTGCATATTTTTGCTAGCAAGGCAAACCTAAAACTTTAATCGACCACCAATTTATAATACACCGTTGAGATAATGCAGAATGCTTCCCCAGCTAGATCAAGGAATGATCAGATCTCATAACGCCCTTTCCAAAGGTGACTACTGAAAATAAGAACGCGCAGTCTAAAAAAAAATTAATAATAATAACGAGAACACGTATATTTAGTATTTACAAAGGCCTTGCAAAATAGAAGAGATGCTCATCCCATGGGCAAGATCAAAAGCCTGAACCATCTTTTAGAGCGTGTTGCGACTAGACATTTACAAAATTTGTATGTGTTTCAAATACAAATTGAACCATCAAAATTACTAAGAGAAGTAGGCTTTTATACAATGACTATAAGGTACACATTCTCTATGGTAGGTAAGCAATCCGCATTATTCATCAACATTAGAGTTGGTTAAGATGGACCCATAGCCTTATTAGATTATTTGTCTTTTAAACAATGAAAAATTGAAACAACAAACCAAAACGAAACATAATGCGAATGAGACTAGCTAGTAACTTGGTGATTACTTGTGATCAATAATTAGACTAAAAGTTACTTAAAAACCTTGAAAAACAAATTAACACCCTTTTTGTTTGGAAATCCTTGAATTGGGATGAGTTAATTGAATTTCTGCCTTCTCCATGGATAAGTTATTGTAATGAGGGGTAATCATAACTTGTGACGGGGGTAATCAGAGCACAGAGAGGAGACATTGATGTACCCCACATGTTACAGTTGTCAATTTCATTTATTTATTGTTGTGGAAAACAAGATATTTTGCTACCTACTGATAGGGGAAGGTCGGATTGATGTACCCCACATGTTACTTCTTGGCTTTCTTTCTTGTCTGGTACAAAAATGATGCACTGTTTTTCATGAAAATATGCAAAGGTAGAGATGTAATGGTGGAACTCAGTGCAAGTGCAAACCTAGAGTTCAATTCATGGTGTAGTAGTTCCATTTCATTCTGTATGAAGAGCTTTGCTAGCTGTCGAGGAAACGAGCGAGGGAAATAAGGTGGAGGGGGTGGAAACCGTTCACTCCCTCGGGATGCACGCGCAAAAAGTCAACGCACACATCCCGAGGGGGGTGAACGGTTTTCACCCCTTCCACCTCATTTCCCTCGCTGGTTTCCTCGCTCATTTCCTCGACATCTAGAATTTTTGCTGTATAAATAAATAAGAGTGATTCTACGTGACGAGGAAACCAGCGAGGGAAGGGAGGTGGCAGGGAGGGAATCGTTCACCCCCTTCGGGATGCGTGAGCGAAAAAGTGGGCACACATCCCGAGGGGGTGAACGGTTCCCCCCTTGCCACCTCCCTCCCCTCGCTGGTTTCCTCGCCCACTTCCTCGACATTTAGAATTTCTGAATAAATAATCATCAAGTTTGGTATTTTCAAAATTTCGATGAGAATAGTATTAAGAAAAATGTAGACTCAAGGTCGAGTCAGGCTCATACTAAGGTACAACTTAGTTGTTCAAGTCATAAGATAAATATAGTGTAGTATAAGCGGAATAATTTGTTCATCATCATCATCATCATCAAAGCCCATTCCCGAAATTTTAGGGGTCGGCTACATGAATTTTGGTTCTCCAAGCAATGCGATCTTCCCACATTTCTTCACCTAATCCAAGCTCAATGATATCTTCATTCACCGTCTTCATCCAAGTTTTCAACGGTCGTCCCCTCCGTCTACACCCTCCATTAACTTGCCAATCTAAACATTTTCTAATTGGCGCCGTGCTTGGTCTCCTCCGCACATGACCAAACCAAGTTAAACGTCTTTCTCTAATTTTTTCCTCTATGGGCGCTACACCTAAGTATTTCCTAATTCTTTCATTTCTAATTTTATTCTTACGAGTTTTACCACACATCCACCTTAACATATGCATTTCTGTTACTGTCATTCTATGCGTATGTTGTCCCGTAGTAGCCCAACATTCTGAACCGTATAGCATGGCTGGTCGAACAATTGTCTTATAGCATTTCCCTTTTAGCCTTGCAGGCATCCTTATATCGCACAATACTCCTGACGCCATTCACCATTTCAACCAACCAGCTTTAATCCTGTGGTCTACATCTGCTCCAATAGCCCCATTCTTTTGAATTATAGACCCTAGATATCGAAAAGCCTCACACTCCGGGACCTCGACACCTTCGATCTCAATTGCATTACTTCTCCCTCTTGGTTCACACCCAAAGTTGCACACTAGATACTCCGTCTTCGAACGGCTAATTCTAAAACCTTTACTCTCTAAAGCCTCCTGCCACTTAACTAATTTCTGACCTAAACCTGCACTAGTCTCATCCAGTAAGACAATATCATCTGCAAATAACATGCACCAAGGTACATCTTCTTGCAGATGTCTCGTCAACTCATCCATGACCAAAGCAAAGAGATATGGACTTAATGCCGACCCTTGATGTAGTCCTACTGTTACTGGAAATTCACTAGACATCCCACCTACTGAGCGAACACTTGTTACAACCCTGTCATATAAATCAAGTAACGAGGTCATATAAATCATTTGTTTGAGCTAGAACAACTTTAATGGACTATAAAAGAGAGTTGAAGGTGAATGAGAAGCATTTTGAAGCCTAGGCAAAAGTGTTCCCTCGAGCTCTCTAATAATGCAGACTACCATAGTAAAATGAGTTGTCATAAACACTCACCTACAACAATCATGTGTAAAGAAAGACTCTCGTGGTCTTGGAACTAAAGTGATAGTAGATGATCAAATTCAAAATTTGTACAAATAACAAGATCCTAAGTTACGTAGTTTTATAACATCATAATTTTAGATAGCCAAAATGTAGGCCCATCATTTCCACTATGTTCACCTCAAAGAAAAAAATTGCAGAATGATTTTGCCATCTACCACCGTATAAAATGATTTACAAGTGTTGTATGTTCAAAATCAAGCAAGACTTGCAAGGGCAGTCGCACCAACAAACAAGAAGAAGAAAGGAGAGGGGTATCACATGATCTAGATAATGGCGTGGGAAAATAAGGGTTTTATGAAATTTTACGCTTTGATAATGTGAGATTTCATGGGGGGAACAGTGGGATGGGAGAATAGCCGAGAAAAGGGAATGATACGAGTATATAATCACAAATTGCTCTAGAGAATAGTATTAATGGAACACGAGACTAGGTGAAATGGTATGTACATGACAGCTGCCACAACCCAAAATAATACAAAAATATGTACATAGCAGATGCACCAGTACTACAACTATTTTTTTATGGGGAGATTCATACATATCGTTACAATTTATTTCAATGTACCATAAGAAAACCTTAAATTAGATTGTGACGTTTTGCAACCAACATTTCTTCACCATCAAAATGTCACAATTATGCATTTTAGCTATGCCAATTCAAGTACGGGAAGCTCGGTCAGATCAAGGAATAATTACAACATTTTGGCTATTGGGGGTAAGATTTTTGAAGTATATAAGCTATTTGGTACATTTCTTACAGTATAATAGTTTTGTGCTAGTTAATTGATTAATGAATTGTTTGACTGAACTCTAACTCGAGTCTCTTTGAAATGTGGTTGTAAAAATCGAGTTGACATACAAATGTAATCATTGTGACTATTGTGCCCTGAGCTTCTTTGTGTTTATCATTTAAAGGTTTTTTTTTTTTAATAAGGCTTGATGTATTACTGAAAATAATTGTCCTGCACGAGTAGCTAAGTCATGTGCTTCGCGATTCATCTCGTGAGGAATATAGTTACATAAACAATTAGAGTTAATAGCTAGAAGGGACTTAATACTACAGATAACTGGTTGCCACATCCAGTTAATTTGGCTCCGTTTGATTATTGCTGGTGTTGGAATGGATCATGGTGTTGAGAGTCCCTGAATCACCAAGAAGGATTCGTGTTCGCCATTGTTGTGCCTAAATGGTAAGAAGTGTTGCTTATGCTGCTGCGAAACATTCTACCATGGTACTATCACTTACTTTCCCCGAAATAGCATTTGCAATTCTAGCACGGACCTGTTCAAAAAGCATCCACTGCAAACACACCTAAAGCACCCTGTTGGGAAGATGGGAAGTACGAAGCATCATATGTTATAACAATCGTATATGCTGTGAGTGTGGATGGGCAAGGGAAGAGATGGCGGGAAGAGGAATTGAGTGGGTGATTTTGGGCAGCCCTGAGTTTTAGCTGTAAGGCGTGAATTCTGGTAGATTGTGAAGCAGTGACTGTTGAGCTACGAGGGTCCTGGGTGGGGTCATTAGGTTGATTTGAGGATTGTAAAGTTGTGATGGCTGAGTCAAAGACTTGATGCTTGGTATTGGGTTCAGGAGAATCAGCAAGAGAAAATGGGAGTGAAAACCATTACTTTTTCCAAGAAACCCAATTGTGATTAAAAGAGTGAAGGAAGAGTTGTGGAGGAATTTTGGTTTTGCGAAAATGATTTTGTTGCGCATGTGCTAAATAGTGTCTATGACTACCGTAAATTGGGATAACATTTCTTTTTTACGGTTTTCATGATTTGAAGTCGTACTCCACATGACTTTGAAGAAATGCATGATAGTGCAATCACTGACAACAGCTCTTGCCCAGTTGATAGGAAGAGGGAAAAGCAGCCAAAGACGCCCTATAATTGGGCAAGAGAAAAAAAAAAAAAAAAAAAAAGAAAGATGAGGTGCATTTTCTTTGTGAGCTTGGCATAGAACACAACAATCATCAATGGAGATATGAATTATGTTTAGATTGTTGATTGTAGGAAGCAGGTTTTGGGTAACCTTCCAAATGAAAGAATAGCGTTAGCGGGGGCTTTAATGTGCCACATTTCCTTTAAGATTTTGGAAGGGACAAGAGACCCAGTTCCAAGATTTTGAGAGGTGAAAGCTTCCATTGTTTCTTGTACAAATACCTTAGTCGCACTTTTGACTGAAAAGTTTCCTGTTTTGTCAAAGGTCCAAAGAATTTTGTCCGTGGTTAGTGAGGACATGATGACAATATTAAGGATATCTTGGACAACTGGAAATGGAAGGAAAGATTTTTAAAAGGTCTGAATTTCCATCTTGGTTGGTTCGCATGATGATTCCAAAGATCCGAGAGAAGATGAATGGAAGATAAAATGCTTGGTTGAGTAAGGCATTCTTTCAGTATCAGACCAGGCTTAACTCAACAATCTCTATGTATATTAATTTCATTGCCTGACATAATTTGCCAAAGGAGGTGGCGTTTCATTTTTCGAAGGGTTGTGAGATTTTCTTTCCAAGCAAAGGAGGCCTTATTGAGATTAATCCAGTTTGAAGAGACTATGATTTTGGTAGTAAATGGCTTTGAGTTGCACCATGTAAGGGTACAATGGTCTTGATATGGCTAACCAAACATTCTTAGCCATAAGAGCAAGATTCTTGATCCTTGAGGGTGAGATGTTAAGCCCTCCCAAATGCTTAGGAAGGGCTACTAGAAATCTCTAGCCCGAGAGTTTATTTTCCTTGTGATAGAACAAGGAAGAAGGAGGGTTTGCATGGTATAATTCGGTATTGAATGAATAACAGATTTAATCATCATCGTTCTACCAGCTCGTGATAAGATCTTTGCTTTCCAGGAAGAGAGCATGGTAGAGATCTTATCAATCAGGAATTGGAAGTCCGAGGCTTTCTTCCCAGATACTTATCTTTTTTATTATAGAGTTTGGATCCAAGAATTATGTTGGTCATCTTGGTATGTCTAGTGTGAACATTTGCACTATAAAAGACTGATGATTTATCAAAGTTCACCACTTGGCTAGAGGTACAATAATATTTAGCCAGAAGATCTTTTATTGAATGGGCTTCTGCTAAAGTTGCTCGACAAAAGAGCATTAGATCATCTGCATAAAGAAGATGACTAAGAAGATGACTAATGGAGGGGGAGTGTTTTCTGATCCATATACCTTTGATGGTATCATTTGCTTCAGTCTGATTTAGCAAATGGGATAGAGCTTCAATAACAAGAATGAAAAGATATGGAAAGAGAGGGTCTCCTTGTCTGAGGCATCGGGAAGGCTTGATGCTTGAAAGAGGTGAGCCATTAAACAAGATCCGTAAGGATGAAGTGAAAATACATTGTTCGATCATTTTAGCTCATTCTTCAACAAGCCTAATTGTTGCACGATGTTAATTAAAAATGATCATTTGACTCTATTATAGGCTTTAGCCATATTAATCTTAATTGTCATCCAACTTTGTTTGTCTTGGATCAGATGGCTAGGCTGAGCATTTGTTGAAATGCAAAAACAAAAATGTTTAAAGATAAGGAAGTAAAATTGCCAAAACACGTGTAATCCTAACACCAAGGTGGAGGATGGACTTCACTAGGAACTGCCACCAAAACACCATGTCCATGCATGGTGGATACGTTTAGTTCAGTTTCCACTCTCTTCTTCTCCTTGATAAACACCCAATTCGGAACCAAAACAAGAACACACAGATTCACTTTGGTGATTGATGAGTAAAGAGTTAAGATGAGATCTTTAGCAAAGTTGGTTTGTTTCTTTTTTCTATTACTCTTGTTGGGAGGCCCCATTGTGAAGGGGTACAATGAAGGAGGAAAAGGAGAAGGTGGTGATGAGGGGGGAGCCATAGGAAGAAAAGGAAGAGAAGGTGGTGGTGATGAAGGTGGCAGAAGAGGAAGAGGAAAAGGTGGTGATGAGGGTGGGGCTATAGGATTAAAAGGAAGAGAAGGTGAAGGTGGTGATGAGAGGGGTAGAGGAGGAGGTGGTGGTGATGAGGGTGGCAGAGGAGGAGGAGATGAAGGAGAAGGAAGTGATGATAGGGATATGTTCTTGTTGAGGAGAGAAAATATGGTAATAAGGGGTGAAGCAGGGGAAGTGAGTGTGGTGAGAGGTTATGCAAGGAGGAGTCTATTGAAACCAATGCACATTGGGTTCATCAACATGGAACCAAAATCTCTCTTTATCCCTCAGTACTTGGACTCCAATCTCATCATCTTTCTTCGCGCTGGTACTCCTCTTTCTTCTTCTCTAATCTCATTTCCTAGCTATTGATTTGTACAATTTAGTTTGTGTTTTCGAAGACCTACATAGTCTAGACCATTAATTTGATTAATTACATACAAAGATGGCCATGACTGGAAGTACCCCATTAAAAGCTTTAACATCAGTGTATCCAACTTCACCATAACTTTCTTCACAGCCAAACACACCCACAATACCGCCTAACCTACCCGAAGCAAAATTTTCCAACAATGCAACCAAACACACCCTTGTAAAACTCCAAAAACAGTGGTACAAGTCAATATGTTTGGTTAGCAACATCACAGAAAGTTTTGGCATGGCCTTTCAAAATATCATCTAGCTTTTAATGAGTTGTAAGGGCCGGTTGTTCTTGATTTTGTTAAAAATAGACATTGCTACGAGATCAAATCCATGAGTAGGGCACTATAAGTTAAGTTGTAGATGCTCTTAGAGCATTTGTTTGTTTCACATGGTAGTCATGAAATTTGTCTCCTTCAGTTTCTCATACCATTTTTTTAGCCCATTCAGTGCTTTTGTATAATATCATTTACGACTCCTTAACACAAAGCAGTACATATCAATAGCTTAAATGAGCCAAAAGATAATATTTGAGTCACAAAGGCTGGCCTTCTAGAAGTTGCTTTGATTTAAATGGTTGTGCCTTGCATCTTGCACAAGCTGATGCAAGAGGCTATTTGAGTTGCCTTTTTTGTTATTGTGCTTGTTGGTGTTGTTTTGCTGGTTTTGGTTTTTAAGGGGCTACTTTTGGAACTCGAGGTCATTTTATGTTGTCCACGAAAAACCTCTAAGATCGATATCGCTTCTTTGGGCATGATGAACAGCTAAGACCCCTCGCAAGGCTTGGGAATTTTCTTGTATAAGAATGATTTTGCTCTTCCTCTCGTCAACCTCTTCTACCTCACCACACCACTAGTGAGTGGTATACTAGTTTATTATGTATAGGACTAACACTGAGGATTTGAACTAGAGAGGAAAAAAATGTGAGGTAGCACAATAAAGTATTTTTGGGCCTGATCAACACATTTGTAAACACAAAATTGGGAGGCCCAAAATTGTTTGTTGTCGAGGGAGTTGTCTCTACAATAAGGACAATTTACAAACCCCTAATAATTGTAGTTATGTCATTGTCATTGTGCTACGTGTACCCGAATGTTTGGCTCGATGGCCCTAATTTTATCTTTTAGATTTAGTTTTTAAAAATAACTTGGTGTACCCAACCAAATTTAGTTAATGTTAAAACGTACAAAATATGTTCTTATATTGTTGATTGGGGATTTTGTATAAAGGATTCCTAATGTAAATGTTTGGATGTCGAATTTTTTAGGTTTTAAATGCAAATTTTTGGAATTTGATATAATAGTTGCAACAATTTTGAAATTTATGTATTGATTTATGTTTTTTTTTTTTTTTTTTTTCATTTTTAATACATATTGGTTTTTTCAGCCCCTGTATGGTTAATGAACACATTGAAATTTATTGAATTAATGAACATATTGAAATTTAATGAAGATATGACCCAATTTTAGTTTTATAGTTTATAGATGATAGTTATTTTCTTTCTGTTCAATAGCCAATGGACGCGAGACAATTTCATATCAAGTGATTTTTATTATTACAAAAAAATGATAAGTCGGTGCAATAAAGTCAAAATATACCAAATTACTGATGCAACAAAGAGTTGGTGCAACCAAGCCAAATAGTCGGGTACACGTAAATTTCCTTATCTAATTCACTTAATATGATGCAGGGGAAGCAAAGATTGGGTGGATATACAAGGACAAAATTAGTTGAGAGGGGCCTGAAGATCGGAGATGTGTATAGAATTCCAGCTGGTTCAACATTCTACATTGTGAACACAGGCCATGGTCAAAGACTTCAAATGATTTGCAGCATCGACCCTGAGGAGAGTGTAGGTATTGGGTTTTACCAGGTAATGGACTTCACGATATTACTTTTTTCGTACACGTCTCGTGATCATTTCTAGATCACTCGCAGTGCACATTTGCTGGCTTTCAATCACATTGCTTGAGTTCTCATCATTTCTTAGAACATCTCCACCTATGAGTGGAAAGCTAAGCTAAAAAGGTCATTTTTCATCCTCATATTTTACCGTTCCATCTGGCAGGGGTAAATTATAAGGTGGCTAGTGGAAGGGCCCACTTTGACAACGTTGAAAAAAAGAGAAAGTAATAGAGAAATGTGGTGAAAGGGGGGTCCACACTCTTATCTTCCTCCTGCTTTGAGTGGGGGTGGCACTCAAGGTGGAGGGAGATAAGAAGCATAGCTTCAGTGCGTAGACTTATACCTGTGATCGTGTCGTGTCAGATGGATAATTTTTCTTTCCCTTCAATGGATGGAGATGGTTTTCGGGGTGGAAAGCTACCCCATGGGTGGAAATGCTCTTAGTGAGTTAAAATGCTATATATTGATGTATTAGAAAAAATCTAGTTTTCGTAATACTACCAAATACTAGTCGATAATCTATCAGTAAACTTACAACATATTTGAAAACAAGCCTATAGGGGTGGGCAATGTCAGTTCGGTTCAGTTTTGAGCCCAAACCAATTTCGAAACGATTTCATTAGGTTTGCCCGAAACCGAAACAAATCGAATTTTGTATTTGTAAACCAATGAAATCGGTTGAACTGAATTTTGGATCGGTCCGATTCGGTTGGGCCGAAATTTTGAGCTCAAGCACTTGAAGGCTTTCATTAAAATATGCCCAACTTTTTGACAGGTCCAATTTTTAGTCCAAAATTGAAAACTGAGAGAGAAGGGGGTGATTCAAGTGCACTGCAGTGCATTTGTTGCACTAATCAGGTATTGAAACCTACCTGTTTATTTATTTATTTATATATAAATATAATTAATCGATCGTTCAAAATTATAAACCGATTTCGAACCGTTTATAACCGGTTTTTGCCCGCCCCTACAAGCCTATATATAACATCCATTATGATTGTTAATTTCTAGACCATATTTGATGAGGTTAGAAGGTTAGGGGTTGTTGGGGTTTATGATAGTAGATAGTTTACTATAATGGGTCTTAGATAATGTTTTGTTTGATGCAGCCATTTTTCAATGGTGGAGGATTGAATCCAAAGTTGTGCTTGCTGGCTTTGATCGACAAACATTACAAACGGCATTCAATGTGAGTGTGCAACAATGATCACCAAAATAGTCATTCAATGATCTGGAAAGTATTTACATACCACTAATGAATTTTGTAGGTAACCTCGAGGCTATTGGCTGATGTTCTGGCTAACCAACAAGCTGGACCGATTATATATGCCAATGCAACAGATGAGCCAGTCAGATTGGCATCTCTAATGGAATTAAAGCATCGCAATGGACTAGAACAAAGGGATGTTGAAGAAGATGACGAGGCTTCCACTAGTACGGAAGAGCCAACAATGTGGGGAAGGCTTACAAACTTGGTCTTTGGCAGTCAGAGTCAGAGTGAGAACAAGAAAGCTGTGAAATTGCCTGATCCCTACAACATTTTTGATAGGGATCCTGATTTCAGGAACAATTATGGTTCAAGTTTAGCCTTAGACGATACCGACTATGAACCTCTAAAACATGCTGGGATTGGTGTTTATTTAGTTAATCTCACTGCGGTAATCATCTGCACCTGGATGTGGAGTTGCTGCGATTGCGGTGTCCATGAGTTTATCAGTCATGATTATAAATTAATTTTAGTTAGACTAATAAAATGTTTCACATGCAGGGATCAATGATGGCACCACACATAAACCCAACAGCAACAGAGTACGGAATAGTACTACGAGGATCTGAAACTGTGCAGATTGTGTACCCAAATGGTACCAGGGCAATGAACGCAGAAGTGAATGAAGGAGATGTGTTTTGGGTGCCAAGGTATTTCCCATTCTGCCAAATTGCTTCTCGTAATGGGCATATGGAGTTCTTCGGTTTCACTACCCAGGCTTGAAAGAATAAACCACAGTTCCTGGTTGGACAGAGCTCAGTCCTCAAGACCATGCTGGGGCCGGAGCTTGCAGCATCCTTTGGTGCCAGTGAGAAGGAGTTGGATAGGCTAGTCAACTCTCAGAACCAATCTGTCATTCTTCCAGCCGCGCCTGCATCCCCACCACCAGAGCACAAACCACCAGTTCCAGGGAGAAGGAAAAGAAGAAGAAGAAGGGTGGAAAAGGTGGCTTGATGAATGAAGTTAGTGATATTGTAGAGAGGGTTGGAAGTGAGATGATTGTGGAATTTGATTAGATTTTATGTTTAGGCGTGCTTGTGGTCCTGATGTATATAGAGATGTATTCACTACTTGTTTTGGTTCACTTGCTGGAGTCTCTTTTTGTTTATGTTTGTATGTTAGAGTTGTGAATAAGAGAGCACTAGTTTTCTACATTGTAGCAAACATCAATGTGTGGATGCGTGAGCTTCAGATCTCAGAATTAGAATGTTTTGCTGTTTTGTCGGGCAGTACGCGGCCCTGGTTTTTTGCTTCTGCCGCTATATCAGATTGGCTTTGCAGATTACAAGATCATCCTATAAGGAATTAAAAGAAAAAAAATAACAAACTTTAAATTCATCAAACAATCAGTTTTTAATTAAAAGAAAAAAATAACACACTACCATTAATCAAGCAATGAGTTTTTTAATTAATCATCAACTTCTGGACGTAAACTTCCGAAAAGAATAACAAAAAATAATAGCAGAAGGAAAACATAACACAAGGGGGGGAAGTTCATCTCAAAATTGCTTACATCACTAACCCTTTTTCTTGCATCCTTCTTATTCTATGTCCTCTTTTCTTTTTTTCTCTTTTTGCTACTTGCTGTTATCATCTGATGAAGTGGCTGATTGGCTCTTGATGAGAATCAATTGTGATGGTATGTGCAGATGCCAGAGCATAATTATGGAGCAATCTCCTTGTGGGAGTCCCTTGAGCTTGGTTTCTTCTTCTGCCACAACTTGTTGAACAATTTTGATTGAGTTCTGCAGAATGAAGAACATTACATGAATTTTTCAACAATTGTATGGGTGTATATGTGTATATGCATATGAAAAGAGAGGCTACCTGTAAGGTTTCTTGGGAAGAAGGGCGACCCCATCGCTCGGGATCCCAAAGTAGGGAAGTGTTGAATGCAAAGCTTGAAATATGAAGCGAAGTTCTGACGTTGGGTTGATCATTTGAGTCCTTTAGATGCCATCCTACAACTTCGGACTCATTGCAAATTGGCCCTTCCATCACCACCCTCTTCCTATTTGCAGATAGCTGCGCGATTGGCCATGTTCCAAATACCCTGCATTTTGGTTTGTTAATTTCTTTTACAATATAGCCTTAAGAGTTTTTCAAAGAAACAAAACATAGGAGTTATTCTTACTATCATCTAAAAAAAAAAGAGAAAAAACAATCATGATCAAGTGATTTTCTGCTAAAGTAATGAGAGATGGAAAAATCATGATGCAAGTGCTATAGTAATGAGAGAAGGAAAATCGCGATGAAAGGTAGGAAATAACATACTCAATTTCTCTGACCTCTCCGAAGATGTCGAGGTCATAAAAGTTGTACAAATCAGAGGAATGAACGATCCCATTGAGATGATGGTGCTCGATATGATTAAGTGCAATATTCTGTTGATAATCAATTTCGGCCTCAGCATCTGTAAAATTCTCCTTGTACACCAAATGCCTGTACACAACTGGAGTCCTCAATATCTCAGACATTTCTGAAGAATCAGAATGTGGCTCCACAACAATCCACAAGAGAGGTGGAGGAACCAATGCCAATGTATTAGCCATTCTCCTAAGAAATGCCCCTTGAATTGCATCATTCGCTCTCGTTGTTGTGATGATAATCAACTGTTTTAGCGGTACCAATTCTGATAAATCCTCTTCTTCTTCTTGTTCGATTCGAGATACTTGATCCAAAACATTTGTACTAGTTGGTACAAATGCTGGAGCTTCAGTAATTAGACTCCTACTAATATTACCAACTTGTACTTCTTGATGTAACATGTCTATAGGCTCCGGCGACGGTTGGCTTGAAGCGACAAGCTTCCTTAAAACAGACTCCCTACTTGCCTTAGCGAACCCAGTGAAGAAACCCATTACAAAACATAGCAAAAAATGGAACATAGCCTTCTTCCATAACTGCACTCTCTTCTTTGATCTGTCTGATATACCCATGTTCTCTAAACCCAAAATTATTAGATGCACATCAACCTCAAATGAGAACTCTGTGGGACTCAAAACAACATTCAACGATTGCTAGATAGTTGAACTCGCGAAATTATACAAACATGGAGCAGGGATGTAGAATCCTTGGCATGGAATATTATAAATGGTTAAGTGAAAGATCCTCAAATTTGGATTTAAAAAAAGGCGGGAACTAACTAATATAGATTGGTTAATGTGAGATTGCTTGAGTTGGTGTTCCCTTAAAGTTGAAGAAATGAGCCCTTCTAGCCGTCGAGGAGAGGGGCGAGGGGGTGGGTATTACCACTCATTTCCCTTGAAATTCGTGAAGCTATGCATCTCAAGAGCACAGGCATGCATCTTGAGGGAATGAGGGGTCACACTCACCCCTCGCCCGTTTCCTCGCCATTTAATATTTTCCTAAAGAAATACAAAGATGAGTTGCTGTCTGCTCACCAAACTGGTTGTTGAGATTGAAACACTGCACCTGTTTTCAAATAGCTCCAATAATCCATGATTATAGTAGTCAATGGTGGTGATTTTGTGCATGAGATGGGACCCATTTCTTGGTTTACCATAATTTGGTGCCTCCACCAACATGGGATCAGAATAGAGTGGTAAAGTAAATATCTTAATTAAGAGCATTTGGTGTAGAGTCAGTTTCACAAACCTCACGTTTTTTGTTTATTTTTGTGAAGGGTGCAACCATAGATTGATTGAGTAGTATGTTCCTTTCAATAAAGAAATGATTGCTGTGTCAATTTCGTATTAGATGAAATATTTGAGTTTATTATGTGGTTGTAATTATTATTTTAACTAGTTGAGAGGTTTCTTTTCACAATGATGGGATGTTTGGACTCTTGCAGCATGAGCGTAAACTGGAGCCTTATTATATTGATCAAGAATTTTGGCATTTGCTTCGATTATTATAATGAAGGGACCAATTTTGGCATTTGCTTCGATTATTTGTTGTGTGATTGGTATCCTTGATCGAGAATTCTTGTGGCGATCTTTCTTCGATTACATGTTGTTGGAAATATGACTTTTTAAAATAATAAAAAATGGGTGTGAACCTGGATTTGAATCCTGAATCTCTTTCTGATTTTAGTCTCTGGATCTCTCTCTTTAATTGTTAGTCCCATATCTACTATATAACTCTTTGTGGTAGAGTTTATAAAGAGATTGTTAGGACTTGGGCTTGGACCCCTTGGGGGTACCACTCTTTTATGAAGAGGGGAGAGATAGACTCTCGCGCCCGCCGCCGTCCGTCCGTCCGGGTCAGGTCATTAAGAAAGCAACCCATTCTTTTTGCTACAAATTTATTTAAATGAAAATAAATTTTGAAACGTTTTAATTGTGTCCTTTATGTCAATGAATCTAGACATGATTTTTATCCATCTTAAAGCCAAGACGTTTTCCATGCTTTGTTTTTAAAAGCAATTAAGCTTGGACGTTTTTATTTTCATGCTTTTGTTGTGCCAATGAACCTAGTCGAGTTCTTTGTTTATTGATGAATCTATATTCTCACTATAAAAACAACACAAAGTTAGAGCTTATGGGATAAGAGTAGAAAAACAAAGAATCAGTATTTTTGCAACAAGAGCATTTCGTTTTCCCTTTTGTAATTAGTTAATTCATTTTGTATTCCAATCAAAGAAGTGTTTTTAGCTTTGTTAAATTATTTACAATGTATTGATGATTCCAAGCAAAAACAAGTGTTTAAGGGTGATAGTATTTCGTTCATCAAAAGTGCAATTGATTGAACGAGACAGAGAAGATTCTGGGCTGTTTTATCCTGGGGACGGCGGGGCTATTACACTGCTTGCACAATCTTGGGCAGAGCCGCGAAACGTCTTAAAGAGAGCAACCTAGTCCGCGACTCAACCCAAGAACAAATTGATACATTCGTTACTAACTTTTATTTGAATTTTTTACAGCAGTAACAACACATGGTTCCTAAGCTTTTAATGGTTCTCAAATATGCTGTCTACTTGTGTAGTAATGTAATTTCTGAACTTTTTCTTTTCAATATTTATCCTCTTTTTTGTGAGGGTTTCATCTCCACATGGATGATTACGTAATATCTATATTTATTAGCAGATATATATGATAGCCGAAAGTTCATGTTAGACATTAGCCCAAGATGATTTATCGATGACATATTCAACCCTTCAACTTTCAATGCTCTTTTTTTCTGTCTCTAGATTACTATTTTCGCCATTTGTTAAGGTTGTTGTTGTTGTTTTTTTTTTTTTTCAACCAAGCACAACCAAAGGAAATGAACCAACTTGATTTTACCACTTCAACATCACATTAAATTGTTATAAAACTTATAAAGCATTAGAGATCAATGGAACTGAGAGTTTGTTTTCACCATTTGAGTGAAAACTCCTTTAGCATTGACTATAAATGGATTTGAGCATGAGTTTATAATTCCTTCAACATAGCTTAGCAAAACATCATTTTTAAGCACCAAGAACTAACTATGTAATTAAACTAAGAACCTTGCTCAAGTTTGATTGAAACGAAATGAAACATTCTTGAACATAAAACTCTTGTTACCATAGAAAATGTTAATAAATTTTGAACTTCTTTACTTGATGATATTGAGTAGAGAGGTGTACAAGATGGAACAAGTTATTCTGAGTTATTCAAGGCTAATTACAATATATTATGTGTAAGAGTTTTTGCACTTATTTGATCTCGCCAATATTGAGTCAGTAAAAGGATGCTATAATGAAAGATAATATAACCATTGAGTATCATCTAGCTGTTGAAAATTTGTTGAGTATTTTGATAAGATGAGATAAGTTTTCTAAACTTAGTGAAATCAATGGCTGGCATTGTTATGAAAATGTGGTCAATCTGTAATTTATACTCTACAAATACCTCATACTCCAACTACTACTCAATCTACATTACACAGCAACACACTACAAAAAAAAGCTTTAATAGCTATGGAAACTAGCGACGGTTTTTTGATACCGTCGCTAATTATACGATTAGCGACGGCAAAAAACCGTCGCTAATTGCTTCGACATTGTTTCAACTCATAAATATAAAAATTCATCGCAAAATATTTAGCGACAGCTTAAAACTGTCGTTAATTCTTGAATTAGCGACGATAATTTAGCCGTCGCTAAGATTTACAAATAAAAATAATTAGCTACGGTAGCATAACGTAGCTAATGGATTTAAAAATATATATATATATATATATAACATTTAGCGACGACAAAACAACCGTCGCTAGGTTTTACAAATAAAATTCATTAGCTAATGGATTTTTAAAATATATATATATATAAACAATTAGCGACGACAATTGTACCGTCGCTAAGGTTTACAAATAAAATAAACACTAAAGAATTTAGCTACGGCAAACAACCGTGGCTAAGTTTTAAATTTTTTTATTAGCGACGGCAAACAACTGTGGCTAATTGGTTTTTTTTTTTTAAATTAAACACTAAATAATTTAGCTACGGCAATTTACCGTGGCTAAGTTTAAGATTTTTTTTATTAGCGACGGCAAAAAACCTTGGCTAATTGGTTTTTTGAAAAAAAAATTTAAACACTAAAGAACTTAGCTACGGCAATTTACCGTGGCTAGGTTTAAGATTTTTTAGTAGCGACGACAAAAAACCGTGGCTAATTGGTTTTTAAAAAAAAAATTTAATCACTAAAGAATTTAGCTACGGCAATTTACCGTGGCTAAGTTTTAGATATTATTTATTAGCGACGGCACCAAACCGTGGCTAATTAGTTTTTTTTTTTTAAAAATTAAACACTAAAGAATTTAGCTACCGCAATTTACCGTGGCTAAGTTTTAGATTTTTTTTTTTAGCGACGGCAAAAAACCGTGGCTAATTGGTTTTTTAAAAATAAAAATTAAACACTAAAGAATTTAGCTACGGCAATTTACCGTGGCTGAGTTTTAGATTTTTTTTATTAGCGACGGCAAAAAACCGTGGCTAATTGGTTTTTTTAAAAAATTAATCACTAAAAAATTTAGCTACGGCAATTTACCGTGGCTAAGTTTTAGATTTTTTTTATTAGCAACGGCAAAAAACCGTGGCTAATTGGTTTTTTTGAAAAAATAAAATTAAACACTAAAGAATTAAGCGACGGCCCAGACCGTCGCTAATTGATTTTTTTTTTAAATAACATTATTTTTATATCAATAACTTAGCCAACATCAACTTAACTGATAAAAAGATATTAGTGCATAAAAAGACAACAACGATTTTCAGAAATTGTAGTCAGGGGAATCGAATGCATAAATAGGTAAAGAAATTGATAAATTGTTTAGAATAATTCTTTCTTGCTTTTGTGATACTCTTTAGTAGGGGTGGGCATTTAGGACCGAAAACCCGGACCGAACCGACTACCGGACCGATCGGGTCGGTTCGGATCGGTTTTTATTAATTATAAAAGTTTCGGTTGTAAAAGCCCGGCCCAAAGTTTCTGGTCCGGGTTTCGGTTTCCATTTCTGAAGCGCGTCGGGTAACCGGCCCGACCCAGTTTAAATAGTTTAAATTAAATAGCTGCAAGCCGTCACCCCTTCTCCTCGCACAGATCCTTCCTCACCGTCACAACCATATCGCTCACAACACAGACCCATCTCCATCAAACCCTTCTCTCGAACTCATCGTCACCTTCCTCATCGCAACAACAAACCCAATCACAGACCATCATCATCATCTCCTTCGTCAACCATTCACAGACCGTTTACCCACTCACCCATCCTCACATACCCCAACGACATCGCAGCCCAACAGTCGCTGTCGTCCCCATCGTCTTCCTCGCCATCACAGCCAACCATCCAAGCCAGAGCCAGAGCTTTCGATCTGATCTGTTGTGAGAGTTTACAGAAGAAATGTCTCCCTGATCCAATGGTTCTCTCCCTGATCGCATCCAATGGTTCTTTCCCTGATCGCATTCTCTTCTTTAGTTTACAGAAGAAATGTCTGAAGAACAGATCAGATCGAAGAAGATCATATCAGATCTTTGATCAGATCGATCGAAGATATGATCAGATTGAAGAAGAAGATATGATCAGATCTTGATCAAGATATGATCAAGATCAAGATCGAAGAAGAAGATATGATCAAGATTGAAGAAGAAGATAAGATATGATCAAGATCGAAGAAGAAGATAAGATCTTGATCAAGATCAAAGAAGAAGATATGATCTTGATCAGATCTGAGATCAGATCAGATCAGATCGAAGAAGAAGATATGATCAGATCTTTGATCAGATCAGATCATATCTTGATCCACCTTACTGACGACGGGTCGAAGTCGAATATCACGATCTCTCCCTCTCGCACACAGACGAAGGGTCGAAGTCGAAAATTTATTAAACAGAGTCATTCACTCATTGGTATTATCAGTGGTTGCTCTTGGAAAAGGACAGATACATCACATGGGTTCATTGGTATTATCAGTGGTTGCTCTTTGTGGAGGTATGGGAGTTGTTGAGGATTCGTTCACAATATAGGAACATGTGCTCTATGGGATCGTAACTTTGCTACTCGGATTCAAGCCATAAAAGTTCTGAAAAAAAAAAAAGACGTCCGAAGAAAAGTTGGGTACCCGGTAAGTATGTCATTAATTATTTTTTAAATACAAATTTATATGAATTATTTGCTACTCGCTAATTAAATTTTCTTTTTTAAATTGACATTATGTTTATATTAGCGACGGTAAAAGACCGTCGCTAATTGATTTAAAAAAAATAACATTATTGTTATATTAGCGACGACAAACAACCGTCGCTAATTGTTTTTTTTTGAAAAAAAAAATTATGCACTAAAGAATTTAGCTACGGCGATGAACCGTGGCTAAGTTTTAGATTTTTTTTATTATAGACGGCAGTAAACCGTTGCTAATTGGTTTTAAAAAAAATTATATACTAAAGAATTTAGCTACGGCAAAAAACCGTCGCTAATTGGTTAAAAAAAACACGTCACCAATCCGCGTGAAACCTCATCTCAACCGTCAATAACACCAAAAAAATTTAGTTCAATCCAACGCACTAAACCAAACCACGTCACCGATCCGCGTGAAACTAACACAACCAATCCCCTTAAATTACCTTTCTCTATATAAATTTAAATTTTCTCTACAAACCAACTTAAACAAAAATTTTCTCTCAACCTCCAGAGAAGAAACCCACAGAGGAGAAGTCTGCCGCTTCCTCAACACCGATCCCGGACGCCTCCCTCGACACCGATCATGCCGCCTCCCTCGACACCGATCCTGCCGCCTCCCTCGACACCGATCTTGTCGCCTCTCTCTCCCCTCCCTTCCTCCGCCGCCTCCTCTGATCTCGGAGATCTGAGATCTATGATCTCGAAGATCTGAGATATCTGAGTTGTCTGAGATCTCTGATCTCGGAGATTTGAGATCTGAAATCTCGAAAATCTGAGATCTTGATCTCGGAGATTTCAGATCTCGGATATCAGATATTCTATAGATTGAATTTTTTTATTTTTTTTGTGGTTTTTTGTCATTTTTGTATGGATTCTTTGTAATTTTTGTATGATATTCTAGAGATTCTGTGTAATTTTTGTTATAATTTTGATCAATTAAGTTTAGTTCTGGTAGTTGATATTAATTTTCAGAATGGACAATCATTAATAACTAATTTCATTATAAAAAATGAATTATCATTTGTAATTTATAATTTGTAAATTTCATTTGTCAATATGATTTGCAACAAAGCTGTCCCTAAATAGCCACAGCAAATACCGTGGCTGTTTTGTCAATTAGATATGCAATTTAGCGACGGCAAAAAACTGTCGCTAAATAGCCACGGAAAAAAACTATCGCTAAATAGCATTAGTGACGGCAAAAAACGGTCGCTAAATAGCCACGGCAAAAAAACGGTCGCTAAATAGCCACGGCAAAAACAATCGCTATTTAGAAAAAACCGTCGCTAAATAGCCACAACAAAAAAGCCGTCGCTAACTAGCCACGACAATTACCGTCGCTAATTTCCATTTGGATTTACACTTTAGCGACGACTTTCTTACCGTTGCTAACTAGCCACGGCCAATACCGTCGCTAATAACCATTTGAATTTGTAACTTAGTGACGACAAATACCGTCGCTAGTTTTTATTTTGCCACAGTTGTAGCCAAAATATTAAATAACTTTAGCGACCACACTTTTCAAATTAGCGACGGGTTTATGCCGTGGCGAATTAGCCATGGTAAGTTTGCCGTTGTTGATTCAAATAGCGACGAATGTTTTAGCTACGGTATTGCGACGGTTGTTTTACCGTCGCTGATTCCTTTTAGCTACGGTTTTAGCTCAATCAACAACGGTTTTTTGTCGTTGCTGATTTGACTTTTTTTTTGTAGTGACAACATTGCTACCATTCAAATTGTTTCTTTATTTTTCGTTCTTCTTTGTACAATTGTTAAAGCTCAAACAATGGTAGTATGTGATGAAAAAAATTATCCACATAGGGTATGAAAATGGCCTCATTACCCTTTTCTGACAAAAAGCTATCGTACCTAGTGCGGGCCAAAGACTTGGTAGGCAGGTACTTGAGGAGAAGGTTGGATTGCTTGGCCACGACTCAATCAGAGTTTTTTTTTTTTTTGGAAGGCGAGCAGGGTTTTTATAGGATCCCAGAACCCATTAAAAACTAGAACTGGTCAACACACCATAAACTGATAAAGATGCCGCAAGCTGGGTTCGAATCCAAGACCAAGTGGTACCATCCGCCAAGCTCCAACCATTGAGCTGTCATGCCATTGGCAGAGTTGTTCGTCTCAACATCGCCATGATATAATTGGTGGTCTGAAGCATTGCATTGAGTGTCAGATTTCGGACCAGGTACCCATTTTGACAACTCTACTCCTGCTGCTACAAACTTTGCCATAGTTATCTTGACCACTGCTTCCTGTTGGGATGGAGTTAGCTTGAACAGTCCCACATCAAGTAAGGAGGAGTCGTCACTAAGGTTTATAAGAAGATGGTCTACTCCCTAAGAGCAGCTGCAAACATTTTGTAGCTTATATGATCTTGAAATTCAACTGGGGTGGATCAGTTCCATGTCGATGCTAAGGTAAACAATCTTTTGCGCAAAAAAAAAAAAAGGCAAAAGAAAACTCTTTAAATACGTTTTGTTAAATTAGATTACCATAAAATTAAATAGACAACACTATAAAGCACTTGGTTTGACACTTCAATATATATAAGGTGGAGGAAAGAGATATGAAGGAGACCTTCGCCAAACCATTCGAGACATGCATAAAAGAGGGTGATGTTGCCAGTCATAGGTGTTCATACAACAGCGTTAACGGCATTCCCACATATGCTGATCCTAAACTCTTGAATGAAACGACTAGAGGATTATCGATCTTCATGGGTGAGTGTCATTACAAGCTTTTTGCTACATATCTACTTAATTTGTTATGGTTTAAAATAATTTCCATATGTCCATGCAGATATATAATTGGTAATTGTGATTCTATTCAACGTCTAGAAGATAACTCACAGATACCTCAATGACACCCCCGCAGAAGCTGTTGGACAAGCTCTGAATGCAGGCAAGTAAAAATATATTATGAGTTGTGTTTTTCGGTGGGATGCACATATTCTTTTTTATTTTCTATGTGTAACGTCATAATATCTCACTGCATTATTGTTTTCCATGTGAACACTAGCAAGGAGTTGATTTGGATTGTGGGCACTACACTACCATCCTCAATTCGCAGTAGAAGCTGTGAGAAATGGAAATGTTGCAGAAGCAGTAATTGATAGGTTCCTTGAGAATGTGTTCATTAGGTTGATGAGGCTTGGTTGGTTTGATGGTAGCCAGGTCAATTGCAAATCACTTGGAAGAGATGAGATATGCACACAATAGAGCTTAACCTGTCAGCCTGAGGCAGCAACACAACGAACTGTCTTGTTAAAGAATGATAATAATATCTTACCAGTAGACCTCAGAGAAGCAAAACCAACGATTGCAGTTGTTGGTCCCATGCTAATGCAACAGATGTGATGCTTGGAAACTATGCAAGTAAGTTCAATCTCCAATCTCAATCAACACTAAACATTTAAGATAAGACTTTGTTAAACTGCATGCTAAATGTAGAGTTTATTTCGTTGGTGTGCAGTTTAGGTTAATTGTTGAAATTCTACTCCACTTGATGCCATTGGAGACTTGGATGTTTAAATGTAAGTTGTCACGCCCCGATTTTCGAAGAAAACGAAAATCCCAAAATCTACGTAGGATTATCCGTTTCCCCAAAACTTGGGACGTGAAATTCAATAACAACAGACACATTTAGCAGCAACACTAAAACATATTTTAGAAAATAGAACAAACTAAAAAAATTTATAATAAAACTTTAACCAGGAAATTCTGACGTTGCTAGCCCCACTAGCGTAACTCAAGTAACGTTGCTCGAAAGTCTCTAAACCTGAAAGGCTAATGGGCTACATTCCCAAAGGAATGTACCCAAGAAGCAGAAGCTCACTTGGGTCAGCAATAAAGCTGGTGCGAGTAATCTTCATCCCAAAATCAATAAATTCGCGCGTGATAAACATCAAGCTAAACAAAAACAACAAACCATCACACCAATAGGTAGTTCCTCAATGAGGCAAAGGTGTCATGCAAGAAAACACAGTTCAAAGAATTTAGTTATTCATCGAGGCCATCATATCATCATCCCAATTAAGTAAAAATGCATTTACTTATACTTACACGGTAAGAGTTGATTATGGCAAGTCTGACCTGCAGAAATATGAATGGATTTGTCATGGTGCATGAAAAGGGTTAGAAACAATGTAAGTGTAATTTATTCATTTTTATTTGAATTTGGTTCATCTTTTAACGGATTGATCACTTAGACAATACCACATTCGCACCACCTTCGTGCCGAACATACATGCATGTATGCCTCTCTCATATAAAGGAGGACTTCTCCGTCATCCATGCCCAAGTGGGGACACATCATATACAGGCATGCATTACCGGATACTCCTAACTATATGAGTAACAAAAAGCCACTCTTGGGCTATCAATGCGCATAAAGTCATGTCACATTTTTTACTGATAAATATCAAAGCCTATCTTAGGCATAAAAATTCACCACATTTCCGCAAGACTAACCCGAAGGTTATTTTAGTTTCTATATTAAGAAATGGGTGCCCCAACTACGCAAGACAACCCACAGGTTAGTTAGTTTCTCTAGTAAGATTGGGAAAATAATAAACAAAAAAGGTGTGGTAGTTCTAAGTGATACAATTCCAAGTGATTTAAATTTTCAGGAGTCAAAGTTTAATAATATCATTTATTTTTGATATTTCAATTTTCTCTCACAATGACATTTTGTCATTATAAATGGATTCACCACAATCTCCACCCATATTTTTAAGGGAACATAGCATTTGACACATTGCCAAACCATAAACAATCTCGTCAGGATATCCTCCCATGGTTTTGGGGCAACCTACATTTTTCATATATAAATTTTCTGTAACAAAACGGGGGATCAAAGCTCATTCAATATAAGGAATTTAGACTCGCTAACAAGCCAATTGGCATATAATACAATCATCTTTATCTCATCAAAATATAAATCCTGACAAATTAATTTCTCAAACAGAATTAACTCAGAGTTTCATTTGCAAACGATTACTTAGAACAAAATAATATATAGAGTGTGAGACTCATAAGTTTAGGTATAGTAGATCAAGTTTCTAAGTAAAAGCAAAATCATCCCAAAAACATACCCGATCGAACACACCCAACCCGAATGCACAAACTTGCAAATACATGCAAAACAGTTTGCGCTACAAACACACGCACATAATCTCTCTGTAACAAAACTTTCTTTACTCCTTTGACTAGCTATTCATCGAAACAATTAAGATCCCAAAATTAATAACACCACATGAAATCACAAAGCGCAAGTCGCATTATACACGATAACCCGAACCCAAATTTGCACAACCAACCCATCCTTTAAGGCAAAGTGACAACTAAAATGCAAGAGAATCGCAAAAAGGAATTTGCATTCTAGATCCATCAAACTGGTATCATATATGGAATGTGATTTTAGGGATAAACACATATATCCTAGTTTGACAGAAAGTATCTCAAATGGGGTGTCATCTAAAATATGCATAATCAGACTGTTACCAACAGGTTTAATTATTCACTCTATTGTGCAAAAAAAGGAAAGGGAGCAAGACCTGTGAGAAAGGGTGCCAGTAAAGAAGATTATGAAATCTCCAAAAGATGACAAGGAAATCAAATGACATTAACCAGCAGCAATGTCATTAACCAACAGCTGGGAATGAGTCATGGAGAAGGTCAGTAGGTGGAGTTCTGCTTGCACATCAAAACATACTATTCAATTTTGTTTGTTTCGATCCACTGTGACTATACCCACAAGAAACATACTATACCCGTAAGAAACAGTTTATCAAAGCTAAATTTTAGAATACTCAAAACATCCACACATGAATTCCATGAGGACGACCTAGAACCCACTTTCGAGCTTCAAGCAAAGATTACCACAAGAAGGAGAGATAACCAAAGTCTTGCTCACCTGCTTAGTCGAATTCCAACTCCCTAACCATTAAGATATATCAAATTTGACCATGATGAGAAAATTAGTTTCTCCAAGTAAAAATTCTTCCTTTCATCGCATCACCACCAACTCCTTATTGCTAAATCATGAGACATATGCATGACATATTAATATCCTTTATAAATGACATTTACGAAACTCAAATCTCATGAATTAACAAACACAACTTTGCAGTTCTCATAATCCAATACACAACTCCCTAGCTTCATGTTCTCAACTAAGATTTCTTAATACAACTATGAATTCTAAACAAGGGGAAATGTATGTATCAACCACATGCAAAGTGATAGCCTATCCCCACCCCAATCACAAATGAACTTGCAGTCATAAACTATTGCCCCCTAGTAATGGATACATTCAAGCAAGTACTAGTCACTTAAACACAAACCACCCGAATATAAACTCACCTAAACCATCCTATGTAAATAGGTCCAATGAAATACTCTAAAGATAATATCTTCCAGGTCATGATCAAAAGAGCATATGACAATGAGATACATTAGGAACTAAGCAAATTGACTCATTTTATTCTTGTACAACTTCCCCAAATCCATCTTCTATTTCATTAAGGAATTTCATCAAACATGCTGCTACAATAAGTCGACAGATGACACAAAATTCTAATAGGAACATTGCATCGACACCACTTTCGATTCCAAAAACCACATGCAAAACATAACAAATAAGAAGAATAACTCACCTGATCTTCCCCGCCAAATGCCTTCTTCCAATACATGCCACCCAATGTGATCTACGAGTATCCAGACCAAAACACTTGATGAAACAAAAGGGGTTCTTAAAAATTCCGAATTTAAAAACTCAAGACACACTAGAAACCATTCAAAATATGGGTTTTTATTAATCTCAATGCACTCCCACAAAACCCATAACCACAAAATACAAAACAACACAAAAACTTTCATACCGTAGGTGGTGTAACCAGCAGTACCAAGAGCTCCAGTTAGAGCCCCAAAGATCCCAAATTTGAGAAGACCCCATGAACATCTGAAGGTGGTGGTGGAGATTGGTCGTGGAAAAGAGTTGTTGTAGAAGCAACAATGGGTTCTTTGGGTGGGTTTGTATGGAGAGTTGGAGAGAAGAATCTGTTTTTTCTTTTTTTTAGAAGGTGGAGAGGAAGACGAGATTGAAGCACTCGAGACATCTCCTGCAACTCTAATGGCTTCTCTCTTTGCAAATTCAGTGGAGAATATGAGCATAAACAAAGGGAAGAATTATCTTCGTCTACTCCCGTTGAAATCTGCCATCATTGCCACTTCCTCTTCTTCTCTGTTGCTCTGCTTCTCATTCTTTTGCTCACTGCTCCAATCTAAAGTCCCTCTTAACTCTATCGCAGAGCTTACCTTTGCCAGAGAAGAAAAGAGAAGATAGAGGAAGGAGATAGGAAGAAATCTAGGGCGGTGGGATCGGCTGCGAAGGCTCGATCCGAAAGCTTGCTCGCCGCCAGATGAGAAGAAGAAAAACGTGAAGAAGGAGAAAAAAAGCAGGAAGGAGAAAATAAAAAGGATAAATTTTTTCTCTTATAGTTGGGTGGCTAATTGCCCCCACTAGAATTCTGAGGGCACCCACCATCTAAACACACTAAATAAAACCCCAAATTTTGAAATTTAAATTCAATTAAATGTACTATATTTTATTTAATTAAAAATAAAATAAATTAGTTTTATGAAATTTAGGGGTGTTACATTATACATACGTTAAATGGAATCTCGTCCCGAAATTCGAAAGGTAAGAAAAGTTAGACAAATTTTAAAAGATACAACTTGTCAAACGAAAGAAGATTTTAAAAATACAAATCAATTTCAATTTGATTTTAAAAATGCAGTAGTCGATCGAGGCAATATTGGTTATGGGATTAAATACATCTATTGGGGCAGAGTGGTTGGATCAAACTGATTTAAGGTTCCCAGGTTTGCAAGAAAGCCTAATAAATCAAATTTTTAATACCACTAATGTGGTCATGTGATCCTTGTGACCTTCTCTGGTGGTTGTGTCCAAATTTTGAACACCCAAAGGCCTCTGGTATTGTTTGGGTTGGATATACATACAGGAGAAGAAGGTGCCCGCGCAATAGCTGATGTTCTATTTGAAAATTTTAATACGGCTAAGAAAAACAAAACCATAGACTATACTCAACATATTGATTGCTCCGTGATGACATAGTAACATCATTTTCCTTTTATTTTTTCATTAGCTGGACAACTTCCAATTACGTGGTACCCTTCAAACTGCATAAAGAATCTCCCCATCCATGCAAATTCGACTGATCCCTCGACAAGGTTATCCTGGGAGGACTTATAAATTCTATAACGGTTTTGACAGTTTACCCATTTGGTTATGGATTAAGTTGCACCACATTCAACTACAGCCATGGGCGGACCTACTAAGGGGTGAGAGGGGGCAGCTGTCCCCCTCAACTTTTAAAACATTTTTAGTATATATACTTTAGTCTTAAAAAAATCAATTATATAATGTAGAATACAATATGACAATTGTTTATACAAATATTTGAATGTGTCTTTGTTGGTATAGTGGTTGGAGGTTTATCATTTTTAATAAAAAAAACCAAGTTCGATACTCTTCGAGTGCATTTTATTTTCAATGCAATTTTATTAGTAATTGCAAACATTGTTAATAAAGAAATGAATTATTTTTCACAAGTGGTATAAAACCTCTAACAAAAAATATCTAAAATAATAACTATAGAATTCAATGAAAATATATACCATTAGCTAGCTCATACAAAATTTGAGCCTCGTATAAACTATTTTTTCTATGAAATTGTATTATGATCATATTAGGTTCGCAAATTTCAAATTTTTTTTAGCTTCACCTAGATACTTATCCTAATTATTTTGTGATATTAGTTATATATTCTAGTTATTATGCTCGTTTGCTCATTGCTAAGGTTATCGATAATGACTTTATTTTGACTTAAAATTGGACTACATTTGATCCAATTTGATATATTCAATGTATATTTTATAGTTGTATTATTTTTATTAGTTATTAGCTAACTAAGAAGAAGAAAAAATTGACTTTACCATTGATAACTATTATCATCAACTAATAAGTATTTTCCATTTTACCCCCCCCCCCCCCCTACCCCGGACTAAAATCCTGGGTCCGCCCCTGACTACAACATTACCAAGCCTGCTTGTCTTGCCATCCTAATTGAAGAATAAAATTGTACCCAAAGTATCAAAATCGTTGTGAAGGTATGAAACATTGCTCGTAAAGATGGAGATAATTTGGTGTTACTATACTCAGTACCACCATCTAATATTGTTGGACTGCTGATCAAAAGACTAGTTGGGTTGAAAAGGTTGTTTTTTTTAATGTAGTGGCGTCTTATGACAGTATTTGACCTTAAATATTTGTGAAAGTTTTCTGCATTGTTAACGAGGACGCTTATGAGTTGTTCCTAGGGGTGAACATTCCATTGGAGTAGGGATGGTGCAGAAGCAGTCTCAAGAAAATTTATTCCAAATATTCAATAGTTGAAGGATCATTTGAAGTGTAAGTGTGCAACTGTTGTGCAAGGAAAGACAATTAATGAAATTTTAACATTCTCTTTTATGGCGTGTGTGCATATTATTTTTTTTAGGGGTGGGCTAATTTAAATTCGATTAATCCATCGAATCGGCTTTCAAACTAATTCGGTAACCGAATCGAAATATGAGTAAAAATAAAATAATTTAAACCGAACCGAACCAGTTATAAACGGCTCGAAATCGGTCTACGATTTTGAACCGACCGATTAGTTAGATATATATAAATAAATAAATAACAAGTAGATGTCAATACCTGATTAATGCAACAAATGCACTGTAGTGCACCCTGTTGCACTGAATCAATCTCCTTCTCTCTCAGTTTTCAATTTTGGGCTAAAAATTGGGTCAGTAAAAAAATTGGGCATGTTTTAATGAAAGTCATTCAAGTGCTTGAATCCGAAATTTTGGCCCAACCGATCCAAAATTCAATTCAATCGGTTTCATCGGTTTACAAATATAAAATTTGGTTTCGGTTTGAGTTTTGGGCAAACCGAACGAAATCGTTTCTAAATTAATTCGTGGATCAAAACCGAACCAAACCAACATTGCCCAACCTTTTTTTTTTTTTTTGAGTGAGGCTAAGAAACTAGGTTTTGCAACCAGGATGACATGTCTTCATTAGAGATGATTTTTTTACAACCTCGAGATACACATAAACACTTTAGGAATTTCATCATTCTTTCAAAATCACGCTACGTCACCCTGATTGTGAAACATGGTTGCAAAACCTGATTTCCTAACATTTTCTTCCTTTTATTTTTTATTTTTTTTGTTATGAAAAGGGATGGATTCCTTTGGAATGTGAAATCCTCAAAAGCAAAAAGCTCAAATTATTTTATTGAAAATTCTTCAATACATCTAAAGGTAAGGTTTTGGATGTATAGTGCATCTAGATAATTTTAGGTTTTCTGAGTTGTTAATTTGTAGTAACTTTTGCATATGGTGTCGTTCGCATCACACCTTGGAGTCGTCTTCCATGCATCCCATGCTACAAATCTTCGGTCGTCTTCTCGATTGCTTCTCAGGTGGCACATGATTATTAGGAGGAGCACCATTCACATGAGCATGGTGAGCCAACTCCAATTCCTAGGAGCTCTTTAGGTCAACAAGTGGCAATAAATGATTCCCATTTTTCTCCCACATTAAGGGTGTGTTTGGTTGCATGGAATCATATACCATGAGAATCCATGAGGGGACCCCTACATTTTAGGTTAAACTGATGTATCACTCCACATCCACCATTTGATTTTGTGATCAAAATGGAAGTCCGACCACCCTGGTCAAATGGTAGATGTGGAGTGATCAAATGGTGGATGTGAAGTGATACATCAATTTAGCCTAAAATATAGGGGTCCCCTCATAGATTTTCATGGCATAAAATTCCATGCAACCAAACACACCCTAAATTCCATCCCTAAACACACTCCCATGAGACAACAACAGGACAATAATGCTGCCATTTTCCCAGCTGACGTGTCAGGTGACAGGTCCCATTCAACAGCGGTTCTTCTCTCCAATAATGATAGACAGGGACAATTTTCTTATGTTACTTCGGATGCACCTGATCAGTTTGGGAAGGTTTTTCTTTATGGATCTGGGCCGGTTATGTAGGGGCGAGCTAAGGGACCTTTTCAGGCCATGTTAGCTCGGTGCCCATTACTTCTACAGATGAATATTTTGGCCCTTCTACAGGTGGAATTTTAGCTCTCTTGGGCCCAAAGTTCTTCAGCTTGGACTTTTTTGGAGTGTTTTTCATCTTCTTCAAGCCTTGAAATCTGGAGCCCAATCATCACTTAATTGGGTTAGTGGGCCTATGGCAGACCGTCTTCTTCACCCATTCAGGTAGTATATACAGGACCTCGACCCCTCTCTCGCCCCGTTCCTTGTGATCTTCGACGACCAAGCTCGGTTACTCTCTCCTCTTCAGCTCCATGCTCGCCCATCTACACTATTGCTACCACCTCTTCCATCTCTACCACTATCTCATTAGCAATCTCTCGAGGCGAACAAGATCCTTTACTAAGTCACACTGCTTAGGTAATACAGGGTATGATGTCCACCCAGTCTCTAGTTCAGCCGCAAGATGGGTCCTCTCTTCATGCTACTACAGCAGCCAGTGCCCATCTTCATGCTCCTGTTTCCACTAAAAAGAAACAATGCAGTACCGAGGCAAGGTCACAACATGTTAAGACTCTGGCTACTCCCGCTACCTCTTCCATTGTCTCCCTGGCAAGCAACAAGACTTATAAGCCGACGGTGAAGGCAAGTAACATAGCGAGAGCAAGAAGAGAGATGGCCTTACAACTCGGCAAACACAAACTGGAAGTTTGGTCTACTCCTCAGGAAATTCTAATAAAAAATTGTGCGATTCTCTGTTTCTGGTGACGACAAGACTGTTATGCCTCCTTCCTGGCTCTCCTCCACTCCGAGTTCTCTTTCGGCAGTTTCTAGCACCTCCAGTTGGATTCCTACAACCATAGTTTATGCGCATGTCATTGGCTCTGTTCATAACTCCCATCCCCTTCCGGATCCCTCACTGGTTCAGGCGACCACCTCTGAAGGGTCGCCCCCTTTCTCATGATTATCTCATAGAACGCTAGAGGCGCAGGATCTCTTGAGGTGTTCCGAAATATAAATATCATCACTCAACAGTCCAATGTAGATATTCTCTTTTTGTCTAAAACTAAAGCTAGTTCCGCCAAAATGGACCGTACTCATCAGAGACTGGGTTTTTTCAACATGGAATTTCAGTTCCAACGTTAGGACAATCTGGAGGAATAGCTCTATTTTGAAAGGAAGGTATTCATCTCACTGTTCTTTTTTCTTACAAATACTATTTTAATTGCACTATTCAGATTATTATGCTACTAATGTCCGATTGGCTCTTTTGTCTATGGAGAACCTCATCCGACTCACCGGGATCACTTTAGGAATACTATGCTACAGGCTTACGATCTTCAACCCCTCCCGAGTATTGTTATCGATGATCTCAATGCTTTCTATGACTCTACTGAGAAATTAGGGGCCACCAGGCCTTTTGCCATAGCGCTCAGTCATCTCAGACATTTCATTGACACCCATTAGCTGTTGGACCTTCTATTACAAGGTTCACAGTTTACATGGAGCAATAAAAGAAGAGATCATCGGCATTAAAGCGAAGCTAGACAAAGTTCTAGTTAATATTGATCGAATGGAGTTGTTTTCTTTCAGCATCCTGTCGATCTGTCCATGCTCCTTTATCTAATCACAGGGTCGTTTCCCTTGAATTGGTCACCCAGATGACCCACCATCCTAAACCCTTTAAATTCTTTCATATGTGGACTAGGGATTTTTTTGCAGATAGAGTCGACACTGGTCCACCTCTACCAACTTTCTTTTCCAAACCAAAAAGCTTAGTCATGCCCTATCCAGATGGAACAAGATTGATTTACGCAATATTCAAGTTTGTATCTTGGACACTAGATGTTCCCTTGATAAGCTTCAAAACGAACCTCCTTTATAGAAAAATGCAGATTCTATTTCCATTTTAGAATCTCATTTGTCTGAGCTTCTGGTTCGTGAAGAACTTTTCTGGTGTAACAAGTATGGCGCCTCTTGGCTTATTGATGGTGATCGCAACACCAAATACTTTCACCTCACTACCCTTATGCGACATAAATCCAACAATATCCTCAGACTTAAAGATTCGTCGAATCATTGGTGTTCTGATCAGCGGATATGATCAAGAAAGTTGTGTTTGTCTCGGGAAGCCACAAAGCCCCATGCCCGGATGGTTTCCATGCTTTCTTCTTTCAATTATATTGGGACATTGTCCATCAAGATGTCATTGAGGTAGTCCAAAATGTTTTCTCTTCTCGCCAGATGGACCCTAAGGTAGGGAATCTGACCACTCCGCATAAGTTTAGTCCTATTGGACTTTGCAATGTCATTTACAAGGTGATTTCCAAAATTCTTTCGAACCGGCTTAAACCTCTCCTAGATGATATTCTCTTTCCTAACCAAGGAGCTTTTCTCAAGGGTAGATCCATCACCAACAACATCAGCCTAGCTCACGAGACGTTCTTCCAAATGCAACACTTTAGGAAAAAGCCTCAAAATTGGATGGTCATCAAAATCGATATGGCTAAAGCCTATGATCGTGTCGAATGGCCTTTCCTTCTCCAAATCCTTAGGCAATTGGGTTTTGCTTCAGAATGGTTGGTTTGATAGAACAATGCATCATTTCTACAATCTCCCTCCGTGCTCTGTTAAACGAGTCCCCCTCTCTGTCTTAAAGCCTTCGAGAAGGATCCGTCAAGGTGACCCAAGGCAAAAGCGGACAGTCTTATTCATGGCATTAAAGTAAGACGTCGTTCCCCTTCTCTTAGTCATCTTCTTTACGCTGATGATCTTTTGCTTTTCTATCGCGCTTCCCTGACTGAAGCTCACTTGGTTATAGGAGTCCTCTATCAGTACTATAAAGCCTTTGGCCAGGAACTAAATTTTGAAAAGTCATCTATTTTTACAGCTCGAACGTTCATCCCAAACATGTTAAAATGATCAATGAGATTTTAGGATCTACTTTCTAAAATCCTAAAGACAAATATTTGGGATCGCCTCTACTGTTATCCAAACACAAAGCAAACGATTTTCAATTCTTAATGGATAAAATTGATTCACAACTATCTACCTGGAAATCTAAAGTCATGTCTCAAGCTGGTCGCACAGTCATGATCAAATCTATTTTCAATTCGAGTCCTATGTACACTATGAAAACTTTTCTTTTGCCTGTCTCCATCGCCAACAAAACTAACTCATTAGCGTGTAATTTTTTGTGGAAATGGGTCTGAGCATGGAAAAATTAAGCACCTTTGTACGTGGACCCGAATTGTTTTGCCCCGTCACCTTGGAGGTCTTAATATTCCTTATGCTAGGAACAAAAATCTCGCTTTTATAGCAAAAAATGTGTGGCATGCCATCTCCTCTCCTCTCACTCAGAGGGCATGCTTTTTCAAGGCTATCTATTTTCAGGCTAAAAGCTTATTCCACCTTTTGAAACCCCCATCCCAAGCGTCTTTCAGTTGGCGAGGTACTTTGAAAGCTCTTGCAGTAATGAAACATTTCCTTCTTTGGCAAGCAAATTGACCTCTAGACTGATGTCTGGGTTAAACCTGGACTTTTGTTAGCTGATTGTCATTTGGATCCTAAAGGTCTTGAGCGTCCATCCTCCCTTCCTGGCCTCTAGACAGTCTCTTCTTCCAACTCCTTCCATCGGAACACCGGCCTAATTCGATCCCTTTTCCTAACCCTGTTGCCCAGGATTTTTTCGATATTTGCCTTCGACGTACAGCCCGCCCAGATGGACTCATTTGGTTGGCGGATAAGAAAGGCATTTTCTCGGTTAAGAATGCTACTCAAGTTTTCTCTAGCCGCAAAATATTGGCTCTTCCTCGCATTCTCTCTCTTACCTTCTTCCCCTCCTCGATCCCAAAATTCTTCAACTCTGGTGTATTCCAACTCCTTCGAATGCTAAACTTTTTCTCTGTAAGGTTAGCCAGAATCTGCTCCCGACAATGTCCAACCTTGTTTGGGTCCATGTTCCTATTGAAAACACTTGTGTTTTTTGTCTCAATCACACAGGGGAGAGTTTACACATGTTCTTTTTCTGTCCCATAATTAGCACGCTTTGGCCGGTGTCTTTTCTCCCCGTTGATTAGCACAACCCCTCCCTCAGTCCACCTATAGTTACAAAGTTCTTCCAGTTTTTATGGAAGTCAGCAAAGGAGCATTCTGACTCCTCTGGTGAGATTTTCTCCCAATATACAGTGATACTCTTGTCTATCCGGTGTCTGCGGAATGAAATGATTTTTAACAAAGTCAAATTCAACCCCAAGTTTTTCTCCACTATCCTTCTTCATGCCTGGTCTTATTGATCCGCTCTTCGGGCAAATCCGAATTTTGCTAATCCTAAGATTTTCATGCAATTTGTTTGTGGCACGGCCAGTAGGGATTCCCATTCCCATCTCAACCCTTCATTACCTTTTCAACACCTCATGGATCCCCCCCCCCCCCCTCGACACCTGTAGCTACCTGTTTGGATCCCATCCAATTTCAAATTGAGTTTGCCAAAAACCACGTTCTTAACCTTAGTCTTTCCCCTTTTCCTGACTCTCCTATGCCTCTTGATCCTAATATGGTTTTTGTTAACTTTGATGTTTTTTTTGTTTTTTACCATACTTACAGGGAGCTCTTGGAATCATTGCTAAGGATCTAAATGAAAACATTCTGGCGTCTGTTTCTTGTACGATTCACGGTAAGGTCTTGGACAACACCATGGTTGAACTCTATGCAAGGGAAGCAACCCTTCTATTGATACAGGCCCAACGATGGCAAACAAGTCTTATTTTTTGTGATTTTGCCAACTTTATGGAGACGCTTCATTCTGATGACGCTCACTCACCTTTTGCTCTTGACTGGGTTTGGCTTCCCCTTTTTTGGAGTATCAAGTGTCTTATTTTTTTGCTTTAGGATTGGCAATGTAAATATATTAGTAGGGATGTTAATATTGAAGCTCATCAGTTGGCAGCCTTAACTGGCCAGGGTTTGTATAATTATTGCTAATCTATATATGCTTAATGCCTTAACAAAAAAAAAACCTTTTGTATGACATGTTAGTAATTGAGTGGTGACCAAACTTTACATACAACTTGATGTACATTAAGTAGTAATTCGGTGAATATTGATGATACATCAAATAAGACTCGAATCACAATCGTACACATGGCAAATATCATCTATCACGAGGACCAGGTGCTTCAATTCAGGCTTGACCCGCGAAGCCCGAAAAGGCAGGTCCAGTAATTAAAGCCCAAAAAGGCCCTTCAGAACATATCATAATCAGATGCCCAAATCTAGGCCTAACGAATCTCTTCCTTAAAGAAAATAGACGTTACGAATGAGACAAGTCATGGCTGGAATCACTCCTCCAAGGACGTATCTCAATGAAAGAGGAGACTGTTACAAAGAACGTCTCCCCTCATCACGCCCTACATGCTTAAGTCACGCAGAGAATTAACAACGAACATTATATAAAGTAAAGGGAACGTTTGACAAAAGTATACAATTTTAACTGAACTCTGTCCAAATTTAGTTTTCTCCCATAGATTTACTGACTTAAGTATCGGAATGCCTCCTGCCACAAAAAAGGTGGTATTTGGCAATCTAACCCTGTTTTGCAGGTCAGATCTTTAGGAGACCAAATTTGGACGCATCAGTTTGGCGTCGTTCGTGGGGAACGACAATTTCCTTTTCTAAAAGCGAGTTCGTAGTTGGTAATTTCCTTAGCACGAATTAGTAACAGGAAATTTAGTGCAAATGGAACATATAACAAATTCTTAGCTCAACGATCAAAGTAATCCTTCTGCTAGTGAAGCTGAATTACTAGTAAGGCATGCCTCAAATCCAACACCAGTAGAACCAGTCATGCCAGGTAATTTAGTATCACCACATTGAATGGTGGTCCAACCATCTCATTCGTTTGACGATACAAGACAGATCCCCATGTGGACCAACTCATGGTCCAGATTGATTATATGGTCAAACTAGGTTAAACTCAGCCAAGAACGTGCTCAATCTACCAAACACGTCCAAACGCTAGGGATGGAAACGGGGCGGATTGGGGCGGATTTGAGCAAATCCATCCCCGCCCCGCAAGGAATTTCGGGTCCCCGAAACCGCCCCGCATATCCGTTTATCATTTTTTTTAAAAAACCATCCCCGACCCGAACAAATAGGCGGATATCCGCCCCACCCATTTAACCCGAAAAAAAAAAACAGATCTTACTATGCATACAAAAAAATACAACAAATTACACAAAAAAAAAAAAAAAAAAAACATTCGATCTAAAATTACAACAAATTCAAAAAAAAAATTACAACATATTACAAATAAATCGATCTAAAATATTCGATATCTGATCATGATCAGATCAGATCAGATCTTGATCTCGATCTCGATCTAGAGGAGGAAACCCTTTGTCATTCGAGAGCAGGGAGGCAGATCGCGGCGTGAGGGGAGTAGCGAGCAGGGAGGATCTCGGCATCTCGCGGCGTGAGGGGAGAAGGGAGCAGGGAGGATCTCGGCGTCTCGCGGCGTGAGGGGAGATGGAAACAGGGAGGATCTTGTCATTTGGAAGTAGAAGAAGAAGAAGAAGAAGAAGAATAAGAGAGATCATCTGCGTCTGTGACTCTGTGTCTGTGTCTGCCGTCTGCCGTCTGCGTCTTCTTCTTTGCGCGTCTCTTTGCATGACTGCGTCTCCTTCTTCAGTTCTTGGGAAAGTGAGAATGGCGATGGAAACAGCGAGGAGGAGGAAACCAGTTCTTGGTGACTTCTTTGAGTCTCCTTCTCTGTGTCTGTGACTTCTTTAGTTTTTGGTGAAATCCAATTTCATTTCGTGTAGGTGGAAGAGACTTAGAGACCAAGAGATTGAAGAGAATCATGATTCTCATTCTGTGAATCTGTGAGTGAGTTTTGTTTTGTGTCTCGAGGTGGTCAGGTGGAAGAGTCGAAGAGATGTCTGTCAGAAGAGGTACGCGGATTTCAGAATATCATTGGTTTAGTTTTAGTTTTTTTTTAAATGGTTTAATTAATACTGGGATAAGGGTATTAGGGTAATAGGGTATGGCTAAAACCGCGGGGCGGATATGGCTAAAACCGTATCCGCCCCGAATAGTGAACGGATTTTTTTTGGATACCCGAAACCACCCGAAAATCCATTCAACCATATCCAAAACCGCCCCAAACGGATTGGGTGGGGCGGATATCCGTGAAAATCCGCCCCACTGCCATCCCTACCAAACGCCACCATAGAAAAACTCCGCCAATCACGTTCGAGAGAACCATGAAGTTCCTGTCGAACTTCGAAGAACAAACTTTGAAGGCGATGAACCACAAGGAGATGGCTCCCAAAGCGATGAAATTCCTCCACAAGTTCCATTCAAGATTGGAGTCACGAATCCTAATGTGCTTTACGATTTGTCCAGACCGCCATTTTCTAACGCACTTATGGAAACTCCTCTGCCAAATAAGTTCACTCCCCAAAGTTTGAAACTTATGAGGGCACTACTGATCTGACTGACCATTTGCGACATTTCCACCACATAATGGCACTGAAAGAAAGCACAATCCATTATTTGTCAAACCTTTCCGACCAGCCTCATGTCCACAGCGATGAGTTGGTTCAACAGTCTAACGCCCATGTCGATAGACTCCTTTCATGCATTAGCCGTTGCCTTCATTACAAGGTTCATTGGCAGCCAGCGAATCATAAAGGGCCCACATTATTTACTCCACATCAAGCCGAAGCCTGACGAAACTATCAAGGACTACATTACTCATTTTACCAACGAGTTAACCATGATCGACGGATGCAACAATGACATGGCCATAACCACTTTCACTTCCGGATTAAAAAGATGGTTGTTTTACAACTCTCAAAACCTAGATCCCCCGAGAAACATGGTGCGCCCCCAAGGAAATGTTGGCCGCTAAGAAGAAGAATGAATCTTAAAAAAAAGATATTTTCCAACAAATCGAAAAATGGGAGATGAGGGACGAAGAGATGACATGCCATTGGAGAAAAATGGTCAGTCAAAAAGGCATGGAACCAATGGCAGGTCCGAATTCAGCAATGAAGAATTCAGGAAGCTACAATCCGAAAGACCCAGACATGAATGGTCAATGAATGCAGTCAACACAACTTAGAAACCGCTCACGGATTTGAAAACAAGTCAAGCAAATGTCCTGAAGTCCATGACAAAGTAGGAGGACATCAAATGGCCATTCAAGATGAGAGGAGATCCAACTGGACGAGATAAGAACAAGTATTGCTCTTCCCACAAGTATCACGGACATGACACCGAAGACTGCTACAACTTGAAAGACGAAATCGAGTATTGAATCTAAAGAGGACGACTCGGAAAATTCCTTGAGCTAAAAGACAAGCAGACTAAAGGAAAAGAGAAGGCGGATGCTACCACGAAGTCAAATGAGTAGCCCAGATAGCTGATATATGTCCCACACGGTGTAGCTGGAGAGAAAGAATGATCTAATCGATCACGGAAGCGAGCAATCTAGGAACAAGGATTTGACACCCGGAGCCTTCTGTACAACGCACCAGAACAACCCAACAAACTCTGACCTTCTCCGAAGAGGATGCAAAGGGAATTCATTTCCCCCATTATGATGCCCTGTGATTCCAGTATTGATAGCTAGGTGGGATATCAAGAGAATACTAGTTGACACGAGTAGCTAAGCCAACCTTCTGCACCTGATGACATTCTGCAAGATGCAATTCAGCGAATAGATGCTTACATCCAACGATCAGCCAATGGTTGGTTTCAAAGGAGAACAAGGTCGCCCACTCGGAATGATCGATTACCAGTCGAAGCATGAGAACCGGGTAAACAACGAGTCCTATACGGACTTCCTTATTGTGGTCGCACCATCCGCATACAACATGTTCCTAAGACGAACTTGGATACACGAGATGGGTGTAGAGTCTTCTATCATGCATCAATGTCTTAAGTATCACATAGATGACGACATTGAGGTCATCAAAGGAGATCAGCCAACTACATGCGAATGCCATTACGCAACAATGAAGGCCTCGAACATATAGTAATCTTTGTCACGACCAGAGGAGCCGCTACAAAAACTTGGTCAATAGCAAATGAATTCTGACCTCCAAGAGGACAATGAAGCTCCAATAAGTCCAAGAGGTCGACCAAATACTGGACAACCAGAAGAAGAAACAACACTAGTCCATCTGGATGGTAAAGATGGAGGAAAAACAGTTCAGATTGGCACAAAAATCCACCCAGAACTAACTGATAAGCTAATCCAACTGTTGAAAGACAACCATTACGTTTCACCTGGACAATGAAAGACATGGTAGGCATTGAACCCTCCGTCATTACTCACAGACTGCAAGTCAATCTAGACAAGAAGCCAGTCCGACAGAAAAAGAAGGCAAATTGTTTTCCACTCCCACGAATAAATCAAATAGTGGACGCCATTGCCGGACACAAACTCCTAAGCTTCATGGATGCATACTCTGCCTACAACAAGAGACAGATGCATCCACCCGACCAAGAAAATACATCTATCATAACAAAAAGAAGTACGTACTGCTACCGAGTGATGTCATTCGGACTAAAGAATATGGGAGCCATGTACCAACATCTTGTAAACATGATATTCAAATATCAGATAGACAAGACCATGGAGGTGTACATTGATGATATACTAGTCAAGAGCCTGCACAAAAAAAACCACATCAAAGACCTCGAACAAGCCTTTTCTCAGCTCCGAAGATACAAAATGAAGCTGAATTCAGAAAAGTGCGCATTCGGGGTAGAATTAGGGAAATTCCTTGGGTACATGGTCAATTAGAGAGGAATCAAAGCTGATCCGAAATAGATACAAACATTCTCAACATGTAGTTGTCTACTAACATCAAGGGTGTGCAAAGCCTCAATGGTAGAATAACAGCTTTGAATAGATTCATTTCCAGATCGTCAGATAAATGTCTTCCCTACTTCAAAATTTTGAAAGGAAAAGAAAAATTCAAGTGGAGTAAAGAATGTGAAAAAGCTTTACAAAGCCTGGAGGTGTATATGTGAAGTACCAAACTGCTATCAAAGCCAAGCACAGGAGAAACATTGTACTTGTACCCAAGGATTGTGATTTTGTTTTTTTTTTAATTTCAACATCTTTATTTTAAGAAATAGTTTGGTGTGTAAAGAAAAACGTAAAACTTTCGAATATACATGAAACATTTAAAATAAATTTCGAGGACATATGAAATATGTGAATTAGAAATTATCAACCTGTGAATTAGAAATTTGCGAATAGACATGGCAATGGTAATACAATAAAGAGAAATTGATATTTTGGACCAAGAATTTGAACAAACTTCTCAACTATGAGAAGGAGAATAAAAGGTAAAATATACTAACATACTAGAATTTTTAAAAGTACATGTATTAAGATCTCATCCATCCATTCAGGGTGGGTTCTAGAATTTCTAAGAAACATGACCATTAATGTGACTGTGATTGTGACTGTGAGCTGTAATTTATGCATCTTCCACACATACACAACCATTGGGATAAGTTTCACTCATTTAATATTATAAGATTTGGACTCCCAAAACCGTGTTTCACTCATTTAATATTATAAGTTTTGGACTCCCAAAACCAACTATAGTTCTTTTTCTTCAATTGCTTCAACATTGAAAGTATGAAACAAACAAACCAAAAAAAAAAGGAAGCTCAATCAAACCTTTTTATCTCTCTCGATCACGAAAACGATGGTAGATTTGCGAGTCTTCTGCATTGCAACGGACGAGACGAAACAATATGAGCTCCTATTCCTGGCCAATTCAATTTGATCCAATCATGACATTTTGCCAATGAATTTTCATCATGCACTGTGAGGAGCAGATGCGAGAGGAAGAAGAACAGATCAATTTGGAACTTTGAAGAGCAGATCCAATCGATCGATCACAGTGCGTTGAAAATTTTCAACCGGAAAAATGGGACTTTGATCTGCTGCGTGGTGTTTTGTTTTTGCAAAAAAATCGAAATATGCAAAAAAACTCGAAAAACCCCACGAAAAAAAATGGAATTTTTACTTTCGCACATTTTCTTTTCGTATTTTCCAAAAAACAAAAAATTCACCAAAATTTCAAAACTTTCGCGAAATCACATTCCTTGCTTGTGCCTATCAGTGTCCGAACATGCAGTCAGCTCAACACTGATACGAGAGGAAAAGAGCACACAGAGCCAGTCTACTACATCAGCAAGTTATTTGCGGACGCATAAGTTAACTACTCGGCTTTGGAGAAACTGGCACTCGCCCTGGTTGTATCCTCAAGAAAGCTACGACCATACTTCCAAGCTCATCCCATCATTGTTATGACCAAACAATCAACTTCGGTCGGTACTACACAAACCAGAACTATCCTGAAGAATGGTGAAATGGGCAACAGAGTTCAGTAAGTTTGACATCAGTTATTCCCCTAAGATGGCAATAAAAGCTCAAGCATTAGCAAATTCCGTTGCTAAATTCACGGGCTTCAACGAACATCGACCAAATAGCAACGAAGATGAAGAGCACACCGAACGAACAGTTCACGAATTGATCTTGTGCTACGATGGAGCATCTAACGAGAAGGGGAATGGAACAGGAATAATCTTGTACAACTCAGAAGGCGTAACGTTGGAAAAGGGGATAAAATTCAGTTTCAAAGCCTAAAAAAATGAAGCCGAGTATGAAGCAGTGATAGCCATATTACAATTGGCCAAACACCTCATAGTAAGGGAAATAAGCATCTTCACTGACCCCAAACTGGTGGTCAACCAGTTGAACGACGAATTTCAAATCAAAGACACTCGGACGAAAGCATATACCAAAAGACAAATGAGTTGATTGAAAGCTTCAAAACTGCAACCGTTCAACGATGCACAAAAGCAAAAAATGACAGAGCTGATAAATTGGTCAAGGAGGCATCACGAGTAGAAGAAATCGATAATCTGCTCGTCACAGTACATGAGAGCTCAATACTGGAAAACCGCAATAAGCATGCACAACGGATCATGAGATCAATTGGATAACTCCAATCCTGACGTACATACAAAGCGAAACATTTCCAACGAATAAGACGGATGCCCGTAAACTATGAAACAGAGCGGCATGGTAACGAAAAATTATAAAGAAGGTCTGCCACAGGACCGAAGCTAAAATGCCTCTCACCCGGCGATGTCGACTATGTTTTACGAAAAATTCAATTTGGCATATGCGGGAACCATCCAGGAGGAAGAACATTAGCCGACAAAGCCTTAACATTGGGATACTACTGGCCAACAATGCAAGCGGATGCAAACAAAATCTTTCGCACTTGTGACAAATGTCAAAGGTTCGCCCCATATACTCACATGCCAGGCCAAAACCTAATCCCAATTAGTAGTCCGTGGCCATTCGCACAGTAGGGTATGGACATCGTGGGATCACTTCCAGTATTTGACATAAAGAAATTCTTCCTTGGTGCAGTGGATTGCTACGAGTTGGATTAGACCTTCTCGATGAGAAACAAGAAAAAAAAATAGATCAAAGCAGTAGCCTACCAACAACGGATGGCAAGTTACTACAAAAAAAAAACTAAAGCCCCGTACGTTCAATATCAGCAACTGGGTGCTCAGAAAAATCCAACTCAATACAAAAGAACCAAGCACGGGTAAACCAAATCTATACTGGGAAGGACCATACAAAGTGGTAAAAATCAATAGAACAAGAACATACTGGTCCGAATACTCGAAAGGCGAACAGTTACCACGACCATGGAATGTAGAAAATTTGAAGAAGTATTATCAATAAGACTTTTAGATTCAAAGAACCATTTATCTCATGTTCAATTAATCTAATCATGTCAGGACATTAAAGTCAGACTAGGTATCTACTCAAAAAATTTCTGACCATAACGTCGGATCACAAAATAAACCTTAAAAAGAATCAGGTCAAATAAGTCTGACGAACTCATAAAACTTATGGTCTGATCAACCACAAAGTATATTTATAAAAGAGTCTGGACTAATTACTCAGACTCACTCTTAAATCTTCTGGCCCAACTAACATGTTGGATCACGAAGTGTATTTATAAAAGAGTCTGGACGAATAAGTCAGACTCACTTGTAAATCTTCTAGCCTGACTAATATGTCGAACCACGAAGTGTATTTATAAAAGAGTCTGGGCGAACAAGTCAGACTCGCTCGTAAATTTTCTGGTCTGACTAAAATGTCGAATCATGAAGATTATTTATAAAAAAGTCTACACTTATAAGTAAGAATTAATCAAGAAATCTCTTGGCCCGACTAACAAGTCGAACCACGGAATGTGCTTAAGGAAGTCAAGACGAATCAAAAGTTTCAAACAACCAAAAAGCAAGTTCAAAGGGACAAACTCAACCAAGTCTAAACTACCAAGTTAGACAAAGAGCTATAAAAGGTAATAGTAACAAAGTCAGACCATATTTATTGTCTACGGCCAGATATCATGGTTAGTCCAAGTGTTAAACAAGCTACGATTACGATAATTTCCAAAGAAATGATATATCAGAAAAGACATGCAGACCAGAGAATGATCAATACGAAAAAAGACAAGCCAACAAGAAACATGAAAGTGTCAACAAAAAAGGTTTTTTTTCATTTATTTCTATATTTGGTCAAACAAGGCCAAGAAAAGGTCAGCAAACAAGGCTCGCTAGAATTTTTGTAAACGTAAAGATTTTTGTAAATTATTTCCCCAATTCTAGGCAGCCAGGTTTTATAACCACTTTTTGCCAGGTTTTGAGAGGTTTACACTTTTACCCCTTCTATAGATAATGTTTGTGGTTGTGTTTTAAAGAAAAGGGGTAAAAGTGTAAAAAAAACTCAAGCCTGATAAAAAAATGCCTTTAAAGCTTGGCTGTCTAGACAAACTCAAATTATTTTTTACATAAATAAGACAGTAAGATTATCCTGTCTCGTGATAGGTAAGTAGAATATGAATATCGGTATCAATTTGAGTTCGTTAGAATCAGCATTCAGAACAAAGAAATGACTTATAGATCCTTTGAGGTATCAGCAGATTCCCACCTCGCACAAAACTGTTATCCAGAATTGCAATTTGACTTTTAGGGTTGATTTCAAGTGCAAAAGTGCAACCAGCGCAGAAGCTCAACTAATAATAATTTTGCTTCAATGTACATGAAATATTCCACGCACCCTGAGCAGTGGGGATATCACCAATTTTCATAGTAAACGTGACAAAAATGTGACACGGATGATTCAAACATAGACAAACGGGGGATCTCAGATGAGCAGAAAGAGATCAAAGCATGAAACTTATAAGACAGGCTAGTCTAGCATCACATCTCTTCCACAAAACTTGTGGAATGCGCTGGCTATTCCAACTGCTAATAACTTACCTAAAGAGAGAACCACGAAATATCAGGCACACAATGCTCTCCAACAAAATCATTCACTGCCAGCCACGGTCTCTTCTTCTTACATACATGATTTTCTTTAGTGTGTGTTTGGTTGCATGAAATCTTATGCTATGGAAATTCATGAAGGGACCACCTAAATCTAAGCTAATTTGGATTCACTCACTAATTCACCATTATATTTTGTAATCAATTGTAAAAATAGAAGTCCAATGAATATGGTAATCACTCCCACCATATAACAAAATCTAACCACCATTGATAACAAAATCTAATAGTGGATTGGTGAATGAACCTCAAATTAGCTTAGATTTAGGTAGCCCCTCATGAATTCTCATGACATAGGATTCTATAATTTCCTATATGCTAAAGATTTTCTTTAACACAACCTTTACAGTGCAAAATTAAACACAAATTACTTGCAAAATGAATGCCAAACATTCCATACTGTTAAGTTCAAATGAAGGCATTGTGTAGTTTGGGAGCCACTGCTTTCAGCAACATGCAGACCTATCATTTGCAATTGGACTTCATCTTTCTAATGCTACTACTGCCAATGGCACTTGTCTCATGCTACAACATGGAGTGCTAGCAAAGGTTTTGTGTGTGGATGTTGAAAAGATTCCGTGAGAGGATGTATCAGGGCTACTCGAACCGGAGTTGCTGATTGTAAATTAGAATAAAGCACAACTCGCACCATCACCATATCAACCACAATTCTGCTGCAGCAGCTCGAACAAGAGTTGCAGATTTTAAATCGGAATAAAGCACAACTCGCACCATCACCATATCAAACACCAATCTCCAGCGACAGCTCGACCAAGAGTTGCTATTGTAAATTGGAATAAACCACAACTTGCACCATCACCATATCAACCACACCATTCTACTGCAGCAGCTCGAATAAGAGTTGCTGAACTCGCACTCACCATATCAAAACTCACAATGTTACCATATCAACCACCATTCTCCTGCGGCCAGCACCACCATCACCTCAACCACTACAAATCGTAAATAACACGACAATCCCCACTCAGCACCACAACAACATCTTAACATATATTCCATATAAACTTCCACACCATCAATCTGACATTACCAACACCCGCAAAAGGCACTTACAGCTCAAAAATACCAGCAGTTGGCACAAACCTCCATATAAAGAAAAAACCACTCTTAACAACACAACCCAAAAATCTACTACCACTGTCTACAGCCATGTCATGCTATTAACAAACAATAGAACCATGACCACCATCCTGCACTATCAACAACAGCAACCATCGCTTTCATGCAAGCATACAAGCACACAACCAACTTAAATAACCATCATTTTTACGATCAACAAATGTAATCAAAACGAATAATTAGGGGAAATAAGCACAAAAACAGCACATCACTTTCTGCAAGCCAAAACATTACTTGAAACAAGTAACAGGATAGAACACTAAACAAGAAAACCAACATGTAAATCAAGAGAGAAGTAATATACTAAATGATGTTCATCTCGCTCATTAACAATGTCTCAGAAACCACATTGAAGAAAGATTGTTTGCAACTCAAAACTACTAAAGTAACAAGAGTGCAGCAACTTATAACTCTTTAAGAACAACCTAGAACCCGGACTGAAAAAAAGCACAACAGGTAAAAAACACCATCTAGCCAACTCTTGCCACTGCCTGCTGAGCACTTGGATTCCCAATTGCTCAACAAAACCACCATCCTCAAAATGAGGCTAGAAGACAATGACAAGGGTTAACCAGAAAGTTGACAACATGACAAAGAAAACAAAACTCAGCAACCTCCAAAATAGACTCTACCCTAAATACTACCACCTCCCTCATTCCCTATTTCTTCTTGGCAGCAGACTTGGTCACCTTAGCTCCTGATGGGTCCTTCTTCTCAACGCTCTTGATGACTCCAACAGCAACAGTTTGACGCATGTCCCTCACAGCGAAACGTCCAAGGGGTGGGTATTCAGAGAACGTCTCAACAACCATGGGCTTGGTCGGAATCATCTTAACCATACCGGCATCACCATTCTTCAAAAACTTGGGCTCCTTCTCGAGCTCCTTTCCTGATCTTCTGTCAATCTTGGTGAGTATTTCAGAGAACTTGACAGCAATGTGTGAAGTGTGGCAATCGAGCACTGGTGCATATCCATTTCCAATCTGACCAGGGTGGTTCATGATGATAACCTGGGAAGTAAAGTTGGCAGCCTCCCTGGCCGGATCATCCTTGGAGTTAGAGGCAACATACCCACGCTTGAGATCCTTCACAGCAACATTCTTAACATTGAACCCAACATTGTCACCAGGAAGAGCCTCAAGGAGAGCTTCGTGGTGCATCTCAACAGACTTAACTTCAGTGGTCAGTCCAGTGGGGCCGAAGGTCACAACCATACCGGGCTTGACAACACCAGTCTCAACTCGTCCCACTGGCACAGTTCCAATACCACCAATCTTGTAAACGTCCTGAAGTGGGAGGCGGAGGGGCTTGTCTGTAGGTCTCTTTGGCTCATTGATCAAGTCAAGAGCCTCAAGAAGGGTTGGTCCCTTGTACCAGTCAAGGTTGGTAGACCTCTCAATCATGTTATCACCCTCGAACCCGGAGATGGGAACAAAGGCAATTTTGTCTGGGTTGTATCCAACCTTCTTCAAGTAGGAAGAGACCTCCTTCACAATTTCATCGTACCTGGCCTTGGAGTACTTGGGTGTGGTGGCATCCATCTACAATACACAAAGAACAGTCACTAAACAACACAAATTCACCAATTCAACAACAAGACACTGTAAACAATGAGATAGAAGGAAGTATTGGGGTTACCTTGTTACAGCAACAAATCATCTGCTTGACACCAAGGGTGAAAGCAAGCAAAGCGTGCTCACGGGTCTGTCCATCCTTAGAAATACCAGCCTCAAAACCTCCGGTGGTGGAGTCAATGATGAGAACAGCACAATCAGCCTGGGAGGTACCAGTAATCATGTTCTTAATGAAATCACGATGTCCAGGAGCATCGATGACAGTGCAATAATATTTGGTGGTCTCAAACTTCCAGAGAGCAATATCAATGGTAATACCACGTTCACGTTCAGCCTTAAGCTTGTCCAACACCCATGCATACTTGAATGACCTCTTGTTCATCTCAGCAGCCTCCTTTTCGAACCTTTCAATCACACGCTTGTCAATACCTCCTAGCTTGTAGATCAAGTGACCAGTGGTGGTCGACTTTCCAGAGTCAACATGGCCAATGACCACAATGTTGATGTGAACCTTCTCTTTACCCATCTTGAGTTTCTAAACAACTGAAATCACACAAATAATAACTCTGTTCAGTAAATCCATACAAGACCACATTAACACAAAGTTGTACTCATGCAAACCTGACATTCATGATAACAACGATCTAAATCCTACATTTACAGATCATCAACTTTAACAGGTTCAAAAATCGATATTCAGAACAGAGACGAAATCTTGCTAACAAATCAGGATGTCAAGTGGATTTCTAGTTTCTAATCAGAACATCAAGATCTAAATCGATATAAAAAGAAGGAAAGGATGAGAAGAAAAGCAAATCAACTAAACCTCGTTTTACAGCGTATCAATCGGATCTAAAATCTGAAACATTACATGCAAGGTTATCTGAAACAAAACTTGTTTTCTGGAACTTAACATGCAAGATTACAACGAAATCAAAAGAATCATGAATTCCTAATCGATCAAGATCAAACTAAATCCAGATTTACGCAAGAAATGACCAATCAAAGCTATCGTTCAAGAGATTTTTAAAATATCAAAGCTAGAGTTGCAGCATGTAAGCGAAACAAACGAGGAACAAGAGAGAGAATTACCTGAAGAGATCTGCAAAAGCTCTCGCCAATACAAGGGGAGAGCAGCAGCGCGAGAGAGAGGGTTGAGGAAATGAGAGGTTTTTGGCCTTAAAAACTCTTTCTCACTAACACCACTAGCGATTAGGGTTTCTTCTCCGCCGTTCGTTTCTCCAATCTATGGTTCGGAAGACTCCATTTTGGCGTGGTTATCAAGCTCTCTTCTGAAACGACGTAAATGCCCTCCGAAATTTCTAAAATTTGTTTTAGAGGCTAAAACCCTAGATCGGAGGGGTGTGGATTCGATGTATTAAGATGTGGATCACTGGGTCATTATTATATTGTCCATGGAGGCTGCTTACGTTTCCACTAGAAACCCATACCACTTTTGACTTGAATTTTATCTTTTATGCCGCCTCTTTCCACCTCCCATGCTACTTTGCCTTTTTTAAGGGCTCACACCACAAGTTTCCATAGGTTCATGGAATAATTTGCCCATTAAAAGTTTTTATATCAATAAATAAATTTATTTCAATTCTTTGTTAGAGATCCATAACCCTATCGAAAATTATAATTGTAAAGTAAATGAAAATATGATTAAAAATCATTTTTTTCCTTGACGTGAAATTTAACTTGACCAATGGCCCTTGGCTTTCAAGCATAATTTCAATAGTGTTTAATAAAAAGTTAACTTGACGTAGGTTCCCTTTGGTCTAGATTGAGATAAAAAGTTAACTTTGATGCATTGTTCTAAATGAAATTTATGGGTGGTATTAAATTACGAGTTTTAATGAATTGTGAATGATTTTAAAACTTATTAAAATTCAGGGGTATTCAATTAAAGATTTAAAATAATACATGTAAGTCTAGAGATATTCAAATACCGATTTTAAAGGATTGTTTTAAAATCAATCAAAATTCAGGGGTATTCAAGAAGTAGTGAATATTAATGGATTTGTTAAAATTGTGGATTTTGAAGAATTTGTGAGTGAAAAATATATATAACAAGAGTTATTCCAAATCCAACATTCCACTCACATTTCAACGAATTTGTATTGGCTATTGTTACATAACACCACCATTTTCACTGAAGGATGTCACCATCCCAATTTTTTTGTGATTTTTTCCCTCTGATTTCTTCTTCTACTACTTTTCTCTTTGTTTTTCTTCTTTTTCTATTTTTTTCTCCTATCTTCTTCTTTTCCCATTTTTTTCTTCTTCGCTCTTGCGGAGGTTCCTACGAATGGAAGTTCCCCACTTTTCAGAACCTTCGCGAGGGCAAAAAGAAGAAAAAGAAAAAGAAACAAAGATAGGAGAAAAATAAAATAACAGAGAGAAGAAAAAGCGGAGGAGGAGGAGAAGAAGAAAAAAAAACAGAGAATAAGAAGAGGTGAAGGGGCGAAGTTGAGAATAAGAAGATGAAAATGGGTGGTGGTGGTGATTGATGGAGAAGAAGAAAAAAAAAAAAAAAAGAGGATCAAGAGACGTGGTGGTAGCGGTGATTGAAGAAAAAGAAGACGGGAGGAGATGTGGCGGTGGCAGGGATAACAATTTGAAGTAAAATAATTATATGTATTACTTTTGAACCATCTTCAATGTATTTGATTTTTTATTAATTTGAAGTAAAATTCTCGTAACATACAAACAATTGTTTAATTGATGTTTTGAGAAATGTTTTATGATTTGTGTTGGCATGAATAATAATGTAGGTGATGTTCTTTCATTGTTCCCTATGACTAATAACATATTTATAAAAATCCATTGAATTTATAAGAATCCATAGAAATCCATAACAAACCTTTATAAAATCTACAAAATCCAATCATTTAAAATCTATCAAAATCAATGAATTTTGTAAAATCATTTGAAACCTTTTAAAATCCACGAGATTTAAAATTCTTCATAATTCATTCAAATCCCAAATTGAATACCCCCCACCTTATATGCTTTGAAGTGATCATAATACTAAAGCTAGGTGTAGACTTGTTGTGGTCAGGGGGTATTCATTAGTCTCAGAAACCAACGTTCCTTTTTGAAAAGGGAAATTCTAAATGTCGAGGAAACCAGCGAGGGGAGTGAGATGGAGGGAGGGAAACCATTCCCCCCTCAATATGCGTGTAAGAAAAGTCAACGCGCGCATCCCGAGGGGATGAATGGTTCCCCTCCCTCCCTCCACCTCACTCCCCTCGCTGATTTCCTCGCCATGTAGCCTTACTCTTTTGAAAAGGCAGTCCTATTTGACACCACCAAATATGTTGTCCCACGCTATCAAATTCCATTTTATTTCCCGCACCACCATTACGAAGAAAAAAAACACACTATACTCAAAGAATCTATATTTTCCCGCCTTTCTCCCTACACTCATCTCCCTCTCCGTTCCACTCATACTTTCGCCTCTTTTTCAATCAAGCACCTCACCCCTTCCAACGTCCCTCTCCGCCCTTCTTTTTCTCTGCTCTTTGTGTTCTCAAAAAAAAACAAAACAAATCCTGAATCAATATACAGGCTTTGCCACCGCCAGCCAGTTTGACCACACCACCGCCTCCTTCTTCTTCTTTGTTTTATTTTTTCTTCTCCATCGCCCTCGCAAATGACTCCGGGAGGATGGGTTCTCTACTAGTGGAGGCCTCTGTTAGGGCAAAAAAGTTTTCCCCTCACACTGGCTCACGTGAATGGAGAACCCTCACTCGCACAGGTCTCGACGAGGATGGGTCCTCCATTCGCAGGAGGTTGTAAGATGGCCAAAAAAATTTTGCCCTCGCAAAGGCTTACATGAAGATGGGGCTGAGAAAAAAAAACACAGAATAAGAAGATTCCTGGTGAGAGAGTCCGATCATGAGAGAGGCAAGAATTGTGACGAAGGAGAGGAATGCGAGGTTGGGAGGGACGACTGGTGGGGTCGAATCTCCCTCTCAGGTTGCTTCTCAATTTTCCCCCCTCCCCCTCTTTTTTTTGGTCGAACAAGGTCGAGGCGACAACTCTGCTCCCCTTTCTCTCCTTTTCTTATCAAAGCCTCGCAACTCTCAATGGTCTGAAATCCCATTTCTCCACAGCGCTTATCTCCCCTTTGGCTATGCAAGCAGGACCTTGATATGTCAGACTCCGCCCCACTCAAGCACGCCCATGTTGCTGTTGTTTTGTGTCTCTCACCCACTCAATTGGAAGTAACAAGAGATGGGTTGCTTGAGCATGCCCTTATGTCTCACGTCCTCGCAACAAGATATGGCGAGGTTGTGTGAGGAAGGGAAGATAAAGGTGAGATGAAAGAGAAGCTATGGGGAGAAGAGATGGAGTGTTTGAGTGGAGAAGAAAAAAAACGAATATTTGGAGGAATTGAATGAATTCCGGGGAAGTGGGTTGGTCATTAGGGGAAGCAAAAATTCTAATTGTCGAGGAAAACAGCGAGGGGTTTTTTTGTGGAAGTGAATGAATGATTGAGGAAGTGAAACAGTGGGAGCAAGTTAAAAAAGTGTTTGTTGTGGGTTTTTTTTTTTTTTTTTTTTTTTTTTAACGGTGGTGTGGAAATAAAGTGGAATTTGGTGGGGTGGGACAACATATTTGGTAGGAGTAATTCTAGATGTCGAGGAAATGGGCGAGGGATGGTGGCGAGCACGTGCAAACATGACGTGGTAAAAAAAAAAAAAAAAATAGCGAGCGGGAAATCGAAAATTTTCGGGGAGAAGAAGGAGGGAATGGGGAGAGCTCTCCCCATTTTCATTCTCAAGGTCAGACCTTCCTCTCCCCATTTTCATTCCCAAGCTCAAGCTCAGACCTCCCTCTCCCTCTCCCCATTTTCCATCTCGACACCCTCTCCCCCAACGAAGCTCTCCCTCTCCATCATCGACTCAAACGAAGTCAGAGAAGAAGAAGGAGAAGAGAAGAAGCTCACCTTCGTCCCAAGGTAAGTCTCCCCTTCATTTCTAGATCTAGGGTTTTTAGATCTAGGGTTTCTCATTTTAGATCTAGGGTTTCTTCTTGTAATTATGCTCTTCTGAAATGAGAGTGTACTGTATTTTGGAACATGAACTTCAGTATTTCATAATTCTGCTCATTTCTAGCATGTAGCATTAGCGACATTTACTTTGATCTTCACTTTGAATTGATGAATTTGAAATCATGGCAAAGTGTTTTTTTATTCTTCTCTGTAAACTGCAGAAAGCAAAATCTTGTGGTGACAGGTTTGCTCGTTTCTTACTCTATGGATATGGATCAGTTTGCAAGTTCTTGAATTAAAACATCAACAACAGAGTTCAAATGCAAAATTCTATGTTTCGTTCATGAACTTGCATTCTATGAACTTGGCTGGAGCTTTAAGCTCTATTATCAACTTCCCAGGTGATCCTTACAGGAGCCTTTTCACCTTCTAAGCATTCTAAGAGGGTGAATTTACTTTATTTCAAGATTGTAAGGTGTGAACATTAGTCATGATGAATATAGTAGGGATGCCAAACATCAAAAGTGTTGCGATTTCATAGCTCAAACATCAAAAGTGTCAAATGTTTGTTGGTTGTCTCTTGTCTCGCGTTAGGGCATTTTTATTTTTAGGTGCGTGTGTTTTTTTGTTGAGCTGCCTAGGCACTAGCTTTTGCTGGTGCTCATGGTAATTATTTTGAGATGTTCGTTTGAATTTGTTGCAGTTGAAAAATGCCTCGCTATGATGACCGTGACCGTTATGGTGATCGCTATGGCAGTGATTGCTATGGAAGCACTCGCCTCTATGTTGGTCATTTGTCTTCAAGGACACGGTCCCGTGACTTGGAAGACCTTTTCAGCAGATATGGAAGGTAGGGGTGGGCATCCCATCCCGCGATCCCGTTCCCGTTCCCGTCCCGTCCCGTCCCGATTTTTCCGGGTCTTAATGGGATTGAATAATTTCATCCCGATCCCGTCCCGTCCCGATCTAGAATGGGATGGGATGGGATGAAGATTTTCAATCCCGCCAATCCCGTCCCATCCCGAACTAATTTTTTAATATTAATTATTAATATTTTTATTTACTTATTTATTTATTTTATGAACATTTGCATAAAATGTTCAGGCTTCCAGGCTTTCAGCAACAGGCTTCCAGCTGCAGCAGCCTTCCAGCAAGCCCAGCAGGCTTCCAGAAGGCCCAGCAGGCTTCCAGCAGGCCTTCCAGGCTTTCAGCAGGCTTCCAGCAGGTCCAGCAGGCCCAGTAGGCTTCCAGCAGGCCTTCCAGGCTTCCAGCAGTCCAAGCTTCTATTTGATATGTCCAGATTAGCACGCTGATCTCGTCCCGTCCCGAACCCGTTTGGGATGGGACGAGGTCGGGATGAGGTTTTTCCCATCCCGTCCCGTCCCGATCCCGTATGAACGGGATGGGATAGGGATGGGCATATCTCGTCCCATCCCGTCTCGTGCCCACCCCTAATGGAAGGTATGCAATAAGTTGACTCAAACTCGTGAACCTTTTTCCCTTAATTGATGTTTTAGGATACATTCATTGCTTTTGTAGCTTGCTTGTATACTTGTTCATGAATGGCAGAACTCATGTGTTTTTCTACTCCATTTCCATTTGGTCTGCCAATTTTTAATTAACACTCATCTCTCTAGTCTGGTCTCTTGTCCCATGTTGCGATATGTAAATTGAGTATATTCAGTTTCCAAGTGTGGCAGTATGTATTCTGATCATGCTAATCTGACAATTGGAGTAGAAGCTAGTCCAACTTTGGTGATATGTTGTTTTGGGTCGAGTGTGTTTGTTTTGCTTGCTCTGTTTGTCTTCCTTTCTCTTGATTGCAAATCCATCTATAATCACTCTACCTCTTCAACCATGTGATTCTTTTGTTATAGTTGCCTCTGATGGGTTATGGGAACACTTGAGCAATGAAAAAGCTGTGGACATTGTCCACAACCATCCACATGCAGTAAGATATATCTTTGTTGATCTTATTTTGACTCTCTAAGAATCAGTTCAAGTTGAGCATATGTATTTTAGCAAACTTTATCTTTCAAGATTCAAAATTGTGAACTTGGATAAAACCTGATTGCAATCGAGGGTGAATGTATTTCTTTCTAACTCTTGGGATATTATTTCGGTTTAACAATGCTTTCTTTGGGCTAAAGCTTTCATATTGATGCAAGGAAGTGTGAAACGGCTCATTACGATAGCACTCCAGGAAGCAGCTAGAAAGAGAGAGATGCGATAGATCTTCGGAGGATTGACAAGAAGGTCAGACGCCATTTCCACGACGATATCAGTGTAATTGTTTTGTTCCTAAACCATGACCTTATCTCCAAAAGCTCGGTGCAATGCCCTCCAGTATCTGTTCGAAGTGTTCTTGAACACTGTCAAGTTATTCTGCTCTCTACTTTGTGTTGTTTTCCTCCAACCAACGCAAAACCAGTCTATAGTGCCCCTGAGATGCTGTGATGATTAACTGTAAGAGAAGTTCCTTTAAACATATAATGTTGTAATTGTGGAGATTGGTGTGTTGAAGAGGAATCTGTAAAATATTTCAGCAAAATTGTGACACTGTAATTTTTGTTCGTTGCATTAGTATATAAAGCTTGTTTTCCATAGTATATGACTGATAAGCTCAGTTCGATTGTAACTAGTGTGATCGATCAAACGCAAAACATGATTTTTGGTATAGTGTTCTATGCTGATTATAATCAGTTGGCAGGAGGCTCCCTTTGGCAGGGCCATTTAGGTAGAATTTCATTCCAATCATAGATTACACCGTTTTGAGTAGTTCTCGTCAGTACATCTAGTATGTATGCCATTGACACCCCATGGAGCATGCAGGTTATGTAATCCTAGTACTCAGGTGCAAGTGTCAGTAGGAATAATTTTAGATGTAACATAGTAAAGATCTGATATTTTTGCAGGCAATATTTTGTATTTTTTCATGAAAAAAATCTACGATGAATGAATATTTGTTCTTTGATTACAAGCAGATAAAGTTCATTGTTGATGGTGAATGGAGGATAGACTCTCAGAAAGAAGTGGTTACCAAAGGTTCCATCCAAAATAACATCCTGAGGGTCGAATGATGAGGAGGCTTTGTACAAAATCGTATACATTCCTTTAAACATATAATGTTCTAATTGTGGAGATTGGTGTGTTGAAGAGGAATCTGTAAAATATTTCAGCAAAATTGTGACACTGTAATTTTTGTTCTTTGCATTAGTATATAAAGCTTGTTTTCCATAGTATATGACTGATAAGCTCAGTTCGATTGTAGAGTGACCAAGCTGTTAAACCAATTTTGTTTTTGCTATTTAAGAATAGAAACTGAAAGCAATCAGCTGAATTCTACAAATGGTTCTTCTGGGAACCATAGACACTCTAATGTAAACATTAACATAAGAATTACTGACATGGAAAATGCTATTATTCAAGTAGTGTTCATGCTTGGGTTACAACAAGTATTGCTAGTTAACAAATACATTTCCTCTTACTTAGCACTGGAGGGAAAAGAATGATCCAATAGAAACTTCCATGTCTCAAATGACATGTCAGTCTATGCTGCCGTATTTCTTTCTGATGATTGGTCGAACATCATCAGCACCAACAAGCGTCTCTAAGAAGCTAAGCAATGAAACCAGGGCATTGTCTGACGGATCTCCAAACCAGCTCTCAATGGGAATCCCATGTTCGACTTGTAACTGAAATACCTGCAAGTACAGAAGCGAAATATGAGGCTATGTAGTCTAAACTCTAAATAACACCTGACATGGTTTGTTTAGATTGTTTTTCGCGTTTCAGAATTATGAGTTCAAGTAATCCCAACATGTAGAACAGAGGAAGTCACTTTTTAAGAATACCATCAAGTCAACTTAATTGAAAGTTCAATTTACAGTTACAAAATCCCATCTTGTGTTTCCAATACAGATTCACAGTTTATGAAAAACATAGCAAATCATCAATTCTGATGCTAAAACTAAACTGCTTGATGTCCTTATTCACCTGAAATATAATGTTTGACTCGCAGTAAGGGCCTGAGAATGAGATAGGTCCTACAAGAAATACAGAACCGGATGGCACTATGACCGTGGATGCTCCCTGTTTACAAGCACCTGCCCATGCAGCTTGGAATGCCTGCGATGCACCCAAAACAAAATATTTGAACTTTTTTTTTCCACAAAAGCTAGCTGCTGAAAAATAAATTGACGATAATAGGGAGTATGTGTGGTAGACAGTTATTTGAAAATCCAGAGCAAAAACGGTCACAACCAGAAATAATTATCTACTTCCAGGTCGACCCATAGTGAGAGATGCTGGAGCAATATTTCGTAATTCACGACATCACCTTGATGCAGGGCATTAAAACCCATCATTATACGGCTATCTAACATTAGCATTGGCAACACGCAAAAATACTATACATGTGGAGCATCCCTACTATATTCATCATGACTAATGTTCACACCTTACAATCTTGAAATAAAGTAAATTCACCCTCCTAGAATGCTTAGAAGGTGAGAAGGCTCCTGTAAGGATCACCTGGGAAGTTGATAATAGAGCTTAAAGCTCCAGCCAAGTTCATAGAATGCAAGTTCATGAACGAAACATAGAATTTTGCATTTGAACTCTGTTGTTGATGTTTTAATTCAAGAACTTGCAAACTGATCCATATCCATAGAGTAAGAAACGAGCAGACCTGTCACCACAAGATTTTGCTTTCTGCAGTTTACAGAGAAGAATAAAAAAAACTTTGCCATGATTTCAAATTCATCGATTCAAAGTGAAGATCAAAGTAAATGTCGTTAATGCTACATGCTAGAAATGAGCAAAATTATGAAATACTGAAGTTCATGTTCCAAAATACAGTACACTCTCATTTCAGAAGAGCATAATTACAAGAAGAAACCCTAGATCTAAAATGAGAAACCCTAGATCTAAAAACCCTAGATCTAGAAATGAAGGGGAGACTTACCTTGGGACGAAGGTGAGCTTCTTCTCTTTTCCTTCTTCTTCTTTGGCTTCGTTTGAGTCCATGATGGAGAGGGAGAGCTTTGTTGGGGGAGAGGGTGTCGAGATGGAAAATGGGGAGAGGGAGAGGGAGGTCTGACCTTGAGAATGAAAATGGGGAGAGCTCTCCCCATTCCCTCCTTCTTTTCCCCGAAAATTTTCGATTTCCCGCTCGCTCGCTCTTTTTTTTTTTTTTTTTTACCACGTCACCTTTGCACGTGCTCGCCACCATCCCTCGCCCATTTCCTCGACATCTAGAATTACTCATTTGGTAGTGTCAAACAAGGCTTGCCTTTTGAAAAGTGCCCAAATGTTTAGCATTTACTGTATAAGGGGAAAGGGTTAGGTTTTGGGGATAACGTGTGGTCTCTCTTTCTTGTCTGGCCTTACTTGACTCCTTTGCATAGTAGTTCTAGGTCAAGTTCATTGTCTATTTAGCTGGCATTTGTATTAGAAATCTTTCCTTCGAACTTATGTATTTAATGAATTTTTTCTCCTCATGTACTCTTGTTGGATATTAATGAAAGTTTTCCTTTGATTGTCTGCTTTATTGCCTCGAATTGATATTACCAATGCTTAAGTCACGTTTTAGCTAAGTTGAAGTTGGATAGTTTTAGTTTACCCTTAGGTTTGCTAGCGACGCACTCTACTAGCACCAATATCTTTCATCTCAACTGACAAACAATACGAGAAAGGAGTTGAGTAGTCCTTTGTTTTTCAAAATATGCATCCTTTTGGAACGAATAATTCTAGGGAGCCCGCGTTGGTAGCCTGGGAGGCAGTCCAGACCCTCTTGGGCACGTGCCTGGGAGGGTGTTTGGCACGTGAACCCAACACCTCGGCTCCTTCCACCACAAACTCCTCTGCTCCTTGGTTCTCGAGTGTCTTCAATGCTGATAGATCTCACTTCCCCACTTTCAGTTCTCACTTTTTCTCCAATTCTTCCTCTCTACCTGTGTTAAAGAACGGATCTTTAACAGTACAACATGGGTTTGTTGGAAATGAAACTATGGGTGTTGCTCCATTGAAGAAACTGAATCAAACTGTTAATGGGGTGTCGCCAAAACCGTCAAAGGAGTCAAATAATGGGACTTCTACAAGTGGGGTTTCAGTGCCAAAGCCATATGAGGATGAAAAGAAGAAGATGGAGAAGAAGGAAGAGAAATCAAATTCTACAAGTGGGGTTTCAGTGAAAAAGCCATCAGAGGGTAAGAGTGAGAAGAAGACGGAAAAGAAGGAAGATAAATCTAACTCAATAAGTGGGGTTTCAAAGGCAAAACCTTTAGAGGAGAAGAAGATATTGAACGAAACAAAGAAAAAAATCGAGAAGAAGGTGGAATTTTCAGTAGAATCTATGGTGAATTGTAATATATTTGATGGGAGATGGGTGAGGGATGATTCATATCCACTCTACGCACCAGGATCTTGCCCTCACATCGATGAGCCATTTAATTGTTATCTCAACAGTAGACCTGATAGGGGTTATCTTCCTGTGTACATGGATCTTAGAAGTGATAGTGGGGAGGCTTCAGCTCATGCAGTTATGTTGCTTAACAACAATGGAATGGAAGTCTTTTACAAAGGGACGTCTTTGACTTATAAGATCATTGGGGGTGTGTTGGATTTCTATTTCTTTGCAGGTCCATCACCTCTGGCTGTTGTGGATCAGTATACACAGTTTGTTGGTAGACCAGCTCCCATGCCTTACTGGGCTCTAGGTATGTTTTGCACTTGCCAGGAGAGGAGCTTGCGCAGGAGAGGTTAAGAGCTTGAGGGAGGAGGCGTAGGAGAGGAGGAGGCGCAGGAGAGGGTTTGACTTCTTGAGGGAGCCGAGGTGTTGGGTTCACGTGCCAAACACCCTCTCAGGCACGTGCTCAGGAGGGTCCGGACTGCCTCCCAGACTACCAATGCGGGCTCCCTAGAATTATTCTTTTGGAACTTATGCCTGTGGAGATGCACTCAAAATGCAATTTTGAGAAGAAGAAAAATGCTATAATAGTCGAGGATAATAAAAAGAGTGACCATTTGAGGTTAAAAATAACCACATGTATTTAGTTCTAAATAGGATCATATTCCTTATATACATCCTGTCACGCGCAATAAGAATATAATTTTTGTAGCCTCAAAGGAAAAGACAATACAAATGTATTTTCAATCTCAAGTTTTCTGTGTCTCTTCCTCCTACTCTCCTATCTCTTATCGTCATTTTCTTGTTCTAGGTCGTTTTTTTTTTTTTTTTTTTTTTGTTGAGTGTCATTCACACCTCCATTTTTAAGAAATTAATTACACACACTTAAAAAAATAAAAAACATAAATAAAAATTAAATTTAAATGCACCCATCATTCTCAATCTCAACCCATGAGTTTACAAACAAGATTGTCTTCGACTGATACAAATATACAAGTTAAAACAAAAACTATATGAAGTGGTCAGATAATCAATGGAAAATGATCATAGGGTAGCTCACCCTCGAACTCCAACATCATTATCCAAATCTTGACACCATAAGTGTATATTTCAGAAGCTCGATTTCCAGGATAGGTACAATGTCCAGATGAGTCAACCTCTCTAGCTTTCTGTCCTAACAAACGAGTCTCCAAACTCAACATCTATGCTTTAATATATTGGGTAGTGCTACTGGTGTAAGATTATGTAGACTACCTGCACCAAAATTTCATGGCTCAATCCACAACCCTTGTAGTCTTCCAGCTACAAACATGGAGTAGCATGGTTTGGAGGCAAGCCTACCCGAAGTTATGAGATGGTGCAAGCAGCAACAACAGCAATGCCCAAGAATCTATTATATAGGCAGCAACTCAATTTGAAATCAAGAACTCAGATTAGATTCATTTCTTTGCCAAGTGCAGAAATATTTTGTTGGTGAAATTTCCAATGCAAAGCTTCATATGCTACCGGATAATACTCTGATAATGGTAAAATAAGGCAAAATGCTAGGGTGTTACCATGTGTACTCAATATGCTCCATAAGTGAATATCGTTACCACTAGTGAATGAGTGAATAATTCCACCTACAAGAGAGAGCAGTAGAGTTCAGCCAATTGAATACGAGAGAGAACAATTTCACTTTTGAAGATATAGTTAGCACCAAATTTTAATATAAGGTGGGTTGCAATACTCGAACTATAGATCAACAAATCGGACTAGCGGCTTGAAAAAGATTCAACAATGTCATGAACTGCAGGAGACATCATGGTTGTATGATTTGCTCCAAATCAATAGCAGTTAGAAGGTGGAGCTGCAACTTTGAATGCATTAAAATTAGGACAACCAAAATTTTCTTCTTCATGATACCATAATGAACCTGCAAAGCATGTATAACCGGGAACAGTTTGCAATTGATGAAGTAGCTCAATTCAAAGTTGGACAAAAGCGTAACAAGTGTCAAGCCAGACATCTGCAAAACTACAAAACATCAATGTTGATATTATACACTACATATATGCTCAACTAATTTCAAAATACCAAACTACGCATGTCTGCTGTAAGCCCAAAAAAATTATGTCGTTCTACTCGGCATAATGCAAGAAATTGAAGTTACAAACTAGGAGAACTATATACAAGACCATAACCACGAAGAATATTCTTATAAAGAAAGGCATTTCATATGAAAGAAAAAACCAGACAAAGGAGATAAATCATCAAATTCGTTGAAGGAGTTTAGTGGTTGTTTCCCTCTGCATAACCGTTGAATCCGTCTTTAGATACATATCGGGCACAAACCTGACTGCTCTGGACCCCAAGAGTTGATCCTGAGAGGGTGAAAAAATAGACCATAAATTAGATTATTGTTCAATTAAAACATTTTCTTATAGTGTTTTTCCACGACAAGAATGTTCATCAATTGAAAAAAAAAATTATACAACAAATACTGCAGAAAATGTGATAGGCAAAACCACAAGAAGTTTTTTTTGTTGAAGATCCCCCATACCCTCCATAAAAAAATAAAAAAAATAAAGTAGAAGCTCGCAAGAATGACACACTTTCTACAATATTGTTGCCACTTAATATCCTCGTCGTCTCCATCTCGCATATAGACTTGCTTTCGCTCCGGTCCATCGCCTCCACCTTACATGAAGACTCGCTTTCGCTTCGCTCCGGTCTAGTCCATCTAAGCAGCTGCATTCAATATCAAAGGCTTATCAACAGAGCAAATGTGCTCCTAATAATCGAGCGAAAATTCACAAAATCCTAACTGATGAGTCTCGAACTCGCGACCTCTCACAAGGAGAGTGGATATCCGACCAACTGAGCTACAATTGGTGGACGAATGACACACTTTACCTCTCTCTACACAATGTATGTCTTCTCCAGAAGATAAACCTCAAATGTCATAATCACTCAGAATTTCCCCTATATGTAAAGCAATGAATAAATAACTATATAGTTTCCTGAACAACCTCACAAAAGATAATTGCATCCATTTGCTTTGTGGCTCAAGCCTCAAAGAGTGTTTTCAGTGCTAGGCTACACTCTGTAGAAAGATAATAAATCATGCCAACATACATACTAGGTCCCGACGAAACGGAATGAAACCTAACATACCCACTTGAAATGAAACTAGCTTGTTGGAGAGGTGAACCTTTGTTTCAAGTAGTAATGATAGCGAATGAGAGGGCTAAAAAATGAGTGGTTCGCCATTGGTTATTGGTCGAGCCATTTGAATGGAATAAGATATTTGGCACTCCTATATCTGTCCAACCTTGATCTACTAGCTTTCCACTTTCATCTGATTTTGAAACTGTCTCTTTGGTCCCGTCGTCAAGCCAAACAAACCTTTCACGTTTTTCAGCTTGCCTTTCACTTTCTGAATTAGCCAAGTCTGTGGGGACAACCCGTTCTTGGACTTAAGACTATATGCACATTGTGTGCTCGATCTGGCAATCTTGGACAATTCTTTTGATTCACTTACACTTTGCTACTTGACATTGCCCCGTTGGTGGAAATAGCATAATGGTGAAGCAAAGTCAAGTCCCTTTGGTCGGGTTTGCTCATGTGGTCGTCCCTGCAACTATTAGGAAAACTGATAAAATTACACATCTGCAAGTGAAATTTATCATACGAGCTAGCTATACTTGCCCCCCCCCCCCCACTTAGCAAAGGGTCTGATCCAAATTTTACTAACCTAATTTAATAAGCTAATTTAACTTGATTGTTATGCCGCAAGTTCGCAGTTGCCTAACTAGTAAACAATGGCAATTACGAGTCGATCCCAAGAGGATTGAAAACACAATGAAAAACTAAGGCCTATTTAGACTAATTTAAATTGGGGGTTACACCAATTGAAAATTTCTAAATTAATGGAAAGTAGAAAATAATTGAAAATTGAGTTTGAGAATCAAATAGAGAGATGATAAGGCTTTCGAATCATCTATCAAATTCATAAAATTATATTAATGTCAATTATTTGTCCCTTAGCAATGTAGTGGATTGATTTTAGCAAATATGCAAAGTCCTAGCATTAATTGTCTGTTTAAAGCACAACAATCACAGGTTTAACTAATACGAATAAAACATGATTTGTCTACTGTAGATGAGTGATGTTTGAACACATGTTTCTACTGATTGAAAGCTATGTTTTGAGTGTTTCCAAATTCTAATTTGTTTTACATCTTGTCTGGTTTCTAGATCATCTTTTGGATTTCAATTTGAATAATTGGTTGAAACAGAATTTGAATTCTTGTAGCAGATACACAATCTAGATAGTGTGTTATTTTTTTTTAGTTCACTTTGAATTTCCGTAACATTTTGGTAGCCATATGATTTTTTAGAATTTTTCTAAGAAAACTTTGGTTTGTTAGTAATCTAGAAAAATTTGTAAATCTGAATTTCATTAAGTATTGAACTTTGCACAAATTTTCAAAGTCGATTTATTAGTTCTTAAAATTTCTAGTAGTGCACTATTTTGCCAAAACTTGAATTATTTTCAAATCTTTGGTTCTATACTCTGTTTTTGAAGCCAATAATCATTCTCATATGGTATAATATTCACACAAAGGAACACTTGACAAAGAGTTTTGGTGAACTTAGTGAACAATGGAAGAAACTTGGATCATAATTAGGATTTTGTTTTCTTTAAATGAGTGGGAGGACTTAAATTTGTACTATTAAATTGTAATAAATATAACAGAGTCCAAGATACAACCGGCAGAAAAGCGAGGTACCTCTCTCCACCCACTTCAAATCTCCTGCAAGAACTGTTTTTGGGAATGATTTTGAGTGCTTAAATTTTTGCAAGTTATCAAACTATGCTAAACTACATAAGGGTGGACCTGACTACTTGCAACTAAGTGAGATTTGATTACCCATATCATCACTCCAATTCACATTCAAACTTAGCCAAATTAATTAAAATGAACCCAGATAATTAGAGCCAATTATAACGGTGTTCATAGGATCTCACAAAAAGAATAGACTGTGTCAAACTCTTTCGAAGCTAGGCTACTCTAGTACTAGTTGGTATGCGCCGATAAAGACCAATCTGACTGCACCACCATTTCTCACCTTTTCGCATAGAGAATGGTGCTTTGACGAAAATTTTCACAAGTATAATCTTATTGTGATTAGTAACACATGGATTCTTGACAGTTTTTAAGTGATAGCTAATTTTTAAAGACACCATTCAAAGGCTTAGCCAGTTCTAGCATATCAAACAGGGTAAAACCTGGCTAGAACACATAATTGCCTATTGTGGTGGTCTAGAGAGTTTTTATGTAATAAGCCACCCCTTACTAACTTAAAAGACATATGGGAAAATCTAACTAGGGTGAGAATTTACTTTTGAGGTGCTCAAAATCATTTTCCACTTCATTTAGATTTGGTCTTAAAATCAATTGTCTTTTTCATTTGTTCTGTGTTAAACATCAAGGACTTGTTTGTGCATCATCTTCTAAGTGAAACTGCACTTATCTTAGTTTTTCATTTGGGAGTTGTGATTGTTGTATGAGCGTTTGGTCACGGAACCACACTCAATGCTTGACTCGGATTAATAAACCATTTGAGTGTGTCTCGTTATTGTTTGAAATCGAAAATCCAATGGCACATCAAGGGAACGAATAACCTAAAGTTGAGGTTAGGGAAAACCTAGTCAATGTTGGCGGTAAAACTCTTCGAGGGTATTTTGCCCCAATAAACCAAGGTCAACATTCAAGCATTATGTTGCCACCCACCACCACAACTCATTTCGAGTTGAAGCCACATGTGATCTAGTTATTACCTACATTCTATAGCTTGGGGTTAGAGAGAGAATTCTTACTCTCACATCAATGATTTTTTAACAATTTGCAAAACTTTCAAATTTCAAAATTTCAGTGATGATTTTGTTAGACTTCACTTATTTCCTTTCTTTATTAAGGAAAAAATAAAGATGTGGTTAAACTCATTACCATCTGGATCCATCATTCAATGGGAAAAATTGAAATATAAGTTCATCAATAAATTCTTCTCAATGGCGAAAACTATTTCGCCTTAGAAAGGAAATCCAAGACTTTAGGCAAAAAAATGATGAACAATTTTATGAAGCATGGAAAAGATTTAAGGACTTGTTACTTAAATGCCTCCATCATGCTTTTGAGAATTGAAGGTTGGTACAATATATTTTTTTTTAATGAATGGAGGGAGCTTTTTGAGTTTGAGTGATGACGCAACCTTTGAGTTATTTGAGAAATTGTCAGAGAACTCCCAACAGTGAGATTTTTTTAATATAAAAGATAAAACCTCAACAAACAAGGTAGGCTTTTACGATGTAAATGAAGATGCAGATATCCACGCCCAACTAGAAAATATAAGGAGACAAATTAAAGTTCTATCCATATCTCAAGCTAAATCAGCCGAGACTATTCACCCTGTCATGAAGGTTTCACGCAGTGAACCTAACACATATATTTGCACCATTTGCACAGAACCAACGCATACGGTTCCTTCACGTCCCATCTTTTATCCAGAAAGATCAACTAGGGAAGAGCACATCCAGGCGATCAATGCTTGTAAATGAGCGAACCCTTTCAGTGAAACATACAATTATGGTTGGCGAAACCATCCCAATTTTACGTGGAGGAAGATCGGCCTCAAGTTCACAGAGAACATCAATCCTATAGGGGACCAAACCAATTTCATTCTCAGAGACAACAGTTCTCTAATATGCCCCACCAGAATAATCAAGTTGTTGCACTTTCAAAAGCTCCATACCCTGAAAAACTTTTACCAACAAGGAAAGGTCCTTTGAATGTTGACATCTTAAAAGTGTTTAAATAAGTGAACATCGACATACCTTTCTTATAAGCCATCAAGCAGATACCTTCATATTCCAAATTTCTCAAATATCTATGTATTGTGAAAAGGAGGACCAATGTGCCTTGGCAAGCCTTTCTTGTAAAACAAGCCTCATCTTACATCTAACAATGTACTGTTGTGAATAACAAATTCTCAGGTTGTCCAACCATTGCTTTGAGAATAGGTGATAATGAGATCAAGCAAGCTTTGCTAGATCTAGGAGCTAGTGTCAATCTATTGCCTTTTTTAGTGTACAAAGCTCTAGGCTTAGGGGAGTTAAAACCAACTTCTATCACCCTCCAATTAGCTGATAGGTCAATCAAAGTTACAAGGGGAATCATTGAAGATGTCATTATTCAGGTTGATAAGTTCTACTTCCCAGTAGATTTCGTGGTGTTAGACAATGAGCCAGTTACAAATGTTAAAAACCAAATCCCTGTCACTTTAGGTCGTTTATTCTTAGCAACATCAAATGCCATCATCCACTGCATAAATGGTATCATGAAGTTGTCTTTTGGCAATATGACAGTTGAACTTAATGTATTCAATAATGTCCAACACCCAGCTGGGGAAGAATGTCGGGAGGAGGTGAACATGATAAAGTGCCTTAGTGAATTTTTTTTTTGAGATAATGTTATCGTGACCCGTTGGAGGAGTGTTTGACCCATTTTGGTGTGGACCTCGATGAGGAAAAATACCATTAGAGAAGTAAATTCATTGTTTGACTCTATACCTTTACTTGACACAAATACTTGGAAACGAAAGGTAGAGTCGTTACCAATTGGTAGCAAGCCCCAAATTCCTTCATTAGTTGAGCCACCAAAGCTGGAACTCAAACCATTGCCAACTATTTGAAATACACTTTCTTAGGAGACACTAATACCTTACCTGTCATCATTTCTACTCACTTAGATAAAGAACGGGAAGGTAAGTTAGTGGAAGTGCTCCAAAACCACAAAGAGGCAATTGATTGGTCTATTGCAAACATCAAGGAATATGTCCTTCAATGGTGATGCACAAGATTCATCTCGAAGACAATGCAAAAACCTCAAGAGAACCACAAAGGAGACTAAATCCTAAAATGAAAGAAGTTGTGAGAGAAAAGGTGATTAAATTTTTAGATGTGGGTATTATATACCTATCTCAAATAGTCAATGGGTTAGCTCCGTTCAAGTAGTTCCCAAGAAATCTGGCATCACCGTTGTAAAGAACGACGCTGATGAGTTGATGCCTATTCGTGTCCAAACCCGATGACGAGTATGTATTGACATCGAAAGCAAAACTCAATGACTAAGAAAAACCATTTTCCTATTCCCTTCATTGATCAAATGTTAGAGCGTTAGCCGGTCATGAGTATTATTGTTTTCTCGATGGTTACTCTGGCTACAACCAAATTCCAATCGCCCAAGAAGATCAAGACAAAACTACATTTACATGTCCCTTCGGTACTGATGATACACCAAATAGTCCTCAGATCCGCACCATAAATGTGCCATGATAATCTCGTCAACAAAACAAAGCGGGCCTGATTGCACGCCTAACCTAGCGAGGCCCAGACAACATTAAGCCCACTATTGACAGATTCCAGAACGTTGGACCCGAATTGTAGCGCCTTAATAAGCCCGTGTGTCACGCGATCAAGCTCAATAATTTTAAGCCCTGATAAGGCAAAAATAAGCCCTGTTAAGGCAAGTATATGGGGGATCGACCCAAAACAGGCAAACCAGCAATACATCGGATCCAACTAGAAAACAAATAATAGAGTATAAGTCGGGCAAGGAAACTTCCTTGCATGGACAACTCTCAGAAAGGGAAACCTCTCCTGCAGATCTAGGAACACAATTCATGTAGGGAAACTACCCTACATGGATAGCTCTCAACTAGGAAAGGTTCTCTAGCAAGATCTCTTTCTCTAAACTACACCACCGAAGGCCTAGCCGAACAAGGACTCTCACACTATAAAAGGGAGATAAGGTTGATGAACTAAGGTTTGCTACATAATTCCAATTTACAGCTTTAAGCCTCTCCTAAGCCTTATCTAACTTAAGCATCAGAGTACCATCGGCCACCACACGGTGGTCTTTGGCTTACGTGTGCTACTTGAGCAGGTCTAGGTAAAGGCGGGGAAGGAGGGCATGAATCGGCTACATCAGTTTGGCGCCGTCTGTGGGGAACGACAGAGTTCCTCAGAAGAAACAGTAGTGCCACCTTTCCCAGAAAACCAGAAAGATGGTGACAACAAAGTCTCACAGCAATGTAGATGTTGCGAAACCCTTGAACACTTGAACCAGCAGATCGCCGTCTGCTCCAACACCACCACCATCGAGGGAGGAACCCTCTCAGATCCCCACGCCTGTGGCAGCCACGACAGACCTAAGGGCGGATCTACTGTCAACCCAGATGCAACAAATCGCACAAGCGATAGAGGTACTCAAGCAGCGAAATCCTCCACCCACAGAAAGAGACCGCGAGAAGCGAATAGCTCAGCCACCAGAAAGCTCTAGAGAACACGTTTAGGAGAGCCGCGCTGCCCCAACAGCTTCTCAATGGACCAGAGGTGGAGAAACGACCAATAGAAACTCAGCGTCTAAAGCCGATAGGCACGTCTCGCACAACCCCATCCGGAACGGGGCCACATACCCAGATGTATTGTTTAATCGCACCATCCCTCCATTTTCATGGATCATATCATGGACGAGCCGCTGCCGAAGAAGTACACATCACTGAAGCTAGAGTTTTACGACGGAACATGAGACCCGCCCGATCACTTGTGCCACTTTCAGAACGTTATGACACTCAAGGAAGGGTGTGATTCAATAATATGTTGGTCATTCCCTGCCAGCATGAAAAAGTCAGTGCTGACCTGGCTCCACAACTTCCCTCCGAGGTCCATCGATTCATTCTGGACATTGGCAACGGTGTTCCTCACAAGCTTCATGGGCAACCAACGAATCAGGAAGGGCCAGCATTATCTGCTGACCCTAAAGCAAAAAGAAAATGGGACGTTAAGGGAATACATCACTCATTTCAATGATGAGTTCGATGGCTGTAAAGATGACACTGTCGCCACAACTTTCACTTTGGGTCTGGGAAGAGGCAAATTCTACGACTTCCTTACTCTGGAACCCCAACCAATATGGCAGACCTGTTGAGGGACACTTAGAGATATGTCACTTTAGACGAGATGTTGACCGCCAAAAAGGAAGCGAAATCAGAGAAGAAACCCTCTGTCCCCAGGGACAAGAAAGAGGGGAAGAGAAAAAAGGACGACGACAGGAACAAGAGGAAGCGCACTGACAACAAGACCGACTCGGACCGTACAAGGTAGGACAGAGACTCTAATTATGTCAGGTCCAAATCTGTCACCCCTTTCAACACAAGTCTGTCTGACATCCTTGATTCCATCAAAGATTGGGAAGAGCTGAAATTGTTGCCTAAGTAGCAAAGAGACCCCGCTCGGCGCAACAACAACAATCATTGGGCCTACCAGAAGGAAAGCAAACACGATATTGAAGATTGCAGAAACCTCAGAGAAGAAGTCGAGTGCTGGATCAGGAAAGGCAAGCTCAAGGAGTTCCTAGGCTCTGATAAAAGGCAAGGCTGGGTAAAGGCAAAGAGCAGAAGTTGTCAAGGAGATTGAAAAATAAGCTCTTTACATCATTTATGTCCTCCATGAGGACCCTGACCGGGATGTGCACACCATCTCAGTGTGAGGACCGATAGGTGCAACATGCACGAGTTCACAGCCCGATCCTACCACTGACATTTATGGAAAGGGATCTCCAAGGGGTACATTCTCCTCACAATGACTCCCTGGTCATCTCCGTCCTCATCGCTAAGTGGGAGGTAAAGAGGGCCTTGTTGGATACAGGAAGCTCACTCAATGTCATGTTTCTTAGCGCATTCCACAACATACAACTACAGGAGAAATACTTAACCCCCGCCACCCACCCCATGGCCGGATTCAGTGGAGAAAAGTGTTTCCCCATCGGGAAGATCAATCTAATGGTAGAGGCGGGAGAGCCACAATTGCGGAAGTACCTTGTCCAAGAATTTATGGTGATTGACGCTCTGTCCACCTACAACATTATTCTGGGAAGGTCGTGCTTCATCATATGGAGGCAATAGTTTCCACTATGCACCAATGCATAAAATATACAGCCAACCAGACTCAAGGAACTATCCAAAGAGATCAACCTGCAACAATAAATTGTCATTATGCAGCTCTGAAACAACTGAATTATTGCCAATTGCAGCTCGGGCCCGCGGAACAAACATGCCAGGCATCGGGCCTAGACAAAATAGGAGAATCACTCTGCGAGGGCGGAAGAGCCTCGACAACCAAAGTGCAGCTATGCAGAGAGCCAAAATTCAGAGTTGGCAGCGCAATCCAGACCAATAAATAGTTAAGTAACAATACTTCAGCAAACAGGTACCTACTCCAAGAGCTGATAATCAACAAGGAACTGCCGGCCAGCACGAAGTCCACTATTCAATAACTTCGCTAGCTTTGGCAAAACAAGACACTTCGCTATAGGGACTATGCAATCCGAGCCGGACCATATGTGCCTCCTTTAGGGGCGGGTTAGCTTAGTCCCCGCTCAGAGTTAAATTATTTTGTTATTTTGATTTTCTTTTTTGCTTTCTGTTTTTTATTTCAATTCAGAAGAAATGTTCCTACCAGACACATTCCAGAAATAAAACAGATTTTATTGATTACAATGAAGTTATTACAAAGCTTGCCGACCAACTAGTACATAAGTTTATACATTACAAGTATCTAAGTCCGACGCAAGTATCTATCTGCTGAAACAAGCGTAAAGATTCCGCTATGATAATCTACCTCCAAAATAGAAGATGGTGAAAATAGAGTGTGGAAAAAAAGCCGAAAGAGCGCACTCAATTCATTGCTCCGTCGAATCACCTTACATGGATGATTTGAAGGTTGCAACATGAACCTCAAAATGAAATGCAGACATATTTGTTCCACCGACCTTCCATGTGAAGAGGATCTGGAACTGGAGTAGATGAAGATGCCTTTCAAGAGATGAGTGTTTGGGGTGTTGCAGAGTGACTAACCTAGAACCGAAGGTCGCATCCATCAGAGCTTCGCTCCGTCAACCTTCTTTCCGGCTGTGGCATCACGCGTGAAGTCCAACAGATACAAAGGGGACAACCTCCACAAACTAGCTGCAGGTATCATCACCCAACAACAGTGACGAATGGGAACTTGGGAGCAACAGAAAATGGAAGACATACCTGTTCCATGAGGAAGAGTTTGTACTTCCTTTTCGCAATATAAGAAGACATTATGAGATCTCATGAGATCAATCAGATGCCCACACTACAAGAAATTTTGTAATCAATAGCGTTTAAAAACCGCTATGGTAGGATACCATAGCGGTTTAGTAACCGCTATGATAGCCGGAGCTATAATAGACCCAGGGGATTTTATAGCGTTTCAAAACCGCTATGGTAGCCTCTGCCATAGCGTTTTAAAAACGCTATAGTAGACCCTAAAACCGCTATGGTAGACTCTACCATAGCGTTTTAAAAACGCTATAATAGCCTCTAAAACCGCTATGGCAGAGTCTACCATAGCGTTTTAAAAACGCTATGGTAAGTCTACATAGAAATTTTTTTTTTTTTTTTTTTTCTTTTCTTTTCTTTTCTATCAACTGTTAATTATTTTCAACTCAAAAGTATAAACATTCACATTATAGAATCCAAATAGGATCACTAACAACAAAATTATAATTTTTTTGCTATCAACTCAAAATTACAAACATTGTTACAACAGATGAATGTGCGAGTAACTCAAAATTATAATTCTTACTTCTAGAATATAACTGGAAGAGTATTCTCACTTGGTATTTGTCTATGTACATTGTTACAACAGATGAATGTGCGAGTAAAATATTGTGCATTGCTTTGTATGGTTCAACAGATGAGTTTCCTGCACTGCAGTTATATGCTCCTGGAGGCGAACATCGCCGAGGTGGAAACTGTCCATAACCATAAGATGATATGGCCATTATATTTGGTTCATTGACAGTGGTCCAATGGGAGATTCGGTCACCAAACTCTCTGAAACACACATCTGCAAGGGCTGTGAAGTCCTCACTGGATGAAAACAAATCAACATAAAAACGGTCAGAATTATATTGTATAGTTCATATGTAAGATACATAGTCAAAAAAAAACAAGAGGGGCATAGATTAATGTATTGTAAGGAGCGGATGTGAAATTACACGATCTTTGGGCTCAGCCATCCTTCATATTCATCTTCAAGTATTTGTGGAAAATCTAAATGAGAAAGCGTAGCATGCAGTTCAATACCTACAGTTCATAGAAAATATATATCAGAAAATCATCGCCGTGTCAGTTTGTTGGGGTTTCAGTCTCCACATTGCGCAGATACTGTTTCCAACTTAATTAAACACTTCAACTAATCTTAGACTGTTTAATCCACACATTTCATTAGGTTCAAATGGCTGAAAAACGTACCATGATAAACCAGTTCATTGATGAGATTATTGTAATACTCCAGAGCTTTTGGGTTGACGGCTCCTCTTCCATCTACAAGGACCGATAATAGTAATGTTACGCTAACAAAAAAGATACCAATATGGCTAATTAAGTATGATTAGGTTGTGCATCGTACTAGTGTCCTGGATATCAGTGACTTTTGACAGACTGTCAGGAACTACACAAAATGATCCAGCAACATTACGGATATTATGACAGAAAAAAAAATATGGATAAATAGATACTAACTTCCATCAGCTCTAGGTAGCAGATATTATGACCGTAGAACCATATTGTAAAGGTATTACTTTTTATTTCATCTCTCTTGAATTTTATTTTATATTCTTAATTTCTTTAAGGTTTATACCTTGCTTCTAGACTATAATTTTCTATTTGAAATTATATGTTTCTCATGCTATTAGTAATTGTTGTTTGAGAGGAGCCTCCAAACTTGCCATGAATTAAGAGACATATAGCATTAACATCTCTCAACTGCAGATCAGCATGGACATGAAACAAACAAAAAAATTAGCTTAAGTAAGCACAAGAAGAGACAAATGAGAGATTGGAAATGCAGAGGATCAGTTTGTTAAGAACTGACCTACTTTGTTCTTGTTTCTGCAGAATTTGGAGTTCCAAGCAATGCAAGATCAGCACCAGTGTCAGAATTGGATAAATCTCTGTATGTTGTGGAACCAAATCTTGATATGAGCTGCCTGTTTCAGTTCCAGAATCTGACAAAGACTGAGATTATGTAATACCAAAGAAGTTCAGTAGCAGTAATTCATAACCAAAAGATGTAGACAGAGAAACTATGGAATGTATTAAAATTGTTGTAATATGTACAAGTGGAGAGGAAAGTTACAAGTAGGCTATTCGAGTGGCCATACACTCCCAAGAGCAAATGCTCTGATGTATATTTCTATTACAATCAATGAATGCCTATTTTCCTTCCTAAACTATTATTTATAGCAACATACTAACACTGACAGTAAGATAACAGAGTACTCTGCATTAACAGAGCACCTAACAGAATGATAACAGGAGTTGTCATCAGAAATCAGTGAAAATCCTCGTGAGAAAACCAGTCCAACTCTGGAAAGTAACATTTTTAAATATTCACAACAATTCCCTCCGAATGTTTAAACTGATGTAAAAATGTTTAGAAATAAGTTCGTCAACCAAAAGTTAAACAGAGGAATTCACTCTCGATGTCTGCTTCATACTAAATTATGATGCAGTATTTTTTGATCTTATAATGCTCACATGGAACAACTTTCTAAATATTGATTTCAATAACAATGTAGCATGGGATTCCTTGTTGTGCAAAAGATTGAGAACTAGCATAGTTTTCAATATGATACAGAGATCATTACAACTTACCTCGCTTTCTCTCGAGCTCTTGATCAAGCTCTTCTTTCCACTTCATTTGTCTCTCAGAAAAGTTAGCACTGCAAGTAGTTAATGCTTCACTGTAAGATGAGTAAGAATTATACATTTACATATTATTAACATTGACTCAACAAAAGCATTAAGCAATTAATAAACCTTGGATTTAGTGGTTGCTGTTGAGAATCAATAAGTCCTCTCCATTCACTCAGCTGAGGCAAAGGAATATCCTGCAAATTTTTATTATCCATAACACCAAAACTTGACTCACGCCTGCTATTACTTCTAGGGCTTGTCGTAATGGCTGCTTTGGATGGCACTGGTGGAGTACTACCTGTACCCCTGCCAGGTGACCTGTTGTTGGGAGGTAACTTCAAATAACTGGCATTGCTATCGTCGTGTATATTCTTGAGAGCACCAGGAGGACTAGAACCATTCAAAGTGTTATAATAATCTTCATCTAATGGTGTTTGCATCCTCTTCAGCTCCAGGGCCTGCAATTTTAATATTTGGAAAGCAACAATCAAAGAACTGAAATTACAAAATGACTCCCGATCATTTTCGCATGTCATGAAAGAGATTGATAATCGTAAAAGTGATACCTTCTCATCAATGAAGGCTCTAATTTTCGACTCTGTAACTTCATCATTATCATCTTCGGACACTGATTGCCCACAGGGAAAGGTGAAGTCTTTTTCATCCTTCCTGGATGTTCTGCAGGAACCACCAGCCCCATCAACTATATGGTCAGCTTTGAAGTTCATTCCTCGTCGTTCAGGTTCTGAACTTTCATCAAACTTGCACTGCCGGTCTTCAGAGGGCTCACACATAGGATTGAAACTCTAAATTCAAGCAAACAAATTCCCAGGTAGTTAGCAACTAAACCTCATTTCTCAACCTAAAGACTACCATGTCAATGATGGAAACAGAATTTGCTAAATACCTTGTTAAAATCATTAGACATTAAGCCAGAATTGAACTTTACTGATGCACGAAATCTTGAGAATTGAGAATTGCAAGGTTGACTGCATCAAAATTATGAAAAATTAATATTCAGCTCAAATTACCCGTAGCAATTCAGATGCAGCTGGCCTCATGTTTGGCTCCCTGTCATCACATTACAAACACATTAAAATCTTGAAAAGAGAAACTCAAGTCCAATTAATGATCATGTGACCTAAATTTAAATGTGAATGTTGTTTGATTTGGTTTTCAAAATTTTCTACAGGAAATTTTATGAAACTATGGCTTCTGAACCGAAACTTGCAACATTTTGGAATTGGTAAGTCAGCACATTAGAGTCAGTAGTACAAGGGGTATATTTGAGCTTTTCATCTTTTTGTTCTTTATTCAAAATGTGGGAAAATACTAAAATGCCTATAAGGTAGCAATTGTTTCATGAATTTCATATGAAACAAAGTATGATGAATTATATGGAGTGGTTATTTGTGGAAGAAGGTCAAAGTCATGGTTTATGATTTATCAAACTATCGCAATTTCTAGCAATCTATTTGGACCAATTGGCCTACTAAACCCTGAGCAAAGTCAATATAAACTGAGCATTCAATATTTTAGTTGGAATACCAACTATAAGAGACATGTAGAGTAGAATGGCATATTGGAGCACTGGAGGCCGAAGAATAGGAAGTGGAGTAGAAAACATATTTGGTCACTTGAAATATGTTTACTAGGTGATGCCAAATTTACCTCTCCATGTTTTTGTATTATGTTAAGCTTATAAAACCGTGTAAAAAAACCTAAATATTGAAGCATTCAACATTTTAGTAAATGGTGCCTGGATCTGCACCGTATAGCATTGCTTCTTAATATTATCTGAATAACAACGAAACCAAAAATTTTATTGTAACTGTCTCAGGTATCTCAAACCTCAGTTCTTTGGTCCTCCAAATGTTTATCTTTTGAACCCAAGCGAGATGTTCACTCGATTCAAGAAAATATTGCCTTCCTATTTGGAATAAATTGCAAAGGGTGCTTTTATTCAGTTAATTCAACCGAATCATAGTGAAGTGATAGTAGGTTAGTGTGTGACTCGATACAATACCTGCATATGGTTGAGGTTATCCCAAGGGATCTTCTCCGTGACTAGCTCCCATAGTATTACACCATAGCTGTACACATCAGACCTAAAGGTTTCCAGGTCATCAAACAAACAGAACAAGAACATTTGTTGAGTCGTATAATTGCAAAATCAAAGATAGATATTTCTAAAACCTTAAAATTCAACTTACTTCTCATCTGAGCTCTCATTACGAAGGGGGCAGTGAAAAACCCATTAACAGATCTACAGCAAATAACACGCATAAGCTCTCATTCAAACTAAACCCATCATAAAAATTCAATCTTTATTCAAAATTTCCAGCTCAAATAACAAATGAAGCAATACCCAGACACTAAAATTGAAAGATCTTCAACAATATAAAATACCCATGATTACCTTCTAAAAAAATGAAGAAACAGCCCATAGATCTAGAGTGATTTACCTTCAAAAATTTATATTGCACAATCATCATGAGTACTCACTGTCCCCAAGGAATTGATTGAGAACTTTCAGGTGGTGACTCGAAATTCGTTCCTTCTATGTATATACTTCGGTAAACCAAACTTTGAAAAGAACTTAGCCACAAAAATGTCAACCAAAATTTGAATCATTGATACATTTATAAAGATTTTAATGTCAAGTTTGTATTGGCATATAAAAGAAAATTTGTTACTTAAAAAAACACATGAGATAGACTACAAGAAAAAGGCATAAAATAAACTGACCAGAATAACAAACTAAATACTTAAATGGGCAATTATCCCAATAACTCCATAATCCACAAACAGACTCCCCTAAATTCCAAAAAAAAACCCTACACCAATTGTTGGTTTCGCAAGATAGTCAGAGGGTGGTTTTCCCTAAAACTAGATAGGAAGTATGGTAAGTGAAACAGAAACCAATGAGCAAAACAAACTTCATCTCGTTTGTGTTGAATCTTGATATCAATTTTAGGTTTCCCTGTTTCTTGAAATCCAGAGATACATTTAAGCTCATCCAGCATCTTGGTCTATTCAGAAGGACACTCAAATAAGATGAAAGAAATGAGAGAATGATGGAATAATTGCAAATTTTAGGATTAAAATTTGATTTACAAAACCAGATCTACTGAAAAAGAAGATGTAGAAGAGTATATACCTTAACAGGACCAAAAATCCCAACATCAGTGGTCTCACCAACCATTACTTGGACTTTAGATCTTGCTTGAGAGGATGAATCGAGCTATATTTTCTTCTTACATTTTGTTGAGGACCCAAGGAGGAATTACTTATTGTTCCCTCAAGTAAAGTTGGAGACACAAGCTTTTAAGGCAGCATGTAATTCCTTGAGATGGCCATATTTAGGCTGCCTAATCATACCTACATTTATCAGCAAAACTAATTAATGATTTTCAATAAAAAAAATAATTATATATATATATAACAAATAAAAAAGGTCTATTTAGAAATCCATCTCCTTACCATACTCGTCGAGAGGGGCTTGATCATAATAACTTGTTGTCACATATGAAGATCTTGTTCTTCCAAAATTCATTCCTCAGTGGTATTAAGTTTACAACTTAAATCTGAGGACTCTTGAAGCTGAGTGTTATACTTTTCTTGCAAATCTTCAATTTATTGTGAACAAAACGAGGAAAATACAGTCACTGAAATGATTTCACATAACTCGTAGCATCATAAAAAAAAACAGTTAAATAAGCAGTCTCACCTTTAGATTCGTTTCTAATGTAATTCCCATCTGCTTTATCTGATCAGCCATTGCCTACCAATGAAAATAAAGTACATTTATGCAAATAGGTGAGCATAAAGAAGCAAAGTTACCTCTTCCAGATTTATCAAATATATAAACGAAATGACAGACATTCAGTATTCACTAAACAAGGAAACAGGAAAATCATAAAGAAAATGATACAGTATATAGAAAGAGCTAAATAAAGTTGTATGGGAAATGGGATTATTCTAGTGATGATTATATAAATGTCAACTAAACAAAAAGGACGAGATTATTTTCATTTGATCAATCACTACCCTAACTGCATAAAAGCTATTTCAAGGTTTAAGAATAATAACTTTCATTGCTAACTTGCAATATAAATCTCTAGTTAAGGCAATGACACCTAACATAGATGTAAGAAATTGGGCATATGTATCACAGGTCTATGGTTGATACCCTGCCACAGAATATTATCAATCTGAGATACGTAAACATAGAACAAAAATAGAACAAACATAAACAAATCTCTACTCGAGAAATCCAAAAATATGAGAAACTAGCAAAGTGTTAGATAATCCCTGGTCAAGATTGCGTTAGAGAAGAACTTAGTGTTTCCTCAAGACAGTGAACAACTGGTGACACAGTCGCAATGATACATGTTTTGGCTTTCATATCAAAAAAATATAAATTTTACCCGTTTTCTACCAAAATTGTTAAAATAAAAAATATGGGTTTCATCCAACATAGCTCAAATTCATCAAATGTATATGAAAACCCAAAAATCCATTAACACAAGCTATAGATCTATATTTTTTATTGTAAAGATTGTAAAGATTGTGCTATTGTAAAAATCCACTAACTTCAATTGTAAAGATTGTGCTATGTAGTGTGTGTCAGCTATAATTAACATTGACAATGCTGGAACAAAATAAATGGGCCGTCTTTCATGTGTCCTTATTGTCTTAAAATGCTATAAAAACAAAAAACCTTGTTCCATTTTGTCTCAATTCAACATGTCAATTAGCCTAACTAATATGGTTGCTGTAAAATCAAACAAATGAAACAAACATAACATAACAACAAACCCAATTGCCAATCAAAACCAAAATCTGAAAATCAAAACAAAAAATAATTCAATACAAATTGGGAACTAAGTGAGTGAGTGAACTTTACCTTTGGTGGGTGAGTTCTGATTGAAGAACAGTAGAGAGTGGTATGAGCTCCATTGATCTTCGAAATAATGAAAGTTGAGTCCAAATCAAACTTGGGAACAAAAGGGTGTCTGGAGTGTAAAAGAATCAACAAGAGAAGAGAAGAGTCTCAAGTGGTTCAATTTCTAGTCAGTGTTCTTGTTTTTAACCTTCACTTAGTGATGAAGCTTATAGTGTATACCCATGGATCTCATTGATTTGAATTAAACAATCGAACCCCCGAATATCAAAACTGAGCCAAAATTACTGAAATTGAGATTAAAGAGAGAAAATATAAAGGACCTCACGGAGGGATTTGACAGTGGGTTTCGATTCTTTTGTATCTGATGGCGAGATGGAGAAGAGGAGGCCATCATGTATCTGTTGGTGGCTGCAGATGGACCTGTGGCTGGCGACTTGAAGAGAAGGCTGTCGAGATTGTGTTTGCTGCTTGCATGGAGGAAGAAAGGGCGATAAGGAGAGGAAAGCTTTGTTACTTGGCCTATGGATCTCTCTCTACATCAATTTCTTTGTCTCTCAATTTCTCTCACCCAGGGTCTCGCTCCTATTCTTAAGTCAAAGAAAATTAGGGATTTCAGTAACCCTAGCTCCAAATCAATTGAGACAGACAATGGAAGAAGAAGATAAACAAATAGGAAAAGAAAGACAAAATGAGGAGAGCAAAGAAGAGCATCACAAAGAGACCGAGAGAGGGATAGTCAGAGAGAGAGAGACAAGGCGTTGTGAGGGAGAGCGATCGGAGAGGGAGAGGGAGAACGATCGGAGAGGGAGAGCTGAATGCAGAGGGAGAGCAGAATGCAGAGGGAGAGGGAGACAGATCGAGCGGGATTCTTCTTCCTTCCTTCCCTCTTCTTTGTTAGCTTTTATTTTTTCTTTCGATTTGCGCGGGATAGTTGGCGCCCAGCGAAATCAATCCCGCCTTCACAACATTTCATTTAGCGCACAAATGAAATTGGATAGATTGCTTTTTACAATTGTTTACACTGTTTCAATAGCATTTTATAGCTTTTGTGTAAAAACCGCTATCCTCAAAAGCTATAAATGCTCATTTTTGTTGTAGTGCCACCTAGATCAGGTGCCATCGCATAATAGTAAGTCTTATTAAAACTCATCGCCGCAAATGTCAGAACATTTGAAGACTCTAGTGAGAAAGATCTTCCTTCAACTTTTGGAAAACCCAAAGCATATTATCTGGTAAGATGAATTTTAGTAACATGCTCTACTATTCTCATTGCAGTGCTTGAACGTAGAATGATCAGCCTATATATAGGCATGATGGTTTATGAAACAATGTCAGCCAACAGTTATGTCAGCATTAAATGTCGTATGGGAAATCAGGAAACGACGGTTCCAATTGCAATTGCACGAGCCCACATACTTCGAATTAATGACCAAGCATATAGCCCCATTAACTTGGGGGAGTAACCAATACTGAACCATTTTCAATATGCGTCGTACTCTTGGCACACTGATCTGCAAATATTTTTCTAATTGAGCCCAAGCTTATGGCTTGCCAGATCCGGCCCAGCACATGCAAATGTACAAACAACAAAGGTCTTGAGCCTCATGGAATAAAGAGCACGCCTACAGAGTATTATCAGTAAATCCAAGGCATCAGCCCTATTGTTATTCTACTGCAGTTTATTAAAGCTAGTTAATCTATTATTAGTTCGATCAATCAATCCAACTCTGGAATCAGACCGCTAGGCAAACTAAGTAAGTCAAGACACCCAAGTTAGACTTACACGCCCAAAATCTTATTATGACCAAAACTTAGTCAGTTATAACTGATTACAATAGCTTCTGGTTCGCTCTAACACCTAGCCCGCCAAAAGCGGACGACGATGGGCTAGAAAGTGGGAGCTTAGTCAGCGTTTTTAACACCTGGTCGTGATGGCTTGCCAAGGACCATTCTCCAATTGTGGATAATGGTCGCCGAACCTAACCAAAGCTTAGTCGGTTTCAACCTGTGAAAATAGCTTCTGGTACCCTCTAACACCCAGTCCGTTAAACATGTGTCAACGGTTTAGAGAGTGAAAGCTTAGTCAGCGCTCTGATGCCTGATCGAGACGGCTTGCCAGGGATCACTGTCCAACCAAAGCTTAGTCGCTGATGATGGCTTATGGTTTGCTTGAAGCCTAGTCCGCCAATAACGGATTTCACGGCTTAGAAAGTGGAAGTCTAGTCAGCGCTCTTGACGTCTGGTTAAGATGGCTTGCCAGGGATCACCACTCATACGCAGACGGACCCGATTAAAGCTTAGTCAGTGGTCACTGATGATGATGGCTTCTAGTCAGCTCGAAGCCTAGTTCGATACGTTTTTATTCCAACAGCCTAGAAAGTGGGAGATTAGTCAGCGCGAATACGCTCGACCATGACGACTTGCCAGGGATCATTGGCCAAATACAGATTAGGGGTGGGCATTTAGGACCGAAAACCCGGACCGAACCGACAACCGGACCGATCGGTCGGTTCGGATCGGTTTTAATTAATTAAAATATTTTCGGTTGTAAAAGCCCGGCCCGGCCCGAAGTTTCTGGTCCGGGCCTCGGTTTCCATTTCTGAAGCCCGTCAGATAACCGGCCCGGCCTGACTCCATCACGTAACATAATTCTCTCTCCCCTCAACTTCTCAAATTCTCACATCTCCTCTCATTTCTGAAGATCACTCCCTCTCCACTCACAGGAGAGATCCGAAGATCGAATATCTCTCCCTCTCCCTCTCACACACGTAGATCACTCCCTCATTTCTGAAGACCACTCCCTCACACACGTAGATCACTCCCTTATTTCTGAAGATCACTCCCTCTCCCTCTCACACACGTAGAGAGTCGAAGATCTCTCACACACAGAGATGCTCCGCCACAGAGATGCTTCTTCTTCCAGATCTCTCACACACAGAGATGCTCTGCCTTCTTCTTCCAGATCTCTCCCTGATCAGATCTCCTCCTTCTTCTTCCAGATCTCAGATCAGAGATGCTCGATGGTGATGCTGATGCTCGATGGATGATGATGATCGATGGTGATGCTGATGCTGATGCTGATGCGATAATGATCGATGGTGATGCTGATCGATGGCCGAGCCGCCTCCCTCTCCCCTCCCTTCCCCGCCTTTCCCTAGATCTGATCTGATCAGAGATCTTGATCTGATCAGAGATCTTGATCTGATCTAGATCGAGATCTTGATCAGAGATCTTATCAGAGATCGATCAGATCTTGATCAGAGATCTTATCAGATCTTGATCAGAGATCGATCAGATCTTGATCAGAGATCTTATCAGATCTTGATCAGAGATCGATCAGATCTTGATCAGAGATCGATCAGATATCATCTCGATCAAATATCATCTCGATCAGATACCATCTCGATCGGTTCTCGATCAGAGATCTCGATCAGATATCATCTCGATCAGATCAGATCTCGATCTCGATTAATGAATAAAGTAATTTTGTTGTATGGTTACAGACGATGAATGAAGTATTACAGATCTGATGTTGTAATTTGATGTATGTTTTTTTTTTTTTTGTAATTTTTTGATATAATTTCTGACGATGAATTTTTTTTTTTTTTTTTTACTGTAGAATTTTTTTGCTCAAAACGACTTGCCCAGCCCTAATACAGATAATGATCACCGAACCCTGCCAAAGTTTACTCAAAACGACTGACAATTATAACTTCTGGCTCACTCCAATTCCGAGACTGCCAAGAGCGGATCAAAATGGGTTGGAAAGTGGGAGTCTAGTCAGTGCCCTCAACGTCTGATCAAGATGACTTGTCAGGGACCACCTGGTTGCCGAAACTGACCCCGGTTTAGTCGATTATAATTGGCGATAACAACATTTGGTCCAACTAAAGCCTATTCCACGAATAGTAGGTAAAGATGATTCGAAAGTCTGGTCAGAGCTCTGGAAGCTCGACTCAGATGACTCGCGAGGACTATTGTTCAATCATTTAAAATGGTGCACGTGCTGGGATCACAGTCTGACTAATTCACTTATAATAGCAACAACACCTGTTGGTTCAACATATAGCCATGCTGCCAGACAAATGGTGAATTACACTCCTCGGTCTCTAAAAGGTTTTGACCTGAATTGCATGAACTATCGCAACACAAGCAGTCAGAACTCTCACTTGTAGATCAATCATAAATCTTCTCGGCCTAGCAGAGCCTCTCATTTGACAATTAATGTCGAAAGCAGCTAAAAGCTAGAAGAAAAACAAAGGAAAAATGAACATGTACAAAATACTATTCATTTGCAAGCCAAACAGAAAATACAAGGTTCGCTCCCCATCAGGAGAAGAGTCAGATAAAAATGAGCCAAACTTGGTAGGGGAAGAAGCAGTAGACAGATCTGTAGGTGTTGCCTCTCGATTACCCTCATCAGGTTCGCCTTCTTCTTCGGACGGATCGAAGGCCACCCCAAACTCTGTGTATGCAATCTCTTTATAATAGGAGATATTCCAGTCGGTATGGTCCCCCTTCATCAGGTGCAACAACTCTAGCCTTCCATGCATGACTCTGATGAACTCAAACGTGCCCGGGGCCTTAAAAAGCTTCTCCTCATGCACCCTTGATTCAACAAACTCCTGCTCCAATCGTTCCAGCTTGCCCGACAACATGTCAGTCTTGGATTGCTCGGCACCCAGGTTATCATTAACAGTACTTAGCTCATTATGTGCCAGAAGGAGCTGTTTTTTCAACAGTCCGCATACTCTTGGCATTAAAATCAACGTCAACCTCCAACTGCTCACATTGAACAATCCATTCGGACTCCTTCTTGACGCTCTCAGTGTGTAAAACCCGCAGTTCAACCTACACTTCAGTTACAGTTTGGCGGGTAAGCTGCAAGTCACGACGGACAAGGTTCAATTCATTCTCGAACTAATTCCTTGCGGACACTGCACCCACCAGATCGGGCTCAAGCATTTCCAAGCAAACCTTCTGAGCTTCCGATCTTGTACACCAGGACTCCGCTCTAGTATCTGAATAAGCTTCAAGTTGCTTCTTCAATGACTCAACCTCTTAAAGAGCATTAGAGTATGACTTCTGCAATTTTGCAAAGACTCGCTCCATAGTATACACTCTCTCACGAGCGACCTCAACTTCAATTCCAGTTGCGGCCACTTGTTTCGGGTATGACATCCCCAACACGAGATGGTTCTGCCCTTTATCCATACGCTCTCCCAGCGTCTCTCCCTCTGGCTCCGGATTCACCAGCCAGTCATTCCACCTGCTAATATGCTTCCTCGAAGGTTTAGAAATGTCAACTTCTTGATGCCAAGCTTGGTTGTTCATTCTTACTATGTCTGGAGCAAACAAACTGATCCACGCATTCGAATGGAGATCCTTCGAGACCGGAATCACCTCAGCATCGTCCTTGACTGTCTTCACTACATCAGGGCCCTCATCCACAACTTTCCCTTTGTCTGCAACAATCGGTTTTCTTTCACGTACCGATTCAGCATCAATTGATGGGGAAGAGGGAAACGAGTTATTCCTTGGACTTGTCATCAATTCAATGTGGGGACAGGAACGAGATGGAGGACAGTACGGGCAACGCGGGGGAGACCTTTCACCATAAGGTCGACGATCGGACAAGTCTTCAACAGGTTCATGATCCAGAGAAGGGTGGAGCTCAAAGTCTTTCATTGAAAAGGGACGACCAGACGAAGCCTGCATGCCCGCTAGCAACAACATTTTGTTCAGAACCTCTGCCTGCTCTATACTCAGTTTGGTCACATCATCCTTGCCCACCATTTGCAGATATTCCCTCTCCAAGTCAAGAACAGAGATAGAAGCCTTGGCCTGAGCATCACGCCTCTCGAAAACATCAGTTTCTGCCCCGGCAAACAAATCAGGCACTTGTCCGACATCATCACGTCCCTCAGATGAAGTCAAGAGCCTACAGACAGGTTTAGACAAAACACGTGGCCTCTTCAAACGCATAGGAGAAGGAAGCGCCTCATCTATTTTTACCCTCCTTGAAGGGCTTGGAACCTTAATCTTGGAAATTTTCCTCTTTCTCGAAGCGAACACATCTTCGGGTTTTGGTTTCAAAACCCTAAAATGAGTGGGAGCCCCATGCCAATGAGCCCACAGTCCGCTACGTTTGACATTAGAATACTCAATGACATCATCTATCCGCAGACGAGGAATGTTGCGAAACGCATCCAGAGTTGCTTTATCCTCAGCAGAAAGTGGTGAAGTTGGGAATTTCCCTATGAAAAACGCAAAGGATATGCAGTTCACAAGCAAGACCAGAAAAATAATTGACCTTACTCAGTTGTCTGAATTCCCGCTCGACCGGACGACTAGCCAGCTAAAAATACTTCGAGTCTGCAGAAGCCATGAAACAGAACTTCTACCAGGATTTAAAATCATCAGAGAGATTGCCAAAGCGGTCTGGCAACGTCAGCACACACACAACGTGCTCATTTATTCGAGGGAAAGTAAGTAGTTGGATTGCCCTCGAAGATACACAAACACCAGCGTCCTTAGCTCTAATCAGAATGGCAATCACAGTCCTATACCCATTCGGCACCAGTTGAGCGAGTGCAATGCTTGGGTACGTTGGGAATTGCCAAATCTCTTTGATAACAGAAAAACGGACACCCCTCAGGAGAGGACAATGGTGTGATGCCTTGGTGAAGACAGATAAACCTTTCAGGAGGGGACAACGACATCAGATTGCCCCCCAGAGTGCAGAACACCAGATCATCAAGAATCCCATATGTTTTACAAAGGACTTCCATATCCGATTCGGAGAGCAACCTCTCCTAAAAAAACTTGTGGCCCTTAGCGAACAAGTCATCAAAAAGCTAATTTCGGCTCGCCATGAAAGATAGTACAAGCTTTCGAATACGGAAGCTGAGCAAATTTGAAAGCACAGAATGCGGTACGACAAAGTCGATTCTCTGAGATCGAAAGAGTAAAGAAGCCAAACTCCATAAAGCGGAGATCTATATAGAAAACATAACTCCCGCCTTTCTTTCTTTCAAGCAGACACATGCCCAATAAATGAAACTTGTCGCTCGAGGAAACAACTTAGACTCAACCATCATGACTGCACAATTGCTTTATGGAATGACTTGGTGGACCGATGAGATGACATACCAACTCGGGGGGGGGGGGGGGGGAGTAGTTGGTAATACACCAAACCGTCCTTAGATAAACATCGTACGCGTGTCATGACAATCTCGTCAACATAACAAAGTAGGCATAATTGCACGCCCAACCTAGTGAGGCTCGGACAACATTAAGCCCACTATTGGCAGATTCCAAAATGTTGGACCCGAATTGCAGCTTCTTAATAAGCCCATGCATCATGCGGTCAAGCTTAATACTCGTAAGCCTTAGCAAGACAAGAGTAAGCCCTGATAAGGCAAGTATATGGAGATTGACCCAAGATAGGCAGGCCAGTAATACATCGGATCCGACTAGGAAACAAATACTTGAGTATAAGTCGGGCAAGGAAACTTCCTTGCATCGACAACACTCAAAGGGAAACCTCTCCGGCAGATGTAGAAGCACAAGTCGTGTAGGGAAACTACCGTACATGGATAGCTCCCAACTAGAAAATGATCCCCAACAAGATCTCTTTCCCTAAACTATGCATCCGAAGGCCTAGCCGAACAAGGACTCTCACAATATAAAAAAGAGATAAGGTCGATGAACTAAGGTACGCTACAGAAACCCAATTTACAATTTTAAGCCTTATCTAACTTAAGCAACGAAGCGTCATCAGCCACCACACGGTGGTCTTTGGCTCACGTGTGCTACTTTGCATATAGGCGTATGCATTTTGGTTTGTGGAATGCACCTGCAACATTCCAAATATGCATGTTGAGTATTTTCTAAGGAATGGCAGAAAATTTCTAGAAGTCTTCATGGATTATTTCTTTGTTTTTGGTTCTAGCTTTGGTCAATGTTTGAATCATTTGACCCTGGTGTTGGAAAGATGTATGAAAAAAAATCTTATACTAAGTTGGAAAAAATGTCATTTCATGGTGAAGGGGAGTATTGTGTTAGGTCACATAATATCAAAAGAAGGTGTTGAAGTAGACAAAGCCAAAGTTGACATTGTAGCTAATCTACCACCTCCAAGAACTGACAAAGAAATCTGATCCATTTTAGAACATGCTGGTTTCTATCGTCGGTTCATCAAAGATTTCAAGAAAATTACGAGGCGTTTGTGTGCATTTTTTGCCAAGGAAGTCTCGTTCAATTTTAATGATGAATGCCCAAAGGCATTTGAGTAATTAAAGTCTGAACTTACCTCAACGGCCATTATTCGCCTACCTGATTGGAGTATTCCTTTCGAGATAATGTGTGATGTGTCTAACTATGCTATAGGCGCTGTGTTGGGGCAGCGAATAGACAAACGTCGTTCCCATGAGATACATTATGCGAGTAAGAATCTCAATGGTGCACAAATCAGTTATTCCACCACAGAGAAAGAGTTATTGGCAATTTTTTTCGCCCTTGATAAATTTAGATCCTATCTCGTTGGATCCAAAGTGATTGTCTACACTGATCATGCAGCTATAAAATACCTTTTGTTTAAAAATGATGCAAAGCTACGTTTGATCAAATGGGTCTTGTTACTTCAAGAATTTGATCTTGATATTCTAGACAAGAAAGGTACGAAAAATGTGGTCACTGACCACTTATCTCGGATGATTATTGATTCAGAGAAATAACCATTACCCATAACATAAACTTTCTTGGATGAGCAATTAATGATGATCGCTCATGTTCAGTCACAACCACCTTGGTATGCTGACATTGTGAAATTTCTTGCTACAAAGAAAATTTTGGAACATTGGTCTAGGCAAGATAAGTTCAAGTTTCTATCCATGGTCAAGTATTTTTCTTGGGATGATCATTATCCTTTCAAATATTTTCTAGATCAAATCATTCGTAGATGCATCCCTGAGTTGGATCAGAGAGAGGTATTGGCATTTTGCCATGATCATGCATGCGGAGGCCATTTTAGTGCGAAAAAGACTGCTGCAAAAGTTTTGCAATGTGGTTTCTGTTGGCCCGCCCTTTTTCGAGATGCCTTTTTTTTAGACTTCTTGCTTCAACTCTCTCGGCCGATAGGGCTCCGCTTTCGATATATTGGAGAATCGAAGTCATCCAACTCGCCGATGTGTTTGTAGCACAAACATCTCTGGGTTCCTCTTCGTCAAGGCTTGATTGCTCTTGGCATTGAATGATACCATTAGAGACTTTGGCGGAGGCTAAGGCTGAGGCTTCCCTGGCTAGAGCGTCAGCTCTTTTATTGTCATCTCGGGGGCATTGTAAGAGCTCGCACCTTTTGAACCCACTTATTGAATGGAGTACATTTTCGCAGTAGGTTATCATGCGGGGTCTTTGCTATTGAATTCTCCTTTGATCTGGTTGACTACCAACATTGAGTCATTGTATGTTGTTAGGTGATCTATCCCGATCCCCAAGGCTAGTTTCAGGCTGGACATGAGGGCTTCATATCCGACTTCGTTGTTTGAAGCGGGAAAACATAATCTAATGGCTTTTTCGAGAGTGAAGTCGTTTGGAGAGCGGAGTGTGATTCCAATTTCACTTGTTTTTTCTGTCAATTATTCATCGCAACGCAAGGTTCGTCCCTGAATGCTTGAATCTTGGGCTTGAAGGTATGTCTTTGATTTTTCTCTGCCGGTGAATTCGGGGATGAAGTATGCCACTGTTTGGGCTTTGATGGCGGTTATTGGGTAGCTTATGTCAAACTGCCTGAGTTTCACTGACCATTTCACCATCCTGTCAGATAACTCTGGCTTGTGCAGTACCGTGCAGAGCTGGTGCTTGGTTAGAACTGTTATAGAGTGGGCCTGAAAATAAGGCCTCACTTTTCTCGAGGACGCGACTTGTGCCAGGGCTAGCTTCTCCGGGTTTGAGTAGTGTGTCTCTGCTTCCACGAAGATTTTGTTGGTGTATTATAGTAGTCTTTGGATTCCTCGGTCATCTCGCACGAGGGCTGAGCTAATGGCATGCTTGGAAATGGATAAGTATAAGTACAATGTTTCCCTTGTTGCCGATTTTGAGAGCAGTTCGAGGCTCCCCATGTATGCTTTCAGGCTCTGAAAGGCTTTTTCGCACTCTTTGTCCCATGAGAATCATTTGCTTCCTCTTAGTATTTTGAAGAAAGGAAGGCATTTGTCGGATGATTTAGATATAAACCTATTGAGTGCTGCCACCCTCCCAGTCAGGCTCTGAACGTCTCTGATGTTGGCAGGGACTTTCATGTCGAGAAGGGCCTGAATCTGCTTTAGACCAGCTTCGATTCCCCTCTGGTTCACTATGTAGCCTAGGAATTTTCCAAACTCAACTCAGAACCTACAATTTTGTGGGTTGAGTTTCATCTGATAGTTTCTGAGCTGGTTGAATGCTTTTGTGAGGTTTCCTATGTGGTCGGGGCTGTGGAGGCTCTTGACTAGCATATCATCTATGTAGACCTCCATGTTCCTACCGATTTGTTCTTTGAACATTCGGTTTACCAGTCGTTCATACGTAGCACCTGCGTTCTTCAAGCCGAACGACATCACCCTGTAGCATTATATTCCTAACTTAGTTATGAAAAAGGTATTTTCTTGATCCGAGGGGTGCATTAATATATGGTTGTAGCCTAAGTAAGCGTCCATGAAGCTTAGTAGGTTGTGCTCAGATGTGGCGTCCACCATCTGATTGATGCGAGGAAGTGGGAAGCAGTCCTTCGGGCAAACTTTGTTCAAGTTCATGTAGTCTACGCACACTTTCTACTTCCCATTTTCTTCCTCACCTACGGTGTTTGCTAGCCAGTCCGGGTATCGTGTTTCTTTCATCATGTCCGCGTTGAGTAACTGTTGTACCTCCTCATTTATGATCGTATTTCTTTCAGGCACCAGTGGCCTCTTCTTCTGCCGTATGTTTTCCGCATGGGGTCCACCTCTAATCGATGAGTGATTACTAACAAGTCGATTCCCACCATATCTAGCATGGTCCAGGTGAAGACATCCTGGTTCCGCTATAGCAGCTCTGTCAGCTGTTCCGCCAGCCCTTTGCTCAACCGAGAACCTATTTGAATGGATCTATTGTTGAGAGGGTTGTCGAGGTAAATCGTGACGGTTTCTTCTTCTGGTTGACTGGCGTTGGGCCTGCCCTAGGGGTTTACAAAAGCTTCTTCGTCTGGGATTGGTTGTTCTATTTCAACTTCTCTGGTAAGATCAAGAGAAAGCTTGGCCATGGAACTAGTTGCCAATTGAAAGTTACCCGGTCGCTGTGGGGTCATGTACTGGCATTCTCTGGCAGCTGCTTGGTCACCCCGTATGGTACCGACTATTTGGTTTACCGGGTACTTGATGCATTGGTAGAGAGTGGAAATTGTTACTCCCATTTTGTGTAGCCAGGGTCTCCTTAGAACAACGTTATAGGTGCAGAGGCTCTCTCGTGACTACTGTTAGTTGTATTTTCCCACCGAGAAACGCTTTTTGCCGCTGAAATCGATCATTGGACGGCTGTCAGGGGTTAGGACTTCTTCCTTTAGGTTCATGTTGTGGAACGTGCAGAGGAAAAGAACATTCAATGAGCTTTCTGTGTCCACCAAGGATCTCTTTACTTCCCAGCTCGATAAAGAAATCATTATCACCAGAGCTCCATTATACGAGAGTTGGACGCCCCGGAGGTCTTCATTTGTAAAGGCTAGCAACATAAGAGGATCATGTCTCTGAGCGTGTGACGTTTGTCGCTCGCCGCGTATCGCTTGGATCCTCATATCTCTGAGAGCTCTTTTTCTCAACCTGTTTGATTGTTCGAACTCATAATGTGTCCCATGAAGTACGTGTATTATGCTTGCCAATTCGTCTCTTACCTTTTTGTCGGAAGATTTCCCCTTGGACTCGGCCTTTTTCCTGGTAGTCCATTATTCCTCTAGGGCAATGTAACTTTGTGCTACTTTCACCAGGTCCGCCATATTTGCTGGTGGGTCCAAAGTCAGGAAGTTATAAAACTTGTCGTTTCTCAGACTGTCGGTGAATGCTGCGACGGCTGTTGTGTCATTGCATACGTTAACGAAAGTCAAATCATTACTAAAGCGCGTGACATACGCTCTCAGTGTCTTGTCAGGGTTCTGCTTCCTTGACCTAAGTGTCTTCATTTTAGTAGGATTTGTTGTATATAAAATGATTTCAGATCCATCTCAGGATCTGTCGTCGTTGCTGCTGTTATGGAAGCGTGAGTCTGCTGCCTTTGCGTTGTCGGCACCGCTGAGAGCAGTGGTGTAGCGTCAGTCTGTGTGTTTGACGTGTCCCCATGTTCTCCATTGTTGTGTGATCTAGTGGTCACCATCTCCTTGAATTCTGAAGAGATATGACACTAGTGAATAGTTAGGAACTTTGTCGTCCCCATGGATGGCGCCAAACTGATGCAGTCGATTTTCGCTCCCTACTTGACCTGCCTACACAAGGAACACACGTGAGCCACAGACTACCGTTGTGGTGGCCGATGGCAATCCGATGCTAAAGTCGGATAGGGATATGAGAAGGACGTAATGCTGTAAACATGAATTTGTAGTTAGCCTACCAACCTCATGTCTTATTATAGTGCTAAAGTTCTGGTTCGATCAAGCCATCGATGGCGTAGTTTAGGGAAGAAGATCTTCGTGGAGATCCTTTTCTAATTAGGAGTTGTGTTTTGAAATGAAGTTTCCCTGTTAGACTTGTGATAGTTCCCAATCAGAACGTTGTCCATAGATAGAAGTTTCCATGTGCGACCTATACTCTGATATTTTCTTCTTAGTTGGAAGCAAAGTGTTGATGTCTTGCTTGTCCAAAGTTGATCCCTGAGATACTTGCCTTAATAGGGCTTACGAGTAGTAGGGATAGTTGTGAGACGCGTGGGCTCAGCAGGCTGTAAGGATTTGAGTCCGACTGGCGGACTGCGTTGTGCGGGCTTGAAACCGCTTGGACCGGATCAGTGTTGGGCTGACGCATGGGCCTATTATTCCTCGAGATCAGAGAGGACATTTTGATATATCATCACATACTATCCGCAAATGAATGGTCAGGTATAACTTTACAACCAACAAATCAAACCAATCCTTGAAAAAACTGTCAGACCAGATGGAAAGAATTGGAGTTTGAGATTTTCAGAGTCTATTTGGGCTGACCGTACTGCATGGAAAAACCCCATAAAAATGTCGTCCTATAGTCTAGTATTCGGCAAACCTTGTCTTTTACTCGTTGAACTCGAGGACAAAACTTTTTGGGCAATTAAACGTCTTAACTTTGACCTCGATAAAGCTGGTGAACATAGAAAGTTGCAACTAAATGAACTTGATGAGCTCAGAAATGATGCATACGATCTATCCAAGAAGTATAAGGAGAATATAAAAAAAATCCATATTGTCAAATCATGCGAAAATAGCTTTACCCATGTCAAAAATACTTTTGTATAATTCTTACCTTCACATATTTTCGAGGAAGTTAAAGACTCGTTGGTCAGGGCATTTTACTGTCAAAACTGTTACCCCATGGGATGCCATCACAATTGAGAACCCAAAGATATCAGTAGCTTCCAAGTTAATGGACAACGTCCCAAGCCCTTTTTAGAGTTTCGTAACCCAGAAGTTGAGGAGATCCTTCTGGAAGACCCTGTCTGCCAAGATTAATTATCATTTGTACTCATTCATGGTATATACCATTTCTGTCTTTGTATTATTTGGATGTCTTGGTTAACCCTACTGATCATACCTTGCTCGTGGTCTGTGATATGTGATATGTCAACAGTCATTTGAGCACAAACAAACTTACGGTGATTTCTACCCTTTGCTCCATTGTTATTGTTTCTCTTTAGTTCATATTTGACTCACGGTGTCTTATTTTAGAACATTAAGGACAATGTTTGATTTGGGTTTGGATTTCAAAACTTATGTCTCATTTGAAAATGGGTTGTAAATTGAGTAAAAAGGAAAATGTTTTTCGGTCTTTGTAACCCGAGTACTTATCCATAATGAGATTAGGTTCTATAAATGCATCTAAGTGTAGGATTTGAAACTTTGATAGTTAGTAGTTTGTCAATATTAGACAATAGTTGGTACTACTCATAACCTAGGCATTTTCTAAGAATTTGCATTGAGAGTTGTGCTTTAGTTTCGATGTTCCTGTTTAAAGTTGAAAATGTGGATTAGTTATCTGGTAAACACGAGAATAATAGTGGTGACTTAAACCTTGTGAGATTTCTAGCATTTCTTCTTTCTAAGGGTTATACACTAATTCTGAATTTCTTGAGTCCAACATTATCTTGTTGCATGATCTCTATATTTCTTTGTTTCTAAAAAAATTGAGAATAAAACATCAAAGTTGAATCATACCACTACAATATGTTCTGAAGTTCATCCATGGCATAAAAACCGTACCATGTTATTCTTGTGAAATGAAAAAAAAATTCATTATTTGCTTACCCATTAATTGTTTACCCTTGGAGCCAGTTTGAAGCCTGTCATATTAACAGTTTTGTTGTAACCCACAAATTAATAACCCAATTATGTTTTCCTGACCCTTATGCTTTTGAGAAAGGTTGGAAATGAATACTTAAAAAAGGTTTTATCACCAAATAGGTATATTTTCTTGATGGCAAAATGAATAGAACGAGCTTCACACTCCATCATCATTTTGTACAAGGCTAAAAACACACACACAAAAAGTAGCCCTTGTTTTCCACATCAATTAAGATGTAAAGCTCATTATCCTCTTCCCGCTGAGTCCCCCTTTTCTCCCCGGTCCGCAGAGAAAAATGTAGGACTAGTGCCAACAGTTCATCACAGAAGAAAGGACTCACCGAGCCGGGAATACTAACTAATATAATAGAAAAGAAATGTCTTTTTAATAGAAAATGAGTTAAGCCATACATGAAGTAAAATACTTGTAAAAGACCTTTGACCTCATCAAAGGTACTTTTGTTTGTTTGTAACCTTCAATGTAACCCACAAATTAATAATCCAAAATAACCCAATTATGTTTTCCCGACCCTTATGCTTTTGAGAAAGGTTGGAGATGAATGCTTAAAAAAGGTTTTTATCACCAAATAGGTATATTGTCTTGATGGCAAAACGAATAGAACGAGCTTCACACTCCATCATTTTGTACAAGGCTAAAAAAACACACACACACACAAAAAGTAGCCCTTGTTTTCCACATCAATGAAGATGTAAAACTCATTAATAGAAAATGAGTTAAGCCATCCATGAAGTAAAATACTTGTAAAAGACCTTTGACCTCATCAAAGGTACTTTTGTTTGTTTGTAACCTTCAATGTTATCCTTTCCTAAGCCCCATTACAAGCTAGTCAAAATTTTCTCTGATCCTTAGGAAATATGGCCGAAGTATGAAGGGTGAATTAAGAAATATTGTGGTGAATGAATCAACATTCTCAGTGGATAATATTCCTTATTGAGATCATATTTAGTGTATTCTTGAATTTCGATCTTTTGTCTTGCATGTGAACTATCTCTTATGAATTGTTTCATCATATTTACATATATTTTGAGAGAAAATAGCCAAATCTCTGAGTGATTATATACCTTGTGAGATTTGAAGTTGAAGTGAATTTTCTAGAATGTGATCCAGAGATATGTCCACTTTTTAAACTGAAATTTGCAACAAAGAAGATGATCAAACTCTTAATATAAACTTGAATGAATAATTTTTATTTCTTTTGAATAGTTCTTAATGAAATCACTTATTGACTTAATATTGATCGATAAGTTACATGAATACATCTCTTAAGGCGTATGTACAAGTAGGAATTCTATGAGGTTAAATAAGGAAAGAATTATATTTTTAATTAAATGTTTTGACTCCGAGTCCCGAGTATCACTAATGTTTGTGGGTATCATTTATGTAAACCCTCATGAGACTACAACTCGTCCACTAGGAGAACCCTGGAGGTTTAAAGGCTTGTTACATATGCTAAATGTAATCGTGATTCCTACAAAAGTGAGCTAGGTTTTACTTTTTATTTTCTTTTGCTCGAGGACTAGCAAAATGTAGGTTTGGGGGGATTTGATAGGCATATAAATGAGACATTTCATGCCTCTAACTATACAATTGCTAAACCCAATTATCTAATAAAAATATTTCATTACGTATATTTTGTGTATTTTGTAGAATTTCAAATATTAATCTCAAATCTTACACAAAGTGGCACAATAAGGCTAAGATTAACAACTAGAAAAGCCCATTGGAAGTTCACATATGCATTGTCAAATATCAAAGATTTTCAAACCCAAAGAGCCATGAAGTCAAGCCCACAAAGTGTCATCATCTATGGATCTCGAGGAAATCAAGTTGAAGATTTGGACATCCACATGGAAACTTCATCATAGCCAAATAATCTCTAAAAACTCTACTATCTATTCTCATTCTCACATTTGTACTTCATCACTTTTACACTACCTTATTTCACTTTTACACTCCACCTTATTTCACTCCAACACTCCACCTTCCACCCCATTATCTCTATACATAAGTCTCACATTTCTTCACTTGTAAATACCCCACACATGATCACACTTTAGGGGACTGAAAAATATTTTTGGAAGAAAGAAATTTGGAGTTAGAGATTGAGAGCTTTGGAGTTTATTGTTGCAAGTTTTTATAGTTTTTCTTTATATTTATTTCTATCACCATGAGTGGCCTAGGGTCTACCATGTGTAGCCAAACTTCACCTTAGGGTGTGGAAAAGCTTGATGGGAGGATGACCCCATTTAGATCCACTTAGCTTGGTTGTTTTGTTATCTCATGTACTTAGAACTTGTGTAATGTTAGCTTTATTTAGTGACTTCGATTTAATCTCATTTATGAAGATGTTAGAAGTGTTGTCTTACATTAATATGGACACATCACTTGTTTTTACTTTCATCATTAAAAAGTCTAAACTACAATCTTCATTCTATATTGTTCTAAAATGCCCTTTATTTAATGATTAAGATCTTATTTATCTGTGACTCACAAGCCACTTAACTTCTATTCTAATGGGGTTTGAGGTTATTGACTTGTCTAGCATGATGTTTGAATGTTAACATATGGGAGTTAGATCCTTAGTATTTCATTTTAATATGGATTCTTTGGATGCTTTAATACCATGTTCTTATGCTAGATTAGAATATCCATATGGCTTGATGTTTAAGTGCTCAAATGTTAATTTTCCCCTCCTAAGGTGAGATGAGAATCTAGCTTAGGGTGTGCTCATGAGTATGTTTGAATACCAACTAGAAGTGTGGTCCAATGGGGCCATCAATGCATGGTGGTGATCTCTAAAGCCTTATGATTTCCTCTCTCAAGTTTCATTTTAAACTAGATTTACATTTGCTCTTGTTCTTTATAAACAGTATTCAAAACCCCTTTTTACTAGGTTAAGGATTTTAAGTTGATTTTCAAAATTAGTTTTCCAAACTTTAACACTCCTTGTGGGATTCGACCCGTATTTGTTGTTATCTAATTCAATAGATTCATGCGCTTGCAGTATGATTTGAGATCGAGCACCATCCTATGCATAACTTTTCCCACTAGCTTAAAGAAGGTTGCGCTGACCTGGTTCCACTGTCTTCTGTCAAGATCTATCAATTTGTTTCAGGTCTTGGCGAACGCATTTATCACAAGATTCGTGGGGAGCCAACAACTCAGGAAAAGGCATCACGTCAGTGACGAGATTCTCATAGAGTATGTCACTCGTTTCAGTGACGAGCTGAACCTGATCGACGACACGTCAATAACCGCCTTCACTTCTGGCCTCCGATGAGGTCAGTTCCACAACTTTCTTACCCTGAAACCTCCGAGGCATAGCGGAATAACTCTAGAGGAGATGTTGGCCGCCAAGAAATGAGGCAAAAATGAAACCATTCATACCCCTAGGACCTGGGACAAGTGAAAAAAAGGAGTGAGGAAGATGACTGGTAAAAAATGAGGAAGAGCAACAACAAGACCGGGTCCGACAAAGCCAAGCCTAACAGAACTACCACTACGTCGGCGCAAGTTCATTGAGTATGCTCCACTCAATTCCAGTTTGGCCAAAATCATCATCGCCATGAAAAACTGGGAGGACATCAAGTGTCCCAAAAGATCAAAGACGATCCTTCTATGCGCGATAAGAGCAAGTATTGTGCCAATCACAAGGATCACAACCACATCACCTAGGACTGCGAAAGTCTAAAAAACGAGATAGAGTACTGGGTTTGAAGGGTAAGACTAGGAGAATTTGTAAATTTTCACGAGAAACAACACCAAGAGAAAGAAGAAACGACCCCAAAGGCCGAAGAAAAGGTTGCAGATGTTATCTTCATCCTATATGGCGCATACAATAGAACGGGAAAATCTAATCGGTCAAGGAAAGTGCAATCCGGGAGATGCGGATAGGTCCCCAGAGCGGAGATCCGCATTCCAACACGCCCAGGTGGAACACCCAATCCCGAACCTGACGTTCACCGAGCAGGGCATGCAAGGGGTCTACTCCCTCACAATGGCGCCCTGGTTATCACAATTGCCATATCAAAATATGACATCAAATGGTCGTTGGTATACAACAAGAACTCAGCCATTATCCTGTTTCTAGAAGCATTCTGCAGGATGCGACTGAGATAAGAAGAACTGAATGCCGACAACCAGGTGATGGTTGGTCTCAGTGGCACCCAAAGTTACTCAGTTGGGAGCATTAGCCTGCATGTGGGAGCTGGGAAACAAGTAAAACTCCTCATAATGGAGTTCATCATAGTGGACGCCCCTCCGCACATAATATACTCCTGGGAAGACCTTGGCTCTACCAAAGGGGGCAGTAGTCTCCACACGGCACCAGTGCCTCAAATACTCTGTAACGGAGAGATATGAATTATCGAAAGAGAAAAGTCTTCCGCCAGAGAATGCCAATACGTGGCAATGAACCTATCGGATAAGTAACCATGATTGGCTCAATCCCTAAAAAAAAGACGGACCAACAAGCTAGGGTTTACTGGTAAGGAGCAGCGAGGGTGGCATGTAGCATTTTTTAAGTAGATTAATAAAGTTAATCTCCATGCTAGGGTTCACATGGCTCTACTCCACACTCAAATCCTTCTACGGGGCCAAAATGGTGCACAAGTAGCCGAGCCTAGCCCCACTGAATGCAACAATGGCTCGCCATATAAGTCACCTAGTCCGCCTAAGGAGTCGAGGTATGATACGACAGGTCGAGCCCAGTCCTCAGATAGCTTACCACCCTCCAAAGCCTAACCCTAACACTGGGACAAAAATGGCACACAAACAACCAAGCCCGATCCTTTTCAGGATGACAATTGTTGCTGCATCAGTGGCCTAGTCTGCCTCAGGAGCTAGGGCAGCGCGAATGCGGTCTGGACCCAGTCAACAAACTGTCCACCGCAAGAGGGTGAACCGAGTCTATTGACATTTTACCGCAAGTGGGCGAGTCCATTCCACGAACAAATCACCGCTTTTAAGATAACCTAATCTAACCTCAAGACCATGATTGGTACACATGCGGACCGGACCCAGTCCACAGACAATCCATTGCAAGCGGGCGAACCCAGTCCCAGGACAGGTTTCTGAGTAGGCGAGTCCAGTCCCCGGACGACTCACCATTCCTAAGATAACCTAGTTTGACTACGGGAACCGAAATGGCGCACAAACGGCCAAGCCTAGCCTCACTGAAGGCCACGACTGCTCACTATACATGTGACGTAGTCCACCAAGGAGCCAAGGCACGATGCATCGGATCGAGCCCAGTCCATGGACAACTCACCAATCAAATAGAGTCTAGCCTAGAAGGGCATAACAGACTTCTTCCCAATCGCAAGTCATCTTCAGGACTAAGCTAGAGGAATACATAAACCTAGCCCGTTCGGGCAGGGATGGTTCCTTAGCTACCCAACTTCTATTCAGGATTGAGGTATATTATGAACTCTATCCTAGACAGGCCTAACATATTCATTCCCAATGCAAGTTCTCTTCAGGTTTGAGCCAGATGATACATGGACCTAGTCCATTTGGGAAGGGATGATTCCTCAGCAATTCAACTCTTATTCAGGATTGAGGTATATTATAAAGTCTAGCCTAGACATGTGTAACAGACTCTTTCCCAGCGCAGATCTTCCTCGGGACTGAGCCAGAGAAATACAGGGAACTAGCCTATTCGAGCAGGGATGGCTCCTCAACAACTCAACTCATATTTAGGATTGACGTTATTGTGAAGTTCAGCCTAGACATGCATAATAGACTCATTCCCAACGCAGGTCCTCTTCAGGACTAAGCAGAGGAATACAGGGACATGGCCTGTTCGGGCAGGGATGGTTCCTCAACAACTCAACTCCTATTCACGAATGAGGTTAATATAAAGTCATGCCTAAACAGGCCTAGAAGACTTCACCCAGCAGAGGTCCTCTTCAAGACTGAGCTAGATAACTACAGGAGCCTAACCCGTTCTGGTAAGGATGGTTCCTCAGCAACTAAACTCATGTTCGGGATTGAGGTATATTATAAAGGCTAGACAGACATGAAAAATTATCCCAGCCCAGGTCCTCTCAAGGATTGAACCTGAGGAGTACAAGAGCCTAGCTCGTTCGAGCGAAGATGGTTACTCGACAGCTCAACTACTATTCAGGATTGAAGTATACTATAAAGTCCAGCTTATATAGAGGTGAATAACTTCTCCTAGCTCAAGTCCTCTCAGAAACTGAGTATGAAGAGTATAGGAGCCTAGCCCATTCAGGTAAAAACGGTTATTCAATAGCTCAACTTCTGTTCAGGATTGAACTGTATTAAGAAATCTAGTCCTCTTAAGTATGAGCAAGATATGCACAAGAGTTGAGCTTGTTCATGCAAAAAATGTCCCTTTGCAACCCAATTCTTATTTAGGATTGGGTTCAAAATAAAAGGACTACAACTAATGGGTGGAAACTATTTCTTATTAGCTCAAGACCTCTCAAGGGTTAAGCTAGAAAAATACAGGGAGCCTAATCCGTTCAGGCACAAATAACTCTTCAACAGCCTAACTCCTACCCAGGAGTTGGGTATATTATGGGAGCCCAGACCAGAAAGACAGAGGCGACCCCACTTAAATTCATAGCCCTCAAGACAGACAAGGCTGCTGGCATACAATATCAAAACTCGGTCTAATAAGAGATGGTTTACCAGGAAACTTAATATCTACAAAGGTTAGAGACCAGCAAGGAAATGCAATCTTCGAAACGAAGACGACTTCTACGCAAAATCAACTACTAAGGAATACAACAATCACGTCACCAGAGGAGCACGACCCGCACAAACAAATGTGAATATCCTACAACTTAACTCTCACAATAGATTAAGTTATTACAGTTGATAGAATATGCTTAGACAAGTGAAGAAATGACTTTAGTCTAGACTGAAACCCTACTTCAGGTGGGGGTAGATATACCCGCCTACTCATCCTAACCTAAGTAATAATTGAAAATGGTAAGTATGATAGCTACTGGCACATATACAAAGAAAAACAAAGAAGGTGAAATTTTCTCAATGATAAATTTTTTTCTTTCATTACACAAGCGTTGATTTAGCGGGAACAGAGTCAGGAGCAGCTTTATGGGCAGCACAGTCTGAAACAGGCTTTGGGACAACAGAATGAGCAATCGTTTATGCGAGCCAAAGAAAGAATGATCCTCCTCCTGGAACCGAGCATAAGCAAGAGGCTGATAAACTGAGAGATCCCAATCTCTATGAAGCTCCTGGATATAATCTATAAGGTCCATCCTTCCATCCGCAACATCACGAGCCCGAGCTTTATCAGCATCCTCACGATGCTCCATCTTTCTGGCTTCCCATTCTGCTTTAGAGCTATTCAACCCCCAACTGTTTTGGCCAGGCTCTCTTCAAAACCACCAACTTGTAAGCCACATCGTCACGATGAGGACGCTCGGAGCCATGCTCTTGAACAAGATCAGAAAATTGCATTCGAAGGGCCTCTTGAAACCCCTTAGGCGAACTGCCTCAGCGCGCTCACTGACTAACACACTCTGAGAGTCAGTAGCAGACTTCTTGACGTCTGACAGATGCTTAGCAAACGCGGCATGCTCATCTATTGCCCAGTCTTGTTGTTCCCGAGCTTCCTCTAATTCAGACAATAGCTCAGCTCGGACAGCCTGGGCATCGTCCAGACTCCTTTGGATCCCTTTGAACTAGGATTTCAAATACGATTAAACAGAAAGAGTGTTTATTATACGCCTCTGAGCTTCGGCCAGCGGAGCCTCCAGATCAGCTCGAGCAGCCATTTGCCCGGTCATCGAGTCCACCTCTTTACGAGCATCAACAAGTTGGGCTTCCTGGTCGGCAAACTTCGTCTCCAAGGCAAAAAGTTTATCATGTACAAACTCTACCTCAGTACCTGCCATGCTAGCATGAGTCAGGTGGGTCATCCCCTGATTAGAAAACAACGCGCGGGTATAAGCAATAAAACACAAAGAAAAAACTAAGTGGCAAAACAACCAAGTTGTCAACTTACTAGCATCATAAGCTGCTGACCGCGGATGATGTGCACCATTTAGCCGCCTTCTCCAATGGTAGTTGGTTAGCCAACCATGAAAAATTCCTCTTTATTTGATCAACAGCTATGTGATCCAACTCATTATACACCGGGGTGTGGGAACTAACCCCAACCTCAATATGAAAAACCCCAGTACTAGAAGCCAATCCCGTATCTTCCCCACACCTCCTAAGGAAGAGGACTCAGCAACCTGCTTCCCCTTAGCTGGGGTAGTGGAATGAGGCTCAAACAAAACTTCAACTCCCAAACCCCATGGAAGGGTCACGGGCAATATTTTCAGGAGCAGATTGTTTTTTCGCAACAAACATGCCAGGAGTAGCAACATCCGACAACAGTCATACCGTTTCCATCTCAGAACGAGCCAAGGCCCCCGACGACTTCTTATCAACGACCATTTCCACAATGTCTCTCTCCCCGCTTTTGGGAGCAATAGGAAGAAGAGTAGACCCCAACTTGAGCCTTTTGGATAGACGAGGGAGAGTAAACAATCCCTTCAAGGCTTTCTTTTTCAAAGGGCTAGGCATCTTTGACACTTTTTCCTCTTCTGAGACTCAGGTGTCGGGCCTCTGCGCCTGAAGAAAAATGGGTAGGCACGGATAGGGCACGCCCCATGTCACCGACCGCACCAGCAAACAATCGACTCCGCTTGATATTATCTGGATGGATAACTTCCAAAATAGGCATCGGCCCCATTGAAAGTCATTCATCTTCTCCTCTTCAAAAGAGAAGACGGTAGAGTCGGGCACCCCCAATCAAAGATAACGAATGAGTCAAACACAGACAAATATTAATGAAAAAGTAAAAATAACTTACGGAAGTCCCCAAAGCGGCGAATGGCTTTCAAGCTATCAAAAGAAAAGTACTCAGACTTCTGATAGGTGAAAAAATAGTACATCTACCAATCCTTCGGATCCTCGAATTGGCTAGTCAGGCAACGAAGCCTCCACACCCAACAGACACCCTGGTTATTCATCCCGATGAAAGCTAGAGAGTGGAACAACCTTTTCGAAATATGGATTTTAGCGTCCTTCACCCTAATAAAAATAACAACCAAAATGCCCCACCAGCTCAACATTATCTGTGTTGAGGCAATACCCAAAGAATACAAGTAGCGCCACATGATGCTAGGCACATGAAAGCACAGGCTAGCCTCAAACATGGCCATGTGCAGGCAAATGCTCCCCTTTGACGGTGGACTGGCTTTGACCCATAAGGTTGTTGGCTTACTTGTGATGCACGGGGCGATACAAGTAGAACTGGGGACAATCCCTTTCTAAGAAACGACCCTCCAAGATCAGTGGGAAGTTCGTATTGACTACAAAAGGCAGCCATATCCTCCTTGGAAAACAGTGACTTTCTGAAGAAGTTTAAGCTTCCGTGATGCCTCTTTCGCGAGAAGTTAAGTTGTGAAAACATGATTGAACAAGAACTCAAGCTCAATCGGGTCGGAAAAACATAGTACAGAATGAAGAGAAACTCTGAGAAGGTAAAGGTGAAAACTATCCCCAAAACAAGCTTATATAGGTTTGGCGCGAAGGGAAGAGGTTTACCTAACCGTTGCATACACATTTCATACGGCGTGGCAGCTGAAAAGCCGTCAAAAATTTTCCATCGTGGCATACCATGAACCCCTACACGCTGTCAGTTAGTGGCCCAGTGTGCAGACCCACTAACTAGGGGGAGTAGCTAATGAGACATCAAACAGTCACTCAATCACAGTCATACATGTGGCACGGACTAACCCTAGCTCATAAAAGGCTTTAGCATCGTCCCAAGCGGACCCATGCGTAAGACTACTGTTCAGTCCGTAAATCAGGAGTCTAGTCCTAAGACATGCCAGCCCCAAAGGCATGGGTCTTAAGGTTTGACCCAGGATAATAAGGGCTGAGCAATGAATATCAAAGTTGACACAGGCCCGAGATCCACTCACATTAAATCAGCTCTAGCCCAATCAAACATTGGGTCCTAAACAAAGCCGAGTGTCAAAGAATTCAAGGTAAGATCTTATGTGAGATCTCCTCCCTCCATCACGCTCTCGGTCGCAGGGACAGTTGGGGAAGGAACGCGCGCTATAAAAGTCGGTGAAGAAGAAAGGTACGCAAGTATACACACTGCAGTTTTACAACAGTCTTCACTCATTCTCGAACTGATACCTGACTTAAGCATCAGAGTGTCTCCGGCCACCACAACGGTGGTCCTAGGCTTAACCCTAGATATCATCGGAATCAGCAAAGACAGATTTGAATGCATCAATTATTATTAGAAAAAATTAAAATAATAATAATAATTTAACATCAATTTTTTTGGGGATCAGCCGAATACCAAAATTTTGATTGTGAGACAATTACTAATAACTGAGAAGCTCATCGGAAGATTCTTAAGTACGCTTGATAAAAAAAAGGGCGCAAGAGCTACATCCGATCATATCTAAAGCTCGCATCCTCTCCAACTTGTTTTAGATAAGCATCCAAATTCAAAAGCTCCTCCCATTCCACTATTGCTTGGTCCCACGGCGGATCCCGAATCTAAGGGTGTGTTTGGTTGCATGGAATCCTATGCCATGGGAATCCATGAGGGGACCCCTACATTTTAGGCTAAATTGATATATCACTCCACATCCACCATTCGATTTTGTGATCAATGGTAGGAATGGAAGTCCCATGAACATGGGAATCCCACTCCTTGGTCCCCTAAGGCATGTGATTCTCATGTTCATGGGACTTCCATTCCCACCATTGATCACAAAATCAAATGGTGGATGTGGAGCCTCATGAATTCCCATGGCATAGGATTCCATGCAACCAAACACACCCTAAAAGTGACATGATCCCTCCCTCGAATCCTGTTGTGAGCCGAATTAAAATTCTATAGTATGAATCTCAGAAGAAAAAAAATGCCAAAGGTGGTTATATTGTTCAGTGATAGAGATAGTCACTTGAAAACCCGAATATTTCTAGTTGAAGATAAACATGTTAACAGGAATTCACTGATTACATCACAACTAGACCCCCAATTCCATATCAGCGCTTTTTAAAAACCCTAATATTTCTTTCTTTCTTTCCACAATGATTGAAATACAAAATGTTGTAAGTGGGACCACAAACATCCTCCAAGGGGCGAGATTGACTGAACCTTATTCCAGTTCTCAAGCCAGGTGATGAGAGGGACATTGTGTTAAAACGGAAGTCATTTTAAAAAGTTGACCAGAGACTTTGAGAAAAATCGCATTGAACCAGGTCGGTGACCACCAACCCACAAAAAAGGCAGTATGATCCCACTTCTAAGAAGGTTATCAGCTGATAAAATACAACCATGACATGCCAACCGAAGAAAGTAATCTTTGGGCCTGAGTGTTTGAGCCATATTTTTTTTTGCAAAGAAGCAATGGATGGTGCTTATTAACTGTAAATAACTAGATAGGGTGATATAGCTACATAGGTAGTCAGCACTAATACTGATGATGTTAGTTTGTTAAGCACAAATGTTGATGTTGTTAGGTTGTAAGCTGTTAGTTTGTTAAGCACAAATGCTGATGCTGTTAGGTTGCTAAGCACAAATACTAATGTTGTTAGTTTGTTACAAATGTTGTCTATATAAGCATGTCCAATGTACATTTACAGAGATGATTTACAGAACTATTATTCATGACTTCTCTTAGAAGCTAACATGGTATCAGAGCAATCTCATCTCCCGTTTTCTCCTCTTCTTATTTTTAATCTTCTTTTCAAGCTTTCTTAGTAGTATCAATGGTGGATTCAATCTCTTCCAATGCTACATCACTCACCAATTCTGTCATGACAGAGTCCAAACCAGTGATGTTCACTCATGTCCTATCTGTAAAACTGGATGAACACAACTACTTGTTGTGGAAACAACAAGTGTTGGCAACAATCAGAGGTCATAAGCTTCAAAAGTTTATTGAAAAAGGTTCATCTCCATCACGTTTTCTATCAGCTGGAGATCAAGCAAACAACAATGTCAATCCAGAGTTCATTAACTGGGAGCAGCAAGATCAACTCCTATTTTCATGTCTTATTTCCTCTATGACTCAATCATTGCTTACAAGGTTTGTAGGTTGTGAAACATATGAACATATTTGGAAGACTCTTGAAACCTTCTTCAATTCTCACCGTTGCCAAAATCTCTCAGTTCATAACTCAATTACAGAATTTCAAGAAAGGAGATCTTTCTATTAATGATTATCTACTGAAGTTGAAGTCTATCATTGATCAATTAGCATCAGTAGGGCATCCACTTTCTTCAAAAGATCATATTAATGCAATCTTTGATGGATTACCACAGTCATATGACACCTTTGTAGTCTCAGTAAGCTCTAGATCTGATGCATATAGTGTAGCAGAGGTTGAGTTTCTTTTGCTTACTCAAGAATCAAGGATTGAAAGACATGTGAAAGATCTTGATGTGTCTAGTTCTATCAATGTAGCTCACACATCATACAAACCCTCACCTAGGTCGTTTGTGTCCAACTCACCTAGAGGTGCAAGATATCCATTCAATTCACAGACCTACTCATATCCATTCAATTCATAGACCTACTCACCAAGAGGAGCACAACCTGGATCTGGGAGAGGGTATAGGCCTTCTGGTTATCAATCTAGCCGACCTCAGTGTTAGATTTGTGGCAAACTTGGACACCTTGCATTCAAATGCTATAATAGGTTTGACAATAGTGTGTCAAATCCATGGAACTCCACTCCACGGACCTCGTCTTCAGGCACACCTTCTCAAACAGTAAATCTACCACCTCGTCATGCCTTCTCTGCTTCTTCTAGTTAGTATACTCATCCCAGTTGGGGAGCCAAATCTCAATCTCCAATGCAAACCAGTGTTGCTTCTTCAACATCCTCTGATCATAGGTGGTATCCTGACTCTGGGGCTAGGGCAACGGATCACTGTACTCCATATACTCAAGAACTTAACATCCTCAGTGCCTTATCATGGCAATGAACAACTCTTTGTTGGAGATGGTACTGCATTACAAATTCAGAATATTGGTCAGTCCTTCTTACACTCTTCAAAATTTTCAAGAACATTCTTCAAGTTCCTAAACTCACTAAGAATTTGTTAAGTGTTTCTAAATTTGCAAGAGATAATAGAGTTTTCTTTGAATTTCATCATGATTTGTGTTTTGTGAAGGATCAGGTCACCAACCAAATTCTCTTGGAAGGGAAGCTTAACAAGGGGTTTTATGTCTTCCCATCCATGTCTCTTGCTGCCCGAGAACCAGAGTCTTCCAGTTTTAATCAAAGCTTTTCAACTAATACAAGTTCTTCTCGTTTCAATAAAAAAGTTTCAGTCCATACAACAACTTCTAAGTCCTCTTCTTCTTTACATCTTTGGCATGCTCGATTAGGTCACCCTTCATTACCACTTATGCAAAAGATACTTACCAGGTGTAATATTTTTGTTCCAAACAAGAATAATGTTGATTTGTGTTCTTCATGTTGTTTAGGAAAAATACACAAATTTCCCTTTTCTAGTTCTTCTATTGTCTACAATAAACCATTGGAACTCATTCATAAGGATCTATGGGGTCCTGCTTCCACTGTATCTTCTTCTGGATATAAGTACTATATTCACTTTATTGATTCATATAGTAGGTTCACTTGGGTGTATCTTTTACAAAACAAATCGGATGCTTATCCTACTTTTATTAAGTTCAAATCACAGGTTGAATTAGAATTTGGTCTTTCTATCAAGTGTATTCAATCTAACTGGGGAGGGGAAGATCCTTTTCAAAGTTTTTAACTCAACATGGTATCTATCATTGATTGGCTTGCCCCACTACACATCAGCAAAATGGGATTGCTGAGAGGAAACACAGACATATCATTGAATCTGCAATGACCCTTCTTGCTCATGCTTCTCTTCCCATGAAGTTATGGGATGAAGCAGTTAGGACTTCAGTTTATCTCCTTAATCGAGTTCCTTTTTCTGTTTTGCATGGCCTCTATCCATTTGAGATGTTTTACCACAAGATTCCTGATTATCAAAATCTCAAAGTTTTTGGTTGTTCTTGCTTTCCAAATACAAGACCATACAATTCTCACAAACTTCAATTCAGGTCTGTTGAGTGTACTTTTCTTGGTTATAGTTTGCAACATAAAGGGTATAAGTGCTTATCTCCTAATGGTCGGATCTATATCTCCAGGGATGTTCTCTTTAATGAGAACTCCTTTCCATACACAAGATTGCATCCCAATTCATCAGTGTCTACTTCTCTTTCCCCTACATCTATTCCAGCATCTATATCCCTTTTTCCTATATCCAATGACTTTAATACATCTAGTGTCAGCAATGCACCCATTGACAGTAGTGTTTCTCCTTCTAGTCCAGTAGTCGTTTCACCTACCCCAATTCTACCTTCTTTGTCCACTCAAAATAGGAGCTTTTCTGTTGTTCCTACTGTTGTTCCTACTATCCCTAGTGTTCCTAGTGCTAATCTTGGTATTACTACTGGTACTACTACTGATCCTACAACTGGTGCTACTCTTGGTGTTACTACTGGTGCTTCTACTGATGCTTCTCTTGGTCCTACTGATGCCACTCCTAATTCTACTGCTCCTCTTGGACATCCGATGGTCACCAGATCGAAAGTAGGTGTCTACAAGCCTAAGGTGTACATAGCCTTAGCTGAGCCCTTTAGTTTGAATGAGGCCTTAGACACTCCTCATTGGTTTGCTGCTATGCAAGAAGAATATATGGCATTAATCAGGAATGATACTTGGTCACTAGTGGACCTTCCCCAACATAGGTCTATTGTTGTTGTAGATGGATTTTCAAGATCAAGGAAAATTAAGATGGCACGGTTCATAAATACAAAGCTTGCTTGGTGGCTAGGGGATTTCAACAGGTTGTTGGTTTCGACTATGAAGAGACCTTTAGTCCAGTTGTTAAACCCACTACAATCAGAGTTGTGCTTTCAGTGGCTGTCACGTTTGGCTGGTCAGTGTTTCAGCTAGATGTCAACAATGCGTTTTTAAATGGTGATCTACTAGAAGAGGTTTACATGATGCAACCTCCTGGCTTTGTTGATCCTTCACGTCCCAATGCTGTTTGCAAGCTTACCAAGGCTTTATATGGTTTGAAACAGGCTCCTAGATCTTGGTTTGAAAAACTGAGACATACTCTTCTCAAGTTTGGTTTTACTCCCACCAAGTCTGACTCGTCACTCTTCATTCGTCACTCTCCTTCTCCAATTTTTCTTCTAGTATATGTGGATGACATTTTAGTCATTGGTGCAAACTCATCTGACGTCTCTCAGTTAATTCAGCAACTCAACTCTCAGTTTTCTTTGAAAGACTTAGGTCTTGTTCATTACTTTCTTGGCATTCATGTTCAACATACTGCCAATGGTCTATTCCTATCTCAAACCAAGTACATTCATGATCTTCTTTGTCGTGCCAAGATGCAATTTGCTAAAGGCTTGCCTACTCCTATGAGTGGTGGTGAGAAATTGTTTGCTAAGGGTAGTGATCCTGTTCAAAATATTCACTTATATCGCAGTATAGTTGGTGCTTTGCAATATGTCACCATAACCAGGCCATAAATTGCTTACTCAGTCAATCGAGTCTGCCATTTCATGCAGACTCCACTTGAATCTCATTGGCGAGTGGTTAAAAGGATTCTAAGGTATCTAAGAGCTACACCTGTTTTTGGACTTCAGCTAGCACCTGCTCCTCATTTTCGTTTGATTGGCTTCTGTGATGCTGATTGGGCATCTGACCCAAATGACAAACGTTCTACCTCAGGTTATTGTGTTTATTTGGGCTCCAATCTCATTTTGTGGTCATCCAAGAAGCAAAGTGTTGTTTCTAGAAGTAGTACTGAGGCTGAATACCGGAGTCTAGCTTCAGTTACAGCTGAACTCACATGGCTACAATCACTCTTTTATGAACTCAAGCTTGCATGTGCATCTCCTACTATCTGGTGTGATAACAAGAGCACGGTCATGCTAAGTGCTAATCTTGTTTTTCATTCCAGAACCAAGCACATTGAGTTGGATATCTACTTTGTCAGTGAGAAGGTTGCTCGCAAGCTTATTAATGTCCATCACATTTCAGCAGTTGATCAGGTTGCTGATATCTTTACAAAGGCCCTTGGCACTTCCAGATTTCTATTGTTGCGAGACAAACTGAGTGTTCTTGATGGATCCACACTCAGTTTGAGGGGGGATATTAAGTGTAAATAACTAGATAGGGTGATATAGCTACATAGGTAGTCAGCACTAGTACTGATGTTGTTAGTTTGTTAAGCACAAATGCTGATGCTGTTAGGTTGTAAGCTGTTAGTTTGTTAAGCACAAATGCTGATGCTGTTAAGTTGCTAAGCACAAATACTAATGCTGTTAGTTTGTTACAAATGCTGTCTATATAAGCATGTCCAATGTACATTTACAGAGATGATGTACAGAACTATTATTCAGAACTATTATTCATGACTTCTCTCAGAAGCTAACAGTGCTCAACATAGGCATCGTGATGATTAGAAAGGGCCTCTAAAACTGATCAAATGATACCCCTTGGGAATCCATATTGCAGATGAGCTGATCATCATTATGATTGAGGAAAATGGGCTGGAAAATGTCCAACAGCTAAGCTATCTACTGAGTTTCCCACTTGCTAGTACCTCTTCTTGTTAGCACATTACCATTGTGAAGAAGTCTGCTACTTCCCTGACTTGTTGGTTCATAGGTTATAAAACCAGGGGTGATGGTTGCTCACCAATCCAGCAGTCCTCCCATGACATCGTTTTGGATGTTGAAAAAGGCCCTCCGTAATGAACAGCTACACCTGCAGGCTTTTTAGGGTAACAGTCAATCCAAGTAGCCTGATACTCTGCTTTATTGCTTCTCTCTAGAGAGTTGTTTGATGAAATTTCAACTTGGGAATATCAGAGGTGGAGTTGGCCAGAGACTCCAAGAGGGAAGTAGGGTATTAAAGGGTGGACGAAAACACCTTTATCCTAAAGCGTGACCTTTACAAGGGATATTCCAAAGTCTTGGAAGCCTGCGGCCTTCACCAAAATTTTCAAGACTTGGAAATGTGCTTCACAAGGGGGTATATCACAGCCACTATGGAATTTGATTCCCTAGACCACTGGTCTGAAAAGAGGAAAAGGATCTCTAAGCATATGGAGAGAGCATTTAAGAATTTGGCAATGGAAGTGATGGAAAATTGGTAGTCAGGGTTCTTTCTCGCAAGCTTTGAAAGGGCTTTTTTTGTCAGTTTAGTTTTTAATTTAGCTAACATTATGTACAGACTCTAAAGTCTCTGTGTTGTATGTTTGTTCCATTTCTATTATCTCTCTGTAACATAGAAATCTACCCATTTTAACACGTACAAAAAAATGAATGACAAAATGAGCCACTTGCGGCATGTCAGAGTCGCTTGTTGTCTTAATCCCTTGCTACCAACATGGTCATTTTGTCAGCTCCCCTTGTGAAAACAACATAATAAAAGAATCCTAAGCACACAGAAAATAGTATGTGTCTAGATGAATGGTGGCTACAGGTTACATTACATTTAGATGGCACGCTGAGTAGTAAACATTTATTATCTCATATAAAGGACTACTTAAAGACATGTGGTATGGGTGTATTCCAAGTCTAACTTACCAGTGAGTGAGTAAGTGAGAGTGAGAGAGAGAGAGAGAAAAAAAAAAAAAAAAACACCAAAAGTTCGATCAAAAGATGATTTCTAATGAGTGAGATGCTCATTACGAAGAAAGAGGACAGATACAGGAACAAACGCAACTGTTGCTACAGCTCAGACACACAAAAACCCACTACAAAACTCGACTAAGAATATCCCCACTGAAAGTGAACAACTGAATCTCGTCAATTACAAAAACCCCAGCTCCACACCAACCATTTTCACTTGCTGAACAATATCAAGAAAGTATTATTTTCCCTCCAAAAAAATTGTGATTCCTCTCAAAACATCATATGACTATGGTGCAACCAAAATGTGCTTCAACAACCATTTGAAGTTGACCGAAGAAGCATTTGAACTTTGAAGCCATCCATAGGGGCACCCACTCTCTCAATGAGGCTCCTGCATGGATTGTAACACCCCTAAATTTCATAAAACTAATTTATTTTATTTTGAATTAAATAAAATAGGGTTACATTTAATTGAATGTGAATTTTGAAATTTATGGTTTTATTTGGTGAATTTAGAAGGTGGGTGCTTTCAGAAGTCCAGTGGGGGCAAATAACCACCCACCCTATAAAGAGGAAGAAAACCTGTTATCTTTTCCCTTTCCTCTTTTTTTCCTTTCTCCTTCCCTTCCTTGCGTTTTCTTCTTGATGGCGGTGCTGGGAATGGTGGAGAGCTTATGCAAGATCTTGGTCAATCTTGACCTTCACAAAGTATATTGGTAGGTTTGAATCCGCCTTGCTTCGCCTCGCAGGTGGCGAACCTTGCCAGGCTGTGCTATATGATACGTTGCAGTAGAGTTGAATCAGAAACGTAGATGAATCCCTTTTGAGTTTTTCTCTCTCTGCAATACCCTCTCTCCCTTTTTTTTCCACATCAATTCATCACGCCAAACATCCGAATCCCAAACTCTAAAAACCCAGGCTGAATGAATCATGCACAACAATAAGAGAAGCTGCACAATTAGCCCCAACATTTCCTTCTACTGATTCTTCTACTACATCTTTACCTCCAGGTTCAACAATGAATACGCATGATCAATTTCAAATGTTGTAAATATGAAGACTGTAGGCATCATGCTATTGATTGCTTAACTGGGAAGAAAAAAAAAAGATGCCGAGGAGTGTATTTGGTGCATCGCTCACATCTCCGTGAGTTGATGTAGTGATGGACACTGGAAATCTTTATCTCAATCTTGGTGTTGATGGCTTCTTGAAGATCGGAACTGTTGCAGCCGGCTAAGTTGTCACCGAGGAGACTTACCATTGTATTAAGAAAGGGAGCATTTCAAAACACAATTTCGAACACTCGGTAAGATTTCCTTAGACCATGAACAACATAACATGGGAATATGCATCTGTGCTAATTCAGTTATGCAATCATTTTTTTTAATAACTTAGTTGTAACTGAGAGCTGAGCATGCCTGGGTTGGGGTTTGGATGATAAAAACTTTGTCTTGACCATTTCATACTATGTTTCATTGGCATCTAGAATCTAAGAAATGGGGTGATGCCAATTAATTGTAAACTTAATAATAGCCACTCACTTGATAAAGAAAATTTGCAAGAGGCTGAGAGAAGGGCATTCTATCAGACATGTCACTCTAGCAAATGAATGTTCATTAGGATCCTTTATTGAAGCAAAGTGTTGCTCTGGATCATATCAATAAAAGGAAAACATGTACATGTCATAATTTTATAAAGTGGGTTTAGTAAGACAAGAAATAATACATTCTTCAAACGCTGCTGATGAAAATTTACTCTGATATCAGTTGAAAAAGATGTGCAAGGAAGGCGCTTGCTGGAGACTGTGCTTATTCTTTGAGAGAAAATTGTGCGACGCGGGTAGAGTTCGCGAGGACGCCCGCTTATTTGATTTCAGATGAGGATTTTGTGAGAATGTGCTTGGGAGGCGACATGCCGTGGTGATGGATGGAGAGACTGAATATGTTAGTTTTCTTATTCCCTGTATTTTGCAAATCCTTGTTTCTTGACTGAATTAGTGATTATATTTTTGAGGATTTGATGATGAGGTTTGTGAGTTTTGTTGCGAGGATGTGTGGTTATGATTTGGATTTTGGTTTTGGCGGTGTGATGACCTGTATTTGTATGTCCCCTATGATTTTGGATTGGATTCTTAGGCTTCTTATGTTGCTTGATTTAAATCCCATTTCAAAGGTTTTGGGTGTAAGGTGTAAGTGAAACTCTTAGCCTTCATATCTTTGGATGAGCAATTCAGTGGGGATATATTCATCGTTATTCTAATTGGTTTGATAGATGTGAAGTATGATTGAATATTCTAACCTCTTAGTCCTTCATCTTTTAGCCATTGTCATATTTTATACTTGATTGGATACTCATGATTGAAAGAGTTGAATAAACATATCTAATTGGATCATCATAAGAAATATATATTCAGAACTTAGATATCAGTTTTGTGTGTTCAACATGGTGAACAACAAGTGAGGTGGATCGAGTCTTAACATATGCAAAGGTAGAAAATCAGATCACATAATTAAAGGTATTCCATTTTAGTGGTGAAAATGATCCTTATTCATGTCATTGAGGGAGTTATGGGGTTGTTTGATTTATGTGATGGCAGCATGTGTGGAAGTAACCCATTTGAAGTTGTATTAGGGAGAGAAAGAGGTTGATGATAGGAAACATTGAAGGATTGAATTGAATCCATACTGTTGTGCAGAATTTTCTTGTTGACATTGGAAAAGGGATTACGTTAGGGCTGGTCATTTTAATTGGTGTATATGTATACTGTATGTATATTGCTTGTATGGAAATGACGGGTTTCATTTCAGGTAATCCAATTGTGAGATTTTAGGCATGTTTGAGAATGAGGTTGCCTTATTTGTGGTGTTTTGTGTTGCAAACGCTTGATCTCCAATATTTTTGATTTGTTTGATGTGTGAGATTTTCCTAGCTTGCTGGGTTCATGTTTGGGGTCTTTGCCTGATTCTATGAAGTTACATTTGTATGTTTGTGACTTAAATTTGATTGTTATGTAGATTGCGTTGCAGAAAAGAATTTATTTCTTGTATTAAATGGGTTTTGATCCCCGCCCTATTACAAAAAAGTTTGTATATGAAAATGCTATGTTTTTCCCCAAAAATGTGGGTGGATACGGTTGTGAATCGTTCTATAAAGGACAAAATGTCACTTGATCACCGTGTTATTATAAAGCATGATTTATGAATATGCTATGTTTTCCCCAAAAATGTGGGTAGATAGATTGTGAATCAATTTATGTATGACAAAATGTCATTGTGGAGGAATTCTGAATTATCAAAAATAAATGATATTGGTAAATCTTGATTTCTGAAAATATAAACCACTTGGACTTGTATCACTTAGAACTACCACACCTCTTTTGTTTATTATTTTCCCTCTCTTACTAGAGAAACTAAATGACCAGTGGGTCGTCTTGCGGAGTTGGGGCACCCATTTCTTACTAGAGAAACTAAAATAACCTTCGGGTTAGTCTTGCGAAAATGAGGTGAATTTGTATGCCTAAAATAGGCTTTGATATTTATCCGTAAAAAATGTGACGTGAGTTTATGCGCATTGATAGCCCAAGGGTGGCTTTTGGTACTCATATAGTTAGGGGTATCCGCGATGCATGCCTGTATGTGATGTCCCCACTTGGGCATGGATGACGGAGTAGTCCTCCTTTATATGAGAGAGGCATACGGGCATGTATGTTCGGCACGGAGGTGGTGCGAATGTGGTATCGTCTAAGTGATCAATCCATTAAAAAGATGAACCTAATTCAAATAAAAATGAATAAATTACGTTGCATTGTTTCTAATCCTTTTTATGCATGATGGCAAGTCCACTAATATTTCTGCAGGTCAGACTTGCCATAGTTGACTTCTATAGGGTAAGTATAAGTAAATGTATTTTTACTTAATTAGGATGATGATATGATGGCCTCGATGAGGAACTAAATTCTTGGAACTGTGTTTTCTTGCATCACACTTTTGCCTCGTTGAGGAACTACCTGTTGGTGTGTTTGTGTATTGTTTGTGTTTAGCTTGATGTTTACCACGTGCGATTTTATTGATTTTGGGATGAAGATTTCTCACACCAGCTTTATTGCTGACCCAAGTGAGCTTTTGCTTCTTGGGTACATTCCTTTGGGAATGTAGCCGATTAACTTTTCAGGTTTAGAGACTTTTGAGCAGCGTTACGGGAGTTCAGCTAGTGGGGCTAGCGACGACAGGTTTTCCTGGTTAGAGTTTTATATAAATTTTAGTTTGTTCCTATTTTCTGAACTATATTTTTTTCATTGCTGCTAAATGTTTCTGTTGTTATTGAATTTCACGTCCCGAGTTTTGGGGAAACGGATAATCCTTCGTGAATTTTAGGATTTCGTTTTCTTCAAAAATCGGGGCATGACATGGATGGAACCACTTAAATTTACCATCAGCACATGATCCAAATCCTAAAATCTATGAGGTTTCTTCCTATACTTTAAGATAAAATGATCATGACAATAACTTGTTTATTCTAACTGATTTTTTATACTTTGCTGAAAAAATTTTGTCAAAAGAAAAGAAACACTCTGAAAATAAATAAGGAATACATACCAATTTCCAGAAATTATACATGTTAACAAGAACACCAGTCCAGCTAATCATCCACCTAAGAGACTAATGTGGACCTGGGTTGATCTGTTGATCCTTTGTAACCATTCAAAGCTAGTAATCCAATACTCGGACGGGTAAATCAGCCCACAAATTGCACCGACGTTCATTCAATGTACTTCTGTATTCAGTTATGTTAGATATGGGACATTTCCTGATCATATCCTCGAAGAGTCTCAGCCTCGGATGCCTTTCCCTTTCCACACAATAAGTAACACCGAAAACCTCTCAAGATTTATCACAAAACTTTTTCCATCATTTCACTGAAGCTTCATGTTGCCATATGAAGATCGCCATCTTCACAAATACCTGTCACCATGGTACTGTACAATGGCATCCGGACGATGACTACATCGAGACACATCCACAATAAGGTCTTGAGGTCTTCAACATCTCTCATCCTACCTCGAACACTACAAAGGCGACAAATAATGTTGTTGTAAGATAGGAAGTTTGGAGAACAACCTCTCTGAGGCATCTCCTTTAGAAACCGAATAGCACTATCAAGCTCGCCCAATTCACGAAACACTCTAAACAAGGCATTGAAACTAGACACGCTCAGAGTAATACATCTCATCTTCATTTCAACAAGAACGACCATAGCATCTGCCGGCCTCCATATTTTACAAATTTCATTCACTATCAGTTTATGCTTTCTCATAAGGCTTCAGCCCAAGGCTAACCATTTCCTTCAAATGCTCGGCTGCATCGTGGCCTTTCCGCCGGGGGGGGGGGGGGGGGGGGGGGGATGACAAATAATTATTAATTGATAATAGTAGTTATCAAGGGTGGAGCAAAAAAAAAATCTTATCTAAGCTAGTAAATAATAAAAAATACAACTATCAAAAGTACATTGCATATATCAGTTTTGTTCTGCTGTTGTGAGACACACGGGTGCATGACCCGTCTAATAGATAATATTTCTTACTGATCCTTATGATATAGGCCTGACGTTGAAGTAGGGGTGGGCACAGTCCCGATCCCAGTCTTGGTCCCGACACAATGAAACGGGACCGGTACGGGTCGGGAAACAATTTTTTTTTGCTAACCCGGTTGGTCCCAGACCGTTTTAAACCGGGACAATTCGGGTCGGGACCATGTCATCCCAGTTCAAAATTGGTTCTTTACAATATCCATTGTGGGGTGGGGAAAGAAAAGAAGATTTTTTTTTTTTTTTTGGTACATTCTACCACAGTTTCATTTCATTTGAAATCAACAACAAAAGCTTGGTCTAATAAACCCTAAGATACCCAAACTACAGAAATCAAAGACTCCCAAACACAAAACGCAGAAACCCTAACCCCCAAAACCATAGAGGGTTCTGCCCTGTCTCTTCAAGGCATAAACAACATCCATAGCAATGACAGTCTTCCTCCTGGCATGCTCAGTGTAAGTGACGGCATCACGGATAACATTATCCAATAAGATCTTCAACACCCCTCTCGTCTCCTCATAGATCAGACCGCTTATACGCTTCACACCACCACGCCTCGCCAGCCTCCGAATCGCAGGCTTCCTGATGCCCTGGATGTTGTCTCTAAGCACCTTTCGATGCCTCTTCGCTCATCCCTTTCCCAATCTCTTGCCTCATTTGCCTCTTCCAAACATCTTCTCCCTTGAGAGATAAGAGTAAATAAAGAAAAAAAGTAAAGATGATGGTAATGGAATGGGCTTGGGATTGGGCTTGTTGAAGTAACTAGGACGGACCAGAACGGTCCGGGACAGAATTAGTGAAAATCGGTTTCGTCCCGGTACTAACCGGTTCGGGATCGGGATTAAAACTACATGAACCGGTTGGTCCCGGTTTAAACCGGTTCGGGACCATACCGGTCCTGGCCGGCCGGGTCGGGATCGGGATTCTTGTCCAACCCTACGTTGAAGTAGCGCTCGAATCTAGTGTAGTCCAATTTTAAGCCAAAATATGGTCGCAATATCGATAACCTTAGCAAGGGGCAAACGAGCGTAATAACTATAATATAAAACTAAAATCACAAAATAACTAGGATAAGTATCTAGTTGAAGCAAAAAAATTTGAAATTAGCGAACATAATATGATCTTAATACAATTTCATAGAAAAATGGTTTATATAAGGCTCAAATCTTGTACGAGTTTGCTAATGGTATATATTTTTGTTGAATTCTATAGTTATTATTGTAGATTAATTTCAAATTCTTTTTGTTGGAGGTTTTATACCACTTGTGAACAAGCAATTCATTTCTTTACTATTTGCAATTACATAAAATTGCGTTGAAAATAAAAATAAAGTAGGGGGCATGTCATAATGACAAAAGTAGTAATTGTGAATATCCATAAAGAAAGCATACACACTAAGAGGACCGAAAATAAGTTTGTATTAAACTAAACAATTTTTAATGTTTGCAATTACTAATAAAGTTGCATTGAAACTTTTAAAAAAAAAAATTTGCGCTCAAAGAGTATCGAACTCGAGTCGTTTGCTAAAATTAATTAACTTCCAACCACTGCACCAATAGAAACATGTTAAAATAATTGAATGAACAATTGTAATGTAGTATGATACATTAAATAATTAAATTTTTTTATAAGACTAATATATAGTAAAATTATTTTGAAAGTTGAGGGGGACAACTTCCCCCTGGCCCCTTAGTAGGTCCGCCCCTGATGCACATACCTTTAAAGACTTGTGTGTGTTGCTACATCATCTTCCAAACCATTTAACCTCATTTTGTCATCATTCTCTCCCCCTTCAATCTTACCATTTAAATACAAACCATTGATCAATGAATTGTAAGTCAACACATTCGGCTCGCAATTCCTTTGAACCATTTCTTCCAAGGATATCTTTGCCTCCTCCAGTTTATTATGTTTACAGTATCCATCTATTAAAGTTGTGATCGTTACCATATCAGGGAACAGTGCGTTTGGTCCAAAATTTCTCTTGCATTCTTAATAACCCCTTTCCACAAAATCCAGCTATGATAGTACCTAATAACCCCTTTCCACAAAATCCAAAATTTCTCTTGCATTCTTAGTAACCCCTTTTTCCACAAAATTTCTCTTGCATTCTTAATAACCCCTTTCCACAAAATCCAGCTACGTAATCAATTTAGGCCGACAATGCATTTCATCAAACACCTTTCTTTGCATCTTGAATCGTACCTAATTTGCAATAACCTCTAATCATAGTGGTGTAGGTAGATACATCAGGTTTTACCACACATTCTCTTAAAATTTGATTAAAGACAGCTCTAGCTAAATTTAGGTGATTGGCCTTGACAAGAACACTCAAAACTGCATTGTAAGAGTAGAAACAACGTCCAGATTCAATGGAGTTAGCGCGATTGAACCAGTGAATAACCCCTCTGATATTGCCGACATATCCACAAACTTTAATGAAATTGCTGATGAAAAAGTTTGATAATTGGATGGAAGGTTGGAGGAGATTTGCAGCAGCAGTGAAGAGACTGAGAGATGAGAAGATGGACGGTTATGGACTAGCAGCCTTAGAGTATGGGAGTAATGGTCAGCGGGGGTGTTTGTTTTTGCATCTGAATAGAGTCGAAAGTCTTAATAAGAAGTGGAAGTCTTAATAAGAAGTGGAACACATGTTTAGAGTGTTTGTTTTTAGTTATAAACATAAGTTCATTGGTAGAAAGGTGTTGGTCACTTAGCACTCAAGTGGCATTTGTTTTATTGAAGTGCTTAGAAGCTAACTTCTAATTAGAGTTAGAAGTTCTGAATGAAATGTTTGTTTGGCTTCTGAATGGGTTATTGATTAAAAGGTGTTTGTTTTTAGGTGTTGAATAAGAATTGTTTGACAATTTCGCCCCACTAAGGAGACACATACAGGAATGGAGACATGGTGGGTTGGAAACCCAACATTATACGGTGGTGATCATTTGTCAAAGCTTTCAAAACTTTATGCTACATAATAAAAACTACATGCTACATAATGAAAACTTGAAGAAAAACTTAGAAAATACAGAGAAAGAAACACAAAGATGAAGGAGATAAACAAGATAAATTTCTTACCACTGAAGAGTTTGTGTGAAAGTATGTAGAACGAAAATGCTTAGTGAAGAGAATGAAGGTGTGTCGTCAAAATTTAGCCCCACTTGTTCTTAAGAAGATGGGGTTAGCAATTGTCATTACAAAATTATATTAAAATTACTATTGGAATAATGTTTTAGTCAGCACTCAGTGCTAAGTAATCAGCACCTCCATGTTGCTTACTCCACTCAGAAGTTGAAATTCTGATCATAACTAAAAACAAACACTCTAAACAATGGCCCACTTCTTATTAAGTCTTCTGACTCTATTCAGAAAAAGAAAAAAAAACCATCTGAGTGTTGACTAAAAAATTATTTCAATAGTAACCTTAAAATAATTTTGTAATGACAATTGTTGTCCCCATCTTCTTAAAACCAAGTAGAGATAAATTTTGACGGCACACATTCATTCCCTCACCGAGCATTGTTGTTCTATCTACCTTCACAAATACTATTCAACGGTAAGAAACTTATCTCGTTTATCTCATTCATTCTTGTTTTATTTTGTGTATTTTCAAAGCTTTTCTTCATCTCTCCAACTATCTCTCTCATGTATATTTTCAAGTTTTCATTATATAGCATGTAGTTTTGAAATCCTTTAAAAATTTATCATCACCATATAATGTCGGGTTTCCAACCCACTATCTTTCTATTCCTGTCTATGTCTCCTCAACGGGGCCAAATTTTCAAACAGTTCTCATTCAACACCTAAAAACAAATACTTTTTAATTTTACAACTTCTAATCAGCGGCTCATTCAGAAGCAAAACAAACAGTTCATTCAGAAGCTCGTTCAGAACTTCTAACTCCAGTTAGAAACTAGCTTCGAAGCACTTAAAAAAAACAAACGCCACCTTAGGGTTTGAAGCCCCGTTGAAAAAGAAGAGAGATGTTTGAGTATGGGAGTATGTGGATTACTAAGAAGGTTTTTTTGTTGTGAATAAACCCATAAGTCTTAATAAGAAGTGGGACACTTTTAAAATAGTGTTAGTTTTTAGTTATGATCAGAAGTTGATTTCTGATTGGAGTAAGCACCATAAGGGTGTTGTTCACTTGGCACTGAGTGCTTGATAAAAATTTATTCCAATAATAACCCCATAATAAATTCGTAATGATTGCTACTACCCTTCTCCTCTACTAACCGTCCTTTTTTTCTCCACCTCATATTTATCATGCGAGCAATGCTGCCACTGTGCCACCACCCTCACTGGCCTCTTCTCCTCATTTTCCTCATTTTTTTTCCTCTCTATTGAAGATTGTATAAGAAATGGATAGGGATATAAGGTAGTTTTTTTATAGTGGTGGAAAGTGATCTCAATGGTATTTTGAGAAAGTGGTTAATGTTATTCGACTACTGAAAAAGAGTTGCTAGCTGTAGTTTTTGCTTTAGATAAATTTCGTGCTTATTTGATTGGTACACCTATCACTATTTTTACTGACCATGCGGCTCTTAAGTTCCTTCTTTCTAAAAAGGATGCTAAGGCAAGATTGATTAGGTGGATTTTACTTCTGCGGGAATTTGATGTGGCGGATCACTTGTCTCGTCTGGAGTTCAATGACTTTGCCAATGGCCCACCCATCTGTGATGACTTCCTTGATGAACACCTATTCGCTGTTACTCAAGTACCATGGAGGTGCCAGAGGATATCTCTCTGGTTGCCCCTGTCTACTTGATTTGATGTTCTCCACCCTATCTTTAGTTTAGGTTTTTATTTTATTTTTTTAGTTTAGGTTTTTATTTTATTTTTTAGTTTAGGTTTTTGCTTTTATGTTTTTCTTGTAGTGTTTCAGGTTATTTTAGGTGTTGCTACTGGAGTCACTCGGAGCCCCTCGTCCCATGTGTTCCTTTCTCCCGTCGGTATGATTTTCTTATATTTTGGTAACTGTGAGGACATTGTCTATTTGAAATTGGTAAAGCTTCACCATGGTAATATCACTCTAACCCTCCTCTTCTTTTTTCTTCATTTGTCATGATTATTATTTTATACATTGAGGATAATGTTTGGTTTAGGTTTGGGGGTGATGGTGGTTTATTAGATTTTTTGTGTAATTTTCAAAAATCTTTGAGTTTAAAACGTATTTTACAATTAAACCGAGTCATTTTTTGTGTTCTACTCAATCTCCATTGAATACTTAGTTAGATGATTACGGTAATTGTGCAAAATCTTTATGAAAATGCATTCGAAATCTGAACACTTGGTGAATTATAAAAAATAAAAATAAAAAAGGGGTTTTGAGTCTTTTTAATTTTAGAGAATATTTTTGTTGCCTTTAATTTTGAGAAAACACATGCTAACACGTGTCACATAGTTATATTAGTAGAAAACATGATATTTGATATTATCCTTATGTTAGATGTATTTCGTGAGACTTTTCAACTCGACTATTCGTGCACTATAAGCCAAGTCAACATGATTTGAAGTTCATTAGTGAGATATTGAACTAGAAAACCTTAGAATAATAGTGGAGACTTAACCCTTGTGAGTTTTGAGTCATTCTTTATTTCTTGAGGGTTATTAATTACACTCTGATTTTTCTTGAGTCCGCATTATTTCGTTGATGATATCATTATTCTTGACTTTCTTATTGATTGCTTTAAGAATGACATAAAAATTGAATTTTTACACGAGAACTTCTTGCTTTATTTAGTTGAGATGTCCTAGTACTAACCAGAACTTATGAAGTAATATAGGCATTTCTTTCTTTAAACCATTTTTTTAGCCTTTTAGCCTACCCAATAATAAATATCCATTTGCATCCCTTTGAGCCTTTAAATAGCCTTCTCTTTGTTATCCCCATTCCCAATACCTACTCCAATCAAGGAGTAATACCTCTATTATTTTATCCTTACCCAATTTTCTGAGAATGTATACGGTGAGATATATTTATGGAATGGGCAATAGAAAGAGTTGCAAATAGATATTTCATGCGCCCTCAAAGTACAAGTGTTTGATTGTATAAACGGGGAAAAGTATGTAAAAATAAAAAATGGTTGAAGAAGAAAATAATAAAGAAAAAGTTAATGGTGTACAACATTGATTTGTTCTTCAATGCCCTATGTGTTTATTCAAGGATGTAGCCATTCTCAGAAAATCTTTGTATCTTTTTTTTTGTCCATTATTGTTTGTCATAATCCAAGCCCCATTACAACCTAGTAAAGACCTAATTGATCTTAAGTGAAAGTTAGTTAAGTAGATGTGGAGATTGAATAGGCAAGAACTATGGTGTTTGATTCAACATTCTCAAAAGTAATCAATATTTCTGTCCATGAGATCATACTCATTTCACTCTTTGAAAATTCCGTTTTTCATGATGATTATATGTGAGACGTTTCCATTTTCCATAATTTATATCATTTTTCTCACATATAAACTGAGTGCCCGGTCTCTGAGTGTTTTATTTCTGAGTGACATGAGAGATTTGTAGTCGAAGCGTTCTTTCTAAAGGTTATCTCGTCACATCTTTACTATGAGATGAAGAGTTATGTTGATAAGGTTTCTCACACACACACACTTCGAGTTGAGAATGATTATGAAATTTATTTAACCTTTAGATATTATTAAATTATTGTACTCTATTGATATACTTTTGTGACATTTTTAGTTTGTTGTTTTTCTTGAATTTTAAGCAATCAGAAAATTACTCTAATAAGGAAAATAAAGGGGAATGCCCATTTTTTGCATTATGTTGTTAGAAATAGATTTTGTTTTATTGAGTCAGTATGTTTGGGGGTAACATTTCTGAAAACCCTCACGAGACTATAACTCGTCCTCTAGAGGTAATCTAGAGGTTTAAAGCCTTGTTGCACGTTAAGGTAAGTGCAACCGTGATTCCTACGAAAGTGAGTTGGGGTTTTATTCTTAATTTTGTTTTGCTTGAGGACTAGCAAAATATAGGTTTGGGGTATTTGATGTTCACATAATTATTACATAATATACCTCCTAGCTAATTTATATTTGTTAGTGTTTCGAATAGTGTATTTTAGTTTAATTATTTTATTTTTGTAGGATTTGGAGTTTAAATGACAAAAGTACATTAGCGTGGCGAATTTAGAAATTCGTAGACAAATTGATGAAGTGCAGCGGGGGACACTCAAGCCAAAGATTAAGATAACCAAAGAAAAAAATAAAGGAAATTAGTTTTGAATTTTGGTGGAACAAATGAGTAATATGGATGAACATAGCCAAACCCACCTTTCCTGTTATATTTGGTTTCCAATTATATTTTGGTTTCCAATTATATTTTGTTTTCCAATTATATTTGGTTTCCTTTTGTATTTGGTTTCCAATTTATATTTGGTTCCCAATTTGTTTTTGGTTTCCAATTATATTTGGTTTTCAATTTGTATTTGGTTTTCAATTGGGTTTCCAATAAGGAGTTGTTTCTTTCTACCATAAATACAACAACACAGAGTGAAGAGAGACACACAACGCATCAACAGCCGAGTACGCATCGCTAATCCAGCACGTGCTGCCATGAAGCTCCACACCGCTATTGTTGTCATCACCTTCACCATGTGTCATTAAACTCCACGCAAGTCGAAGAGATAAACTCCTAGATGTAATGCACTTAATTGGTATTTGATTCGTTTTATGTTTTCACGATGAATAATGGTGTTTATGATTTTCACTTTTATCTAATATAGGAGTTTATGTTATTTTAGTGACAAAGATTTCATCAACTTCTTCGTAGATTATTATTCCGGTGGTTATCTTTTTCTTCTCCATATAAGTCTAGTCATACTTTTCTTATGTGTGGAATTTTAAAGATCAATTGATTCCGGTAGGTTAGTTATATATGATTGTCTTTTATTACGTTATTGTCTCCGGATATATCGTAAATTTAGGATATCATATATGACCAACCTTTGTGCTTTCTAAGAAAAGTGAAATCTAAAATCCATTTACATTAGAATATATTGATGCATTAAAGACTATTTTTCCGATTATGTTGTTTGGGATGTGAAACACGTAGTTGAGTCATCATAGCGAATCAATACTAGTTGGCGCGTGAAATCTAGGAGGGATTCTTGGAACCTTGTGACTTCTCCAAACTTGATTTTTCTTAAACTAAATTTAATTTCATATTTTAAAATTGCTATAATTTCTTAAATTTAGGTTCGCGTAGTTCTTCTTCCTTGATCTCGTTTTGTAGATCGCTTTTCCTCATGGGATCGACACCCCAATCTTTACTGCAATTGACCGCGTGTACTGTTTGGGCGTAATCAAATTTTGGCGTCGTTGCCGGGGACAAGCATCATTCTACAAGGGAGGTTTCGGGTATTATCTTTCTTGCTCATTGTTTTATTTTATTTTTAGGTTTTAGGTCCAGTTTATTTATTTTTTATTTTATTTTATTTCTAAAAAAAAATTGCAAAAAACAAAAAAAGACATTGAGGGAGTGTGAGTTGGAATAGAGACCACTTAGGAAGATTAATTAGGGTCCCAAATTTATAACACCCACAAATTCACATTGAGACCAAATTAAGTTCTACTTCTAATTCTAACACCGTGAGTAATCACAAAGATGACCATGTTCAGTCGCTAAAGGACTATCTCCACCCCACGCGCACTGCTACTCCATCATGTATCATGTTTGCACCAAGTACACCAAAGCTAGATTTTAAGCCGGGTGTGATACAATTATTACCCACTTTTCATGGCCTAGAGAGTGAGAATCCTTATGTTCACATTAGGGAATTCGAGGAAGTTGAGGTTGTAGACTCGGTTAGACTAAGGTTTTTTCCTTTTTTCCTTAAGGAAAAAGCGAAGAGTTGACTATACTCTTTGCGACCAAGGTCTATAGGTTCGTGGGAGGAGATGACCCAAACATTTTTTAATAAATATTTTCCTCGCCACAAAACCAACGGTATAAAGAGACAGATTTCTACATTCACCCAAAAGAATAGCGAGACATTATATCAAGCATGGGAGAGGTTCAAGGATCTCTTGAATACATGTCCACACTATGGGTATGAGAGTTGGAGCTTAGTCAGTTATTTTTATGAGGGGCTCACCAGTAGAGAGCGTCAGTTCGTTGAGATGATGTGTAATGGAAAGTTTTTGCAGAAGGACCTTGACGAGGCCATTAAGTACCTGAATGACTTGGTTGAAAAAGCTCATACTTGGACTGGTCCAAGTGCTACTGAGAGCACGGATAGAACACGCCCAGCTGGAGTCTACCAACATAGGGAAGAGGACAACCTTAATTAGAGCCCAATTGGATAGAGTAACTAGGGAGTTAGAGGCACTTAAGACCAAGGATGGTAGGCCCACACATACTGTTGCCAGAGTTGAGCTACATGACGCCTGTTTTATGTGCGGGGGAGTTGAACACTTCACACAGGATTGCCCAACCTTGACTGAGATGAGAGGGGTTTATGAGGAACAATGTAACGCCTTAGGGATGTACAAGAAGCCTTACTCACCATTCTCTAACACTTACAATTATGGCTGGAGAGATCACCCTAACTTAGGCTGGAGGTTCAAAGCAGACCAACCTACACACTCATAGGCACAACCACCTAGGTCATACCCTACACCTCCATACAATGCGCAATCTAACAGAAGTTCCTTATCAGACACATTACATGCATTTATAGAGGCACAAGGTAAAACTAATCAAAATTTTGAGGTTGCATTGACACAGTTGGTAGCAGATAACAAGGAGATCAAAAGCCAAATAACCAAGCTGACATGTTCATTAACAGTACAAGATCGAGGCCAATTTCCATCACAGCCTAAAACAAATCCGAAGGGCCAACTTATGGCACAAACCTCTACTTCAAACCCTCAGAATGTCAAAGAAGTTAATGCCATCACTACTCGGAGTAGTAAGATTTTAGATGGATCAAGCTCGTCCACGACTATAGACACCTCCCCAAGTGCAAAGGAGAGCATCCATGAGGATGAGCACAACAGGAACATTCCAGTTCCAATTCCTTTTTCTCAAGCACTACGACCTACTGGAAAGAAATCGGAAATGCACGGTGAGACAGGTTAAAATTAACTTACCTTTGCTGCATGTGATTAAACATGTACCAACTTATGCGAGGGTCATCAAGGATCTATGCACTATCAAGAGAAAACATCATGTCAAGAAGACTGCCTTCTTGACAGAACAGGTAAGTGCGGTGATTGAGCAGAGGACGCCACCCAAGTTCAAAGATCCAGGGTGTCCTACAGTCACCTGCCAGATTGGGACTCATGAGTTCGGCCAAGCCTTGTTGGATTTAGGAGCAAGTGTAAATCTAATGTCATATTCTATTTACTTGCGACTTGGTCTAGGAGAAATTAAACCCACATCCGTGGTACTACAATTGGCCGATAGATTGGTTAAGAAGCCAAGAGGAATAGTCGAGGATGTATTGTCACAGATTGATAAGTTTTACTATCCTGTTGACTTTCTTATTTTTGATACTCATTCTGCAGTAAATATGGAGTCTACATTTCCGATTATTTTAGGTAGACCTTTTCTTGCCACAGCTAACGCTCTTATCAATTGCAGGAACGGTCTAATGAAGTTGTCTTTTGGGAACATGACTCTGGAGGTCAACATATTCAATATTAGCAAGCAACCACGTGATGATGATGAGTGTCATCATACCTACATGATAGACACACTGATATCAGAGGAGGCGCTCCTGAGCGCAGACTCTGAAACCTTAGAGTACCTCCTTTCTATTTCTGATTCTGAGAGTTCACTTTATCCTGACAATGATTTTGATATTTCTGTTGTTTCAGGGTTAAAGGATAAAGGAGGACGACAATGGAAACCATGTTTTGAGGAGTTGCCAAAGGAAATACAGAAACCACAACCATCCACCGTGGAAACTCCGAAAGTTGACCTAGCTCCACTGCCTGAGGGACTTAAACATGCATTTCTCGGACCAGGTGATACCTTTCCTGTTATTATTTATTCCGTGCTTGATAGCTCACAAGAAGAAGAATTGATTAATATGTTACGTGAGAACAAATCTGCATTAGGTTGGATTATAGCTGACATCAAAGGTATTAGCCCCTTAATATGTTCCCATAGGATTCACTTAGAGGAAAGAGCTAATCCCCGTAGAGACCCTCAAAGACGACTTAACCCTACTATGAAAGAGGTGGTGAAAAAGGAAGTCTTAAAATTGTTAGATGCAGACATCATTTATCCCATCTCCGATAGCAAGTGGGTTAGTCCAACTCAAGTAGTTCCCAAGAAATCTGAAATATTAGTGGTGACTAATGATGAGGGGGTGTCTGTTCCTACTAAGGTCGTCACATCGATTTGCTAAGTCATCTTTTAAAGGGATGTGCCGCTCATGATGATTGAGTCTGAATCGTTGCTTGAGCCACGCGCTGCATTTATTGAACGTGTGTTGGTTCAGCGCAAAAGAGGTAGGAAGCCAACCTCTATTTAGATCATCCGCTGTGTAGAGTCTGATTATTCTACTTTCCTTGTTTTCGAAGCTACAACTTTGATTAGAAAAGATTGTTCATCTTCCTCATGGCTCACGAAAACCTTCTTGATGACGCTGTCTTAGCTGAGGGCCTGAAGTTTTTCAAAGACAAGTTGTTGTCCAAACTTGGTCTCGCCGAAATTCGTACGAATTTTGGGGTCCCTGAGGACCTTACATTGTATCTGCTGATGGGCGACCTAACGTCGATATCACCTCCGGCTAGTTTTATATGTTTGCACCGTGGGATGCTTCAAACTGGAGTGTGTTTTCCGATTTTGGATGTGATCTGGGAGTTCTTGGACTTCTTAGTGATTCCTCCGGCTCAGTTGGGGCCCAGTGGATATAGGATCATCCTCATGACAGTGCTATGGAGGTCGGCGTTAATGTGACTCCGCGAGTGATTCAATTGTTGACCTCTCCTCGGCTAAAGAGTAATGTTGTTTGTAAGATGAAATCGCCGAATTGGTTTGTTAAGCTACCTGATGATTTCAAGTTCTGGCAGAAGTATTGTTTCTTGGCCCCTGCGGATTCAAAGTACTTTCAATGCAATGGTCGTTCGCTCGAGCGACGGTTCAGGCCGCTTAGTAAGTTCATCTTTTTTCTTGTGACTTTGATGTCCTTGATAGTGGGTTGTTTAACCATCGCTTACGTTTTTCTGCAAAAAGGTTTCCCACTACTCCTTTTACCTTAGAGGGGCAAAAAGAAGAAGAAAAAAAGGCGGTTGATGTCATAAGGGTTTCCAACTTCATCCGTAGTGGGTTGTGGGACAACTGGCACATCGCCCCCATTCTGTATCGAGAGTCGCGCATTAAGTTGGAAGATGAGGTTCCTTTCATAAAGAGGAAGGCTACTGGGTTCAAAGCTTTTGTTATGTCTGATGTGGAGGAGTCGTCTGAGACTCTTGCCTCCTTCGTGAGAAAGAAGTCCCGCGTGAGAACCGGTTCGTTTTCAGCACGACCTGCTTCGGTGAGGTGAAAACTGATATTTCTGGCTTGGAAAAGAATTACCTACGATTGGCAGGAGTTGTAGACAGGTCGAACCTTTGTGACACGCAGGTCGAGGCTCTGAATGACTGTCTTGTGCGGATTGCAATGGATGCTTCCGCTGGTGCTTATTAGCGTGAGGCTGCTCCGGCAGAAGGCTTTTGTGAAGATTTGCCTGAGGTGGTAGAATATGATCGCCCCATAGTTGATTTTCCTGATAGTGGTTGTGGTACCGGTCGTGTCTCTTGCAGTCTGCATTGCTCACCGTCTCGCTCTAGGCCCCAGTTAGAGGTGTTGGAGGGTCCTTTGGATACTTCGCTGCCTTTTCTCCCTTTGAATCCCATTAAGCCGTCTCGCAAAAAAGGGGTTGTTACTGTTGACAAAGGAAAGGCCATGGAGGAGAGCTTGAGGTCGGTGGCGACCGTGAAGGACGGCGCCGGCATAGTTCCTGATCATGGAAAACTTCATCCGGGCGCCTAGATAAGCCTATTTGCACAGGATTTGGTGAAGTTGAGTTCACCGATCTGGCACCAAGAGGTGGACATAGAGTATGCCTCGAGAAAACATATAAGCAAGCTCACAGCTAGCTGATGGATCACGCTTCAAAACCCGAAGAGGATTCGTTGGAAGAGTGTATGGATAAGGGCTTGAAGTACCTTATGATGGGTATGTCTCATTTGAGCCACGCGGTCATTGCTTGGATGGAAGTAGAGGCGGCTCGTGAGAGAGTATACACCTTGGAGCGTGTCTTCTCGCATATGCAGATGTTGTATTATGATGCGCTCCATGAAATTGAGCGGCTTAAGAAGCAGGCCGAAGAGAAACGATTGGATCAGTCAACCGTGGTCGCTGAGGCTCAAAAGGCCCATTTAGAGGACCTTGAGCATGATCTGACAGAGGCGGTGTCCAAAAGGGACGGACTTAGGCAGGAGTTGATTCGTATCCGCTGAGAAGTCGAGGTTGCGCAGGAAGCTGCGGCTAAGGCGAGTTCTGAACTGTTGTCTTTCACTGAAAAGAGTGCTTTTAAATAAGCCAACTGGGCTACTGAGAAGCAACATTTGGAATCCGATGTGGAGTTATATGCTCGAGAAATGAGAAAGGCCGAGGACCAGTTTGAATTGGGGCAGCATGAACTTAGTGTCGTGAAAAGCAGTCTAGCCACAGAGCAGTTTTAAATCGACGCGTTGACTGGCAAATTGGAGCTGCTGGAGCGTGAACTCGTTGATGCAAAGGGCGGGAGGAAGAGCTTCTCCAGGAACAAAGCAAATGTGAGTTTCGCTGGGTTGTACATGGACGGCTGGAGCCACTGGCGCTGATGAATGAGGAGCATCCAGAGTGGGATCTCAGCCGTTATAAGAAGATGTCGTATGTGGACTTGTTTGTTACCTCGACGTCATCGAGTGAGGAAGACAGTTTGAGCCCGGATGTCAAGGTCGCGATGTGTGTGGACGCAACTTCTGCTCCTTCTTCCACTAGGCTTAACTCTTCCATTTCTATACCCTCTCCTGATAAAGAGTGAACTTTATGTGCTTGTACTCCTTTTGTCTTTGATCATTAGTGAAAACAGTTTTATCATGTTCCATACTTGTTGTCTTTATTGTATGTTTTTCGTTTTTCCTTGTCGTTTTGCTTTGGCATAGGCTGGTTGAATCAATAGGAAGTTGACTGATCTGTCTTCGGTAGACAGCTTGACCACTTTGTGTTGTGAATAACTCGGGGTCATCGTGGTGTAGTCATGTCCGGTAGTAGGCATGTTACGAACAGTTTAGCTAGGGTTGAGTTATCCGAGTTGTGCCCTGTCCCCAAGGTAAGCTTCTTGAGAGTTACCTTGCTTGTCTGACTGGTCGACTGTAGTGTTGTGAGCAAGTTGTGATGGTCGAACGTGCGTGTTAGAGCGTTAATGCCGAATCAGGCGTCGTAAGCTCGGGTTGGCATCATAAGTAGCTTTTATTTGTGCACTGGCCGTACGATCTTTGTATCAGCGCAAGTGCCCTTCACTTAACATTATAATGTCAGTCTGTTTGAGCGTGAAGACGCTGACTCAGCTAGATTATCGTTTGGCGACCAGGCTGAAAAGCGGTGGTCTCGTGACAAGCAGTCGAAATCAGTTCGGGACTGACTAGTCTCCCACCTTTCGAATCATTTATGTCCGAGCAGAGCGGACTACAGATTTGGGGAGTAACAGATTGGCGACCGGGCTGAAAATCAGTGGTCCCATGGCAAACCGTCAGAATCAGTTCAGGACTGACTAGGCTCCCACCTTTCAAACCATATACACCCTCCCCGCGTGATGGGGGCTACGAATTTGAGAGGGTTTCGCAACCAGGCTGAAAAGCAGTGGTCCTGTGGCAAGCCATCGGAATCAGTTCGGGAATGACTAGGCTCCCACCATCCAAATTATCTACACCTGAGTGCACCAAGCTACAAATTTAGGAGTGTTAGGCAGCCACGCTGAAAAGCAGTGGTTCCGTGGCAAACCGTCTGAATTAGGTCGTGGCTAACTGGGTTCCCACCTCCTAGACTATCTATTCCCTCGCAGCACGGGCTACAAGTCTTGGTTTGGTGATTTGGCGTCCATGCTGAAAATCAGTGGTCTCGTGGTGAGCTATCGGAATCAGTTTGGGACTGACTAGGCTCCCACCTTCTAGACTATCTACACCCTCGCAGTGGGGGCTACAAGTCCAGGTTTTGATCAAAAGCTTTCGTTGCTAGTCGTCACTAACTAGGCTTACTTGATTAGGTTCGGCGATCATTGACCGCGAAGGGGGCAATGATCCATGGTGAGTCGTCATCACCAGGCATGATGGCGCTGATTAGATTCCCACTTCCTAAGCCGTCAATGCCCATGCTAAATGGACTAGGTGTGTCGGGATGAACTAGAAGCCATCATCATCAGTCTTGGCTAACTAAGCTTGCTTGGTTTGAATAAAGGCTCCGACTGCTAGGGGGCGTGCAAACCTAATCCCTCCACACGTTGCATGGAGTGGATAAAATTACCTTAAATCAGCTGGTGATCTGTAGGTATAATCCGTATGCTAGGGTTGACTAGGATTTCTAGTGCTCATGCCAAGCATGTGACAGAGTGTTGTTTGAATAATAAGCTAAGCCCACGGGCCCGTGGAGGAAGGGCTAGGGTTTCCTGGATGGTGCGTTGCGTGTACGACATAGATTGCGCGGTGACACGTGTGCGGCGTAGGCTGCGTGACAGTCAAGTATCGGTTACTCTCCCTCCCCCTCAATTGATGGGGTTGCGTGCATCGCCATTAATTGATTGATGTGGTCTGCACAGTTTCCTTGGGAATCGTCGTCTTCCAGTTTCCCGTACGGTATTCGATGCTTGGCAATTAATGTTTGAGTGCCCGCTTGGTGAACCATCATGTTTATATAATGGTGCTTTCCAATCGTTGTAGGCACTATCTTTCCTAGAACTTATCTTCTGTAATGTCCTTGCCTAAAGAAGATGTTTTGGGTTTTCCAAAGGCTGAAGTTGAATCTCAATCTTTAGAGTCTCCGAATGTTCTGACATTTTCGCCGATCAGGCATAGAGATAGTTGTTGTTATGCGTGTACCCGATATGGGTGGGCACGTATTTGATTCGCTGAGGGTAATTTCTTCTCATATTTCGGAGTAGTACGGATTTCCTATCAAGGGAGATGCCTTGGTGTTACACCGTACCACTTTCGCCTTCGTGTGCTCGTATCCCACTGCTAACCATTGGCTAATCGAAGTATTAGTCGACGTGCGATGTCTCCGGTGTGGTAGTTCTCAGTCACACCTGCCATCGCATATGGGAAAATGGCCTCTCTTGATAGCATTGTGGCTGTGTGGCTGCTTGTGGCCATCCTCATCTACCTGCTTCTAACCTATTTGAGAAAGTTAGAAGGGGGATGGATGTCTTTTGAGGAAATCAACAACTCGTTGTGAGGTCTACAATGTTGTAATACGAGACCTTTTCAGGGTGATTTGATGGAGCAATCTGACTGCTCAATCTTTCAAACCCTTCTGCCACTTCATCTTTATCTTGGGAAGGTATCGAGCATCTCCCATTCTCTTACCTTTGTTGTCACTTGCAGATTGCTTGCATCGGAGGATTTGCAAGTCTTCAACGGACGTTGTCCATTGCAGAATTGTCTAAGCAAGTATTTTACTTTAGTTTGCACTATATTCAGATGCTTATAGTGCTCAGTCTTTGTATCCGCTCAAGGCATTCGCAATATGTAGCCTTTTGTATCTGCTTTAGGGAGTTTGCAATATGTAGCATTTTGTATTTGCCTCAAGGTGTTTGTTGTTACATCTTTCCAATAATCAATAGAGTTTGATTTTCATAATTTTTTCTTTATTAAATGATTGAAAATCACATAAGTCCTTTAAGAACTCAAACTCAATATTGACTATGGAAAGGGAAACAAACAACTTAAAGCAAACTAACTATTGACAGAGAGAAATTGATGATGGCCTTGAAGTGGATTTGGGTTGCTCTCGTGGATCATTCGGCGGATTGTCGAGGCGTTACATAGGTTACTGAAGAGTAAACCTTGTAGAGGGGTGGATCTCCGCACCGAAGGAATGTCGGGGGGATGTGTTCCAGCTTGCCATGGCCTTTTTGACTCGTTGGGCGGAAGAGCTTGTTGCTCTTGTACCGCTTGAAAGTGATGTATCTACCGTCTTTTGGCTTTGCATTGGGTCAGGCTGTTCTGCATGATGTAGCTGAATCTGGGAGCACTCTATCTGTTTTAGTGCGGCGCAGTGGCAACCTCGTGTCGTAGGTTGTTCTCCACGTACTGTTCCTTCGGAGTGGTTAGCAGTATACTTAACATGTTGGTGAAGGGTAGAGACCACTGCTTCCATCTGGTGGAGCCAAGGTCTTCCCAGGATGAGATTGTAGGATGACGGCTACCACCATGAAGTCTAGAAATAAGACTTTCCTGAGCTGCGACTCTCCTGCTACCATAGCCAACCTTATCTTTCCGATGGGGAAGCACTTCTCCCCACTGAATTTGATCAACAGATGTTCTAAAGACGTCAGGTTTTCCTCTTGAAGTCCATGTTGTGAAACATGTTGCAGAACAAAACGTTAACTGAACTTCCTGTGTCAACCAGAGCTCTCTTTATTTCCCACTTTGCGATGGAAACAAAGATGACCAAGGCGTCGTTGTGCGGCGCTCGGACTCCATCGAGGTCATTCTCAGTGAAAGTCAAAGTGGGAATGGGGTTCTGAACCCGTGAGTGGCAGATGTGTTTGTCATCACTCGTGGATTGTGTCTGCATATTCAGTAGTGTCCGCTTGCGGGACCTGTATGACTGATCTTCATTCAGCCCGACTCCATGAAGGACATAGATTATCCCTGGAGTCGCCTTCTACATTTCTTTAACTGACTCTCGCTGTCCTTTGTTTGTTCTGTTGGTTTCTCAGATTTCATGAACTTTTTCAGTTTGCCTTTGCGGATCCAGTACTCAACTTCATACCTCAGACTCTTGTAGTTGTTGGTGTTGTGGTCGCCCTCCTTCTGATACGCGCAGTATTTGTCGTTGTCGCGCTTGGAGGGGTCTCCGCGTGTCTTTGGGAGGCACTTCATTTCTTCCCAGTTTTTCATGGAGTTAAGTATGTCTGACAGGCTGGCACTTAAGGGTGTCACTGCTCTGGATCCAGCGTAGTTGGATGATTTCTTCGGCCTGGGTCGACCAGGGTTCGGCATATTGTCTCTGCGCTTCTTTTTGCTCTGTTCCTCGTCCTCGTGACTTTTTCCCTCCTTCTTGTCCCTAAGAAAGGAAGGTTTTGTGTCACCTTCGATTTCCCTTTTAGCGGTCCTTGATTCCTCCAGGGTGATGTGTCTCTGGACGCTCTTGAGGAGCTCCGCCATGTTCGGAGGTGGCTCCAAGGTGAGGTCCTCGAAAAGCTTTCCCTCTCTAAGGCCAGCAGTGAAGGCCGACACAGCTGTATCGTCACTGCACCCGTCGATGAGGGTAAGCTCGTTTTTATAGCGGGTGACATACTCTCGGAGCGTCTCGCCGGATCTCTGTCTTAGATAAAGTATGTAGTGCAGGCCTTTTCTGAAACGCTAGCTTCCGATGAAACGTGTCAGGAATTCCTCCGCCGGTGTTTTGAAGGAGTCGATTGACTTTGGTGGAAGGTTGTGGAACCATGTCAGCACATGGGCCTTTTAGACTGGTGGGAAAGGTTCTGCACATGACGGATTCAGATCCTTCTTTGAGGGCCATTACGAGCTGGTAATCGCACAGATGATCGAAAGGATCGGTGGTCCCGTCGTAGGAGTCGAGCTTCGAGGGAGTGAACTTCCTCAGAAGGGCCTCGTTCATTATCTGGTCCACAAATTGTGGGATGGAGAGGCGATATAGTACGCCTAAATCATGCGCCCCTCTACGGAGGGGGGTTCCTAAGGTTGAGCCTCTCTGTCCTGACAGTGAGCACGACGTTAGCCGTGCAACCTCCCTTAGTCCAATGAGAACTAGCGGGGGCTTGGCTCTCCTGCGCTTGATCCCTATCATCTTCTGGAGGCGGAGGTCTGTGTTGCTCCTGGTCTCCGTTAGCAGGTGGTGGATTCTATTGCATAAGAGTCTCCACCGCCTTGGCGATTTGCTGTATCTGGGATGCCAACATTTCGATCTGGGGCCCATGATTACTGTCATTGGCGTGGGAGCGTGAGTTGGTTGCCCGTGCACGATAGGAACTGTTGAATGAATCGGTATAGGGACAGCCTGGGCATTGGACGTGTCCCTTGGTTCTCCGTTGTTGCGTGACCCAGTAGTCACCATCTCTTTGTGTTTTGATAGGAGACGCCGATTAGTGTAAAGTTATGAACTATGTCATCCTCATGGATGGCGCCAAACTAATGCAGTATTTTTTTGCTCCCTGCTTTGACCTAGTCCCGCTGACCTGCTGATCTGCACAAGTAACGCACGTGAGCCACAGACCACCATGGGGTGGTCGATGGCACTCCGATGCTAAAGTCAGACGGGGCTTTGAGGAAGCTGTAATGCTATAACAGGGAATTTGTAGCATACATTTTCTTACCAACCTCATGTCTTATTTACAGTGCAAGGAGTTCTGGTTTTACCAAGCCATCATAGGCGTAGTTTAGGAATGAGATCTTCATGGAAATCCCTCCATAATTAAGAGTTGTGTTGTAGGAGGGAAGTTTCATGTTAGCTTCATGCTCCTAGATACGCGGGGGATAGTTCCCAATCCAAGAGCAATTCGAGAAGGGAGTTTCCATATGTGGAAGATAATCTGGTATTTGCTTCCTCGTTAGAAGCAGATAGCAGTTGTAGTTGCCCATCCGAAGCTAATTCTCGAGATACTTTCCTGAAGAGGGCGTACGGGTATTGAGAATAGTTGTGAGACATGTGGACCTAGCATGTTGTGAGAGTTCGAGTCTTCCTGGTGGACCGCGGTTGGGCAAGCTTAGAACCGCTTGGGCCGGATCGGTGTTGGGCTGACGCTTGAGGCCGTAGTTCCTCGAGATTATCATGACACGTGTATGACTCAGGGGTGTGACCATTTTTATGTATCATCAGTACTGATGCAGTCAATTTTCGCTCCCTGCTTTGACTTTAACCTGCTGACCTTCACAAGGAACACACGTGAGCCACGAACCACCGTTGTGGTGGTCGATGGCACTCTGATGCTAAAGTCAGACAGGGATCTGAGGAAGGTATAACGCTGTAAACAGGGAATTTGTAGAGTACCTTAGCTTACCAACCTCATGTCTTATTTATAGTGCAGAAGTCTGGGTTCAACCAGGTCATCGATGGCGTAGTTTAGGGAAGAAAATATTCATGGGGATCTTTCTCTAATTAAGAGTTGTGCTGTGGAAAGAAGTTTCTCTGTTAGCCATGTGCTCCTAGATACGTGGGAGATAGTTCTTATTACGAGAGTAGTCTATAGGTAGAAGTCTCCATATGTGATACATACTCTAGAATCTGCTTACCAGTTGAAAGCAAATAGCTGCTGTAAATGCCCGTCCGAAGCTGATCCTTGAGATATTTGCCTTAGCAGGGCTTACGGGTATTAAGGATAGTTGTGAGACACGTGGGCTTAGTAGGCTGTGAGAATTGAGTTTGTCTGGAGGACTGCATTGGGCGGGCTTAGAACCGCTTGGTCCGGATCAGTGTTGGGCTGACGCTAGAGTCTAATATATCTCGAGACATCATGACACGTGTACGGCGCAGAGTTGAGACCGTTTTGGTGTATCATCAGGTACCATTCAATACTTTTATAATAATTACTTATTTTTGGGACTTTTAAACATACCCCCCTAACGCTAATTCAAAATTTGACATATCCCTTTGAAAGATGAGAAATTAGACATACCCCTTAGGCCTGCTCGGAGGTACTTTAACTTTTCATTTTGTCTCTCAGATTCTGCATTTCAGAACGAATAGATTCAAAACGTAGCTTTACCTTTAAATAACGGTTATTTGTTGACAGCGACATGTCAAGGGTGAAGTCCACTTTGCTAATCTCATACAACTTTTTCAAACAGAAGCTTTTTTTGTCATATATCCTTGTACTTGACATGGACATCTTCATTAAACACATGGGTATGTCTCATGAAGGAATATTCATTCTCATGTACCCGCACATTTATTGTAACAATCCAATTGACATAGTATGATAATGTTCGTTTTGGGCTGAACTACCTCGCGGCTTTAAAACGCGTCATACCAAGGGGATACAAACTCGGATATAAGTAGCTCATTCCCTTACCTCACTAGGCGTTGTGGGACTATAACACCTAGGTAGCTTCGAGCCTTTGCCCGCCCACTCAAGGTAGCATGTCAGCCTCTATATGCCTACACAAGGTAGTTTGTCAGCCTCACAGCCTGGCCATAAGGTGTTACATTTATTCCTCCAAATAGTTTTTGACACTTCATTTGAATTTTGGCCATCCATAAGCTATTTCGGCTAGACTTCATTTGCCACTTGTCTTGGTCCACCTTCTTGGACTTCAACCATCTTGGACTTGTCTTCTTGAAGCTTTGACCGATTTTCATTCAGGCCTTTACACAAGTTTTAGGATCCTCCCCTAGGACTCTTTTTGTAACAATGGGATGGAGTAAGTTAAGTTTGAACAACTTTTGTCTCTAAGCATGGACCATTATAATAAATTTGCAAAGCGTACTAATTGATTGTTAGGATAACTTGAAGTAAAATTTAGTGTTCGGGTAACGATAAAGTTATATATTTAGTCCTAGTTACCTGAAATTAGCTTAGGAATCACGTTACAATAACATCTCAATTATGTGTAAAAATTCAAGAATTAAAACAAATAGATTGCACTAAAAACTTTCAAATGAGGTTAATCTCGTTGAGTGAGCATGACATGCGTGCGGCAAGCTAAGCACATCGAAAGTGAGTTGCAAAATTTTAAGACCTTGTAACATGAAAATAAATAAATAAATAAATTTGTTGTCAAAAAGGAAAAGTCAAAAAAGTAATGGACAATTTGTACTTAGCCTCCCAATAGTTTGGCTAAAACAACTTTGCCTCACAAAATAAATTAAAATTGGTTGTGCTTCCCAATGGTATACTTTTGGTCATAGATCCGTCAACAAGCACGTGCCTTGCATGTGCATTATAGTTGGGGTATTTTGGTCCATCATTAAACTTTGTCTAGTCAATGTGATTGATTTAACAGGTCTGTTAAACTTTGTCTAGTCAATGTGTCAAACTTTCTCCTATTGTTGAAGTGTTATTGTAATTAGATAAATTGAATCAAAATTTTTACATGCAAACTGAAATATAGTAAAAAATTTATATATACAGTAATCTAGCCCCCTAAAAACGAATTTAAATTTTAAAAATTTTTGAAATGAAAATCGGAATACCTATTTTCGATTAGTCCTAAAAACAACCCTAATATAAACTAATGGATGTCTAGTTCAAAATAACCCTAAAAGAGCTCTGAACCTGCTTCGATCCATTAGAGTGGTCTCTAGGTCTAGTCAGTAGTAGGGCTACAAGTGGGCAGACTAGGCAAGTTGAAAGCATTGCTCGCGACCAACCCATTGTTTCAATCTGCCATTTCTAACCGAATCCAAATCTTGGGTTGGCCAAAACTCAATGTTGACATTTTAGCATCAAGGTTGCCCATTTGCCCATACAAGTCATGTTAGTTAACTAGGTGTTTGTGTCATAAATATTAGAGTTTTAACAAACAATTTCAAACAAATTTGATATATCAAATGAATTGATACATGTATTTCAATTCCATAAAGAACATTAATTTGTTTATAAAAAATGTTGAATTGCCAAAAGGTTTTTCCTAAAATGATTAAAAAAAACTAATAATGTCTTCAAACTTGCATTTTCCAAAGCTGCAATAAATTGATTCTCGTCTATAGAAAAATCAATGTGGGTTCAATATTGAAAATGTAATTTGAATTTAATATCATGCCAAAAGAAAATATATATAAGCCAAAATGTGATTTTCTTCATTTTTGCATATTATAAGAGAGTATTTAAGATATGAAATATTCTTAAATTTCTAATATGATATATTTTCAAAAATCATTAGCCATATAATCTATATAACCAATCAGAATGATGTTTCAGGTTGGAGATAAAAGATGGTTGAGATTTACTCAAACATAAAGATCTAACGGATCATATGGAGGGGAGGGGAGGGTGTTTGGCTGAAATTTATGTTCGAATGGGCAAAAAAAATGAAAAACAAATTGGTAGAATGTACATCTAGCGGAAAGAGAAAGTATTGCGTTTTTTTTTCAAAATAAAAATTATCAAAACTATCTGTCTAGTTGTCGGATTTTGGTAAACTTGATATCGTTGCATGCAATTTTGAACATCTTTCTAACAAAACCAATGATCAATACAAACACTTAAAATTTCAAAATATTGTATTATTAAAACAAGTAAGTAATGCCTAAGTATAATATTTCACATTCTGTAAAATAATTGTGATAGTGTTGTTAGCAAGAGAAGGCGATTTTACTGTTCATCGAGAGAAGGCGATTTTACTGTTCATCTACAGTAATCTCGATTCACAGGAATTTTGACAACCAATGCCTGGATTGTTTGATCAGGGATGAGTCACGCGAGCATTCAAATCATGGATCTCTCCAGTTCCCCCCCTGGAGATGATTCAAACAGATCGAGGGGGATGGACCAGAACCCTAGCGCCGCCATGCTGCACTCGGGAGAACATGACGCAATGGGGGGATCAATCATGGATGAAATTGATCTCGATACCACACATGTTGTCTCCGCACAGCAAGTTCCTGCAACAGAGTGCAACGGGGGTGAGAAAACTCGATCCCAATCTACTGCGTCCAAAGCAGACTTACGTGCTGCCTTTAATGGCCATGCAAAACCTACTGGTGCAATCAAACAGGATCTAGTCTCTAGATCTGTGAGTTGGGAATCCTTATTCGTGAACCGCACCAATAGTGAAGCGACTAAACTCAGTTTGTCCCACCTTCTACTTCAAATGGTAACAATGTAGTTCATATCAAGCTCTCAGATCATCAACAGCAGATCGATGAATGTGAACTGTTGTTGGTTGGCACTTTTGTAGGGAGGCGGTTGGCTTATGGATATGTTAAGGAGAGATTAAAACATCTATGGGGGTTAAAAAATGACTTTGAAATGTCTGTCTATGGAGACAGAGCCTTCATCTTCAAGTTCCCAAACGATGAAGATAGGGAAAAGGTCCTGGAACTAGGGCCTGTTCACTTAGCTAGCCGGCTTTTCATTGTTCGCCCTTGGAAGCTCTATATGGAGGACAGTGTAGAAGTTCTGAACTCAGTCCCTGTCTGGGTTAATTTAAGGCGAGTTCCTCTTTTTTTATGGAGTGCGGAGGGATTACAGTCCATTACTAGTGCCCTGGGTATCCCCATTATGTTGGACACAACAACATCAACTAAATCTAGACTATCTTATGCTAGAGTCTGTGTGGAGATGTCGGCCAATAGCTCATTCCCAAGCACCATCCCAGTTATCATTGATGATGGGAAAATCATCACAGTGGAGGTAGAGTACTCTTGGAAACCAGTCAAATGTGAGCATTGCAAAGGCTTTGGCCATGCTTCTATTCGTTGCCCTGACCATAAGGTACCTAAACAAAAGAAAACTAGCTATTGGAGACCTACTGGTAAGGTGCTCAATGCAACAACTACTGGACAGACAGATGATATTGGTAAGACGGGGCCTGCTGAGGAAAACACGGACATGGTAGGTACCTGGACCGTGCCCTCGAGTAAACACACAGCTAGGCCACGTAATTTGAGTGACCAAAGTACGAGCGAAGGAATGGATGCATTGGTTGCGAATGCTGCTGTAACTACGGTCGCTGATGGCTTTACGGCTGCTATGAGTGAACCTCGGGACTGTGCTGATGAAACCATGGCCATTGTAGTGTGTGCTGAGTTGAATGAAGACAGAGAAGCACCACTGAGTATACCCGATGTGGATGCGAATGCACAGATAGATATGATCACAAGTGATGCAACAGTTACCACTATGGAACAAGTCTCCTCTCCTAGGCTGATCAGTAGTGAAGACAAGACTCTAAAAGGAAAAGGTCCTGCGGGGCAATCCAAATCAGTGGTAGTCGGGGATGGCAAAAAGAGAGTTGGGGCAGGTGGGCCGGTTAAATCAATCTTCAAGCGGGGAAGCACAAAGAGTGCTAAAACGCAAGCAACCTTCAATACTATGCTCAGTCGAGGGAACCCCTTTGGAGCGTTACAGACAGTAGATACTGAGGAGCTAGAACCACGAGGAGGTCTGCTAGTAAAACAGGTTCCACAGCACTTGGACGAGGGAGGTAACAATCTTACATACAAGAATTGATGATTAAGGTAGCTTGTTGGATTGTGAGGGGTCTTAATGACTCCCTAAAGCAAAATGAGGTGAGGAACCTTATAAATAAGCATAAAGTTAGCATTATAGGACTTGTAGAAACAAATATCAGTATTGCTAAAAAAGACAAAATTCAGAGTGAGTTGCTGAGGGGCTGGATGGCTACTGATAATAATGACATAGTTCATGGCGGACGAATCTGGGTCATGTGGGATCCTGTAGCAGTTACGGTTAATGTGATCTCCAAGTCAGATCAGGCAATTTTTGCTCATACGACATGGCCGAATGGGTTTTCATGTATGATTACTTTCGTCTACGGAAGTAATGCTAACTCTAACAGGAAGAAACTATGGCTCGAGCTTGAAAACTTTGCAGAGACTAACCAGGCCCCTTGGACAGTTATGGGAGATTTTAACTCAATCTTGAATTCACAGGAACGTATAGGAGGGGAGGATGTTAGGCCACCGCACTTTATTGATCTATTTCAGTGTACTCAGAAGGCGAAATTATTTGATTGTCAGTATAAGGGTTGCTTTTTGACTTAGAGTAATAAGCAGCTCGGTAATGCACATATCATGTCCAAGTTGGATAGAGTTATGATTAACCAGGAGTGGTTGATTGACATGCCTGACTCAGAGGTAGAGTTTCTTAATCCTGGTATTTCAGATCATTCCCCAGCTATTCTTACTATCTACGAGCACAGGAATATGGGACCGATCCCCTTTTGCTTTTTTAATTTCTGGATACATGAGCACGGTTTTATGGAGGTGATCAAGAATGCATGGGAACCCAATGTGGAGGGCAATGACATGTACGTGGTGGTCAAGAAGCTAAAACAAGTCAAGGCGGCTTTGATAGAATGGAGAAAGAACAGTTTTGTGAATGCAAAGTCTAATGTTTTCATTGCTAAGCAACAAATGGAGACTTTGCAGACTTCATTACAACTGAACCCCCTTAACACAGTGATTGAAAATCAAGAAAAACAGGTTGTTAGAACATATGCATTGGCTGCAAAAAGTGAAGAGGCAGAAGTGGCTCTGAAAGCTAGAGCGCAACATATGCTTGCGGGGGACGAGAATGTCGCATATTTTCATAGCTTTTTGAAAGAAAGACGGTCAAAAAACAAGATTCTATCTCTCTATACTGCTGCGAATGAGAAACTGGAAGATCCGCAGGACATTGAATCTGAATGTATCCGTTACTTTGAAGGAGTATTTGGAGCCCCCCAGGCGCACTATGACACTTCCATCATTGATGGGTTGCAGCTTGAAAATACCATTACCGCTGATGAGGCACATGACTTATCTAAGCAGGTGACCATGGATGAAATAACAGAGGCCTTGTCTTCTATTGATTCTAATAAGGCCCCGGGGCTAGATGGATTCTCGTTTTTATTCTTTAAATCAGCCTGGCGCGTGATAGGCGATGATTTTGTCAAAGCTGTTCTGAACTTCTTCCGGAGCAAACGTCTTTTGAGAGAGGTAAATGCTACCTCTGTTACTTTACTTCCTAAAGTTACTAATGCATCTTATCTCAAGGATTTCAGGCCTATTTCTTGCTGTAATGTTCTATATAAATGTATCACAAAGATTATGATGCACAGAATGCAAAAAGTAATGCATAAGATGGTTAGCTTGAACCAATCAGCATTTATAAAAGACAGATATATTCATGACAACGTCATGCTAGCTCATGAGCTGGTAAGGAACTATCACCGAGACCAAGGACCACCGAGGGGCGCCGCACAGATTGACTTTACGAAAGCTTATGATATGGTACGGTGGGAAGCAATTGTGCATATGATGCGAAGGATGCTCTTTCCAAATCTGTTCATAGATTGGGTGCATACATGTATCTCGACGCCTTGCTTCTCTATTTCATTGAATGGATCCCCGAAGGGATTTATTAAGGCAACGAGAGGCATTAGACAAGGGTGCCCTATGTCACCATACATATTTGTGATTATTATGGAGGTATTTCACTTGTTACTTAAGCAGAAGGTGGACGATGGGGAATACAAGCTTCACCACAGGTGTGAATCTCCTCAGGTAACACACTTGAGCTTTGCGGATGATCTTATCGAGTTCTTCCACGGTAATATTCAATCAGCCACCGCCCTTGCTCAAGTATTGCTCAATTTCAAAGCATGTACTGGACTGGATGTAAACTGCTCAAAGAGTAGATTATTCACTGCGGGTATTCCTAGTGATGAACTTCACCTTATTACTAATTGTCTCACATTCAGCCAGGTAGAATTGCCAGTTCGCTACCTAGGCCTACCTCTTATCTCATCTCGTTTGAGTTACAACCACTGCTTACCGCTTATTGATCGCATCAGGAAGAAAGTCCTCTCATGGAAGAACAAAACCCTTTCCTTTGCAGGCTGGGTGACGCTCATCAAATCAGTCCTGAATAATCTTCATATCTACTGGACCTCATGTTATGCCTTGCCTCAGACTGTTACAAATGATATTACAGGTATAATGCGCAATTTTCTGTGGTCAGCATCAGACACCTACATCAAGGCACCATTGATTAGTTGGACTCAAGTTTGTAAGCCTTACAATGAAGGGGGACTTGGCATTCGATGTATCCAGGCTTCTAACAAAGCTGCAATGCTTAGACATATATGGAACATTGTATCCAACAAAGACAACTTATGGGTCCGATGGATTAAGAGTAACATGATCAAAGACAAGTCTTTCTGGCTCATGGACATACCACATGAGGCGTCCTGGTGTTGGAGGAACATTCTCGGCTGTAGGCCAGCAGCTTGTTCTCTGATTACACACTCAATAGGAGATGGGAATGACACCTTTCTATGGAAAGATCCTTGGCACCCCCAGGGAATTTTAATGAATAAGTTCCCACAACATCTTCTCTATGATTCTCAATTACATAAGGAGGCCAGAGTCAACGCTCTTATCAGAGACAACAACGGGGATTCCAGGATTCATGCTAGGTCTGCAGTTGATGAGCTCTATGATGACCTGCACTTGGTGGAAATAGATAGTAGATTCAAGGATGAGGTGGTATGGAATGGCGGCCATGATGCGGTTTTCACCAATAAGAGTGCTTACCATGCTATTAGACTCCGCTCTAATCCTGTACCGTGGGCCAGATTAGTGTGGTTCAAGGGTAGAGTCCCTCGACACAGTTTCATTGCTTGGTTAGCTCTACACCGGGCTATGAAAACACAAGACAAATTGGTGAAGTGGAAAAAGCTTGATCGATCTCTATGCATATTGTGTAGTGATGATCTTGAAAATGAGGAACATATGTTCTTCGAGTGCAAGTATTCTCGGTTTATATGGTCATACATGCTTCATTATATGGGGTATAACCATCAGCCTTTGGGGTTGAATGATGAATGCAACTGGTGCCTAACACACTTTGCAGGCAAGGCCCCTAGTACTATGGTTAAGAAGATTGCATTGAATGCAACTATATATCATATTTGGGCAGAGCGTAATAGGAAAAGATTTCAGCAAAAACATATGTCTACAACTGAAGTTATCTCTAAGATCATCGCAGATGTAAGACTGCGAGCCTCAGTTCTTGATCTCCTAGTTGACGACAATGCGGACAGCAGAAGGTTTTTCGAACAATGGCGAATTGATGTCCGATTCTGTTTTAATACTGGAACGTTCCACCAGTGGATAAAACCAGAGTCTGGCTGGGTCAAAATAAACTCTGATGGCTCATTCGTCGGCAACCGAGGCGGGTATGGTGCGATCATTCAAGACCATAATGGTGAGGTAGTAGCAGCTGCTGCTGGCTCGCAAGTGGGATGCTCGGTCACTCTTCATGAGCTGCAGGGCGTGGAACTGGGTCTCAAGTTAGCTCAGCAGCATGGGCTCCAAAAAGTCGAACTCTGCATGGATTCTAAGAACGTGTTCACCTATCTCACTACCACTAGAGCAGCTCCCAGAGAAGCAAGACACACCACTAGGCGGATTAAAAGAGCAATAACTCAATTTGCTGGTTGCAAGATTATGCACATAGTCAGGGAAACAAATCAAGTGGCGGACAAATTAGCCAAACTATTGCCTAGTCATGTATTTCTTGAGATCACGCCGAGCTCGTTTGCGGAAGATGTAAAGAAAATCATTTTTGATGATGCTCACGGTAGGAAATATAAACGCATGTAACTGATAAGGTCCTTTTTCTGTGGTCTGGGGAGCCCATTTACACCCCGCGCTTGCCTTTCAAAAAAAAAAAAAAAAAAAAAAAGTATAATATTTTTCAAAGAAAATGTACAGACATTTTAATGAATATTCAAACAAAAACAATGAACATTCAATCGATTCTAATTTTAACCGAGTTGGACTCTAAAAAATTAGTATTTTTACCTTAAACTAGCCTTTATGCTTTTTTTTTTTTTTTTTTTTTATAAAACTGATTGAGGGCAATGATGATGAGGGTATGAAGTGCATGATAATTAGCATAAAAAGTGTATGTGGAATGTCAACGAAACGAATACGTTAATATCTATATTACAAATCAGAGTGATGTTTTAAGTGGGAGATACAGATTTAACGACCCTAGACAGTTTCTCTTACTTCAATATCTCTTACACTCTTTCAATTTATCTTAACCCTCACTTATACTCTTTCATCTCTCCCGCTTTCAATTTCTCATTTTCCAATTTTAAGTTTTTTGTTTTTTACTAAATCTATTTTGATTTGTACACATAAATTTTTCAGTTGTTTGTTTTTTAGTATTTACCATTGAGTGCAATTTCAAATTTGTTAGGCAACTATTAAATACATTTTATATTGTGAAATAAGTGTCTTTGTATTGTAACTTTTATGTTTTCCAATTGATTTCTTGGACAAAGTGAGTGTATTCATGGTGATGAAGGGTTGGTATGTCGTGAGGTTTACCCAAGAAAATCATATCGTGTCAAATCACAAACGGCGGAGATTTATTTATCTTGATATTTAAAGTAGAATAAACTATATTTATTGTGTTAAACTTTTATCGTGCCAACAACACAGAGAATACCATAATCTATCTTACAAAATAGAATGGTGTTTGGGGTAGGAGATAAATGACGGTTAGGGTTGAAAGTTGTAGAAGATGTTGATGGTGGAGATTCCTTATCAACAACGACGTGTTTGTAAGTAAGTTGCAAGTAGAATGCAAATGAAATGAACAAAAATGTAAAAAAGTTTGTGGAATGCATATGTGGTTGAGATAAAACTTTTTTTAAATGAAAAACGCCATAATTGTCTACTTAGTTGTCGAATTTTAGTAAACCTGGTATGGTTGAAATGCATTTTTGAAGATCTTACCAATGAAACCAATCACTAATACAAACACTTAAACTTTTAAACCCAATCATTAATATAAATGCTTAAAGTTTTAAATATTCATTTCACGCTATGTGCATTTAAAAAAAATTTGTAATCTAATGCACTTTGCATCGTAAGTATTTCAATATTAAGACACATAGCCACGACACACATTCAAATTTTTTTTTAATATTAATGCACTTTGCGTCGTTGGTAGTTTTAAAATGTGTTTTTTTCGTAATTGTTTAAAATTTTAACTGAATTTGACCTATTGCCACGACACACATTCTATCGTGCCAACGACACGGGAAATGCACTAGTATATTATATCCATCTTACAAATCAGAAGGGTGTGTTTCACTATTTGGGAGCTAAAAGACGGCTGAGATTTATCCAAACATGAAGATCTAATGGTTGAGACTTAAAGTTAGCATTTATGTCTTACCTTCAGTCAATCCCCGTAAGAGTGCATGGGTTCGATTCCCATACCAACATATTGATATTTATTTTTCTTCAAATGTTGATGGTGGTGATTAGACAGGTAAGTATATTTATTATTTTATTTATCCTACTCAAACATTTAGCACGTGGAATAATGCTATAGTGGTTCATTCTATATATTTATTTATTTGATGAATTACACATTCAAATTCACGAGGTATGACAAGGTAGACTGTCAAAATTTCACAAAAATTGTGATTAATTTAGTTTAAGCTACCGTTACAGAAACACCAAATATTTGTGGTTGAGATAACGCCACAATGGATATTAAAAAGATGAATGTCACAATAAATATTAAAAAATATGTTTAGTGGTAATTGTACATGTACCGCAACCTTGGGGTATGATTAGTGACATGTGTCTTTAATGACAATATATATTTATTAGATAAAAAATTTTATGGTAACATCTAATTATTATTTGAATAAATGGGCTCATGCTAAATTACTTTCTCAATTATTCTTATTTATTTAAGTTTCATATGGAGGACAAGTGTATCAATTACTTCCTTCTGTGGAACAGTTCATATATGTTTACCACACAACTTTATATGTATTGCACATCTTGCACGACTCTTTAATTTTCTTTTCCCATGCCTCTAACCTAATGATCTCTACAAATTTTTCTTATTTCAAATATATAAGTTACGTGTTTCAAACACATTATTTTCATCTGGTTAGACAGATTTTGTGGTTGTGTTTCATTAAATGTTAAGAAACAATGGCGATTGTAAAAAATTTCTCAAAAATATGAGAAGTTGAATGATTGTGCCAATAATCTCAAGTAGCGAAAAATGTTCATTTTCTAACTTTGTTTCATTTACATAGATTTTTTTTTATTACATGTTGAAGGGATAGGTAAATTTTTTAATCCATTTTTTAATTATGATTTAGTTTAAACTCACACACCATAGCATATTGAGCTAAAATCCTCAGTGGCATACCAGGAGATTTTTCAACACACTAAAAGCCCTGAGAGACATTGCGAAAGATAAGTCGCGACGAAAATATTTAACATCGGACAATAGTGCCAATGGCACGGGGAATACCTTGGTATATTACAATTCAGAGTGGTGTTTTAATGTTCATTGTTGACTTGGACAAAGTAAGGATTTGAGATAAAATATGACTATAATTGAAAGTTGGAAAATGTGTTGAGGGCATTCATTTCCTATGATGACATGTTTGTACATAAAAACCATGTAAAAGTGCAAAGAAAATATAAAAAAAAAAATTGTGAAAAAGTTAGTGAAATGCACATTTAGCGGAGAGAGAAAGTATTGTGTTTTTTTATTTTAAAATGAAAATTATGATAACTATCTACATAGTTGTGTGATTTTGGTAAACTTGATATTGTTGAAATGCAATTTTTAATATCTTTATGACAAAACCAATGAACGATATAAACACTTAAAATTTTCAATATATGTATTTTATTATTAAAATATGTAAGTATTTTTAATATTGTCATGCCTAAGTATAATATTCTCAAAGATATAGTCAGACATTTTAATGAATACTCAAACAATGACCTTGAAACATTCAATCGATTTTAATTTCAACCGAGTTAGACTCTCTCTCTATATATATATATATATATATAACTGGTTGAGAGCAATGGTTGGGTGAGGGTGTCAAGTGCATGATAATTAACAGTGAAAAAAGTGTATGTTCAACGACACGAGCAAAATGCTAATTATTATATTATTTATCTTACAAAACATAACGGTGTTTGGGGTGGGAGATAAAAGACGGCTCGAATTCTTTTTGGGATAACCCATCCAATGGCCCGTAGAAAGCAACCAAACAAACTCACGATTTCCAAACTCAACTGTCTTTCACAACCACTCAAACACTAAAACATGATTAGTTTCTCACAACATCTCTCTATCAACAGGTTATTTTCTCACAAACACTAATACACTAAAATGGACTCTCTCTCAACAGGTTAGTTTCTCTCAATTTTCTGTCATAGCAAAGCTCAAGGAAACTTACCAAAAAAAAGAATTCTCTCAATTCTCTGTCAACTTCTTTTCTCTCTATGAACAGGGAACTCGACTTCTTTTCTCTCTATTCTCTTCTTGATTAGTTGATTGATTTCGTTATTGAATGAATTTGGTTTGCTTCAAGTTCTTGACGTCTGGAAGGGAACGGTCGGTGATACTCAAAGCTTTAGACCATGACGAGCTCTGTGTTCTTGCATCTGTTTTAGCTACTCATTTCGTCTCTTCCAGTAATCATAGCAAAGCTCAAGGTCTTCTCGCCTCCGCAAAGGCTCAACTGGTAAGGGAGATTTGTTTTCTTCTTGTTTTTTTTTTGTTTCAATTCATTTTATTTTTTTAGCAGCAACAAGGGACTTCCTATGAGAAAGCCATGTTTGAGGCGATTTCATGCTTGATTTCCCCAGATAGGGATGATGATGTTGCCATTGAATTACACTTCAAGGTGAAATTTTGAATTCTCTAAACTTCATATTGAAATTCGTCTATGCTCAAGGTATGTTCGAATCCCTCTTTGATGATTTTTGGGTATTTCCAAAGATATGAGTATTTCCTATATGGGTATTGTCTACTTTGATAATTGGTTGATGTGGAACATGAGATTTTGTTTTCACCGTTTGGGTTTATCATTTTGCTGTGATTTGTTTGAATGTTCGGATAGGTAACTCAAAATAATAAGCATCAATTGATGATTGAATGTGTTTGATCAAACCTCGCTTAGTGATTGTTAGATTTGTATAATAGAATGGTAAGTACATTAAAATGATTATTGTATAAGCTTCACCCTTTAATGATTATAATAGAATGGTAAATACTTTTTTTGCCTTCCCTGGATTTGAAAGTGGAAATTTAGAGAATGCCCAATCTGTAATAGAGGCAGTAGTAGTGTTAGTGGGAAAACTATAAGAGATTTTAGATGTTAGCAGTGGTTTCTTTTGGTTAATCCCTTCCTGATTGTCCTTTAGAACAGAGGTTCAAAGGATCCCTTTCTATTCTTGAATTCTCCAAATTTTAGTATATATATTGTTTTTCAAGTTATCAATGTGTTAAAGTTGCCTCTTTAATTTATTATGAAGCTTCAATCCGAATTAAGAACTTGATTTTTGTTTATAGAGACGGTGGGTTTAAAATACTTGCTAAAAGTTGTCTTATATGTTGAAGAACTTGATTTTTGTTTCTCATTTGGAATTGTTATATGTTGAAATTGTTATTTGTTGTCTCATTTGGCATTAAGAACTTGATTTTGTTTATAGAGACGATGTGTGTTAATATTGCGTATTTGCTGAAATCTGATAGGTGGTTTCCTTAATGGTTTTGGCCATTGTGTTTATCAAGGTTGCTGGCAATACACATGGTGGATTAACGTGCAGTTGTGGCGAGGTCTGTTTCTTGGGTGGTTTTGATTGATTTTGGAATAATGTTTTGTTTGGCAATGGGTCTGAGCAAGACCATATATGCAAGAGTTGATGGTGTTTAATCTGCAGGTTTAAGAAGCTTTTTGTTGAGGGCAAGGAATTTAATCAGTTTATTGCAGGTATTTGACAACTCTCAAAACATAGTGACGTGATTCTATTTGGCGTGACTCTGCTTGGTGTTGGGTCTGTTTTGTGACAGCAAGCTGGGGGCTGAGTTATTTGCTCTCTTGGGAATTTCAGGCATCTTTGTTTTGCTTCGTTGTTCCTTGGAAAGTTGTTATCTCTATTCATTGTTAATTAATCAGATTAAAAAAAACGTGTTTGAGTTGATTATGAGTCTGGGACTGAACCTTGTATGTAGCCTCTTAAATACTGAAATAGTTCACTTAGAATAATGAGTTATTAATGGACTGAAATAGTTATGAATGGATTGAACATTTTGAGTAGTTGCCTGGTATTATGTAGCCTCTTAATGGACTTAAATACTGAAATTGTTCACTTAGAATTATGTAGCCTCTTAAATACTGAACATTTTGTTTTAACCCAATTATCTATACGTGTATTTAGTAGTTGCCTTTTTTTCTTGCAAACATGCAAGATAATCCAAGTTAGTTTAGCTAAATAAGCTATGCATGTTAAGAGGCTTGGTTTTGTGAATTCCTAAACCCCTAATGTGATGGTAAGTGCAACCACCCCCCCCCCCCCCCCCCCCCCCCCAATCAACTAAACGTATAGTTAGTTTAGTGCTTCTCCTATAAAAGTTTTATGTGAGTTTGTCTAATCAAGGGTTTTAACAGGGATAAGGCGGGTTTGCATTTGATAAGCAGGGATGGAATCAAGAGTGGATTTAGATACCAGTTCTAGATAAAAACCTGTTAGACCAACTACTTAGTTTGCTGCTATCAAATCTTTGAGTAAACCCTCTACTTGTGAATACCAAGGTTCTTAAAAAAGCAAAGTTTTGAAATTTTTGGATGACTATTTTGTTTTCTACCTGTAAATAGACAATCCTAAAGAATTTCTTAAATGCTATGGTTGTATCATCTCCTTCCCAAATAGAACATAATAATTGTTTGTCTCATTTAATTGTTTTGTTTGTCTCATTTAATAGTTGATTATTTCTTTAATGTGAATACTTGGCCTCGGATGTCATCCCTACCACGCTTCCCGTCAATTCAGTCCATGCAAGAATTTTAACCACAAGTACCTGAATTTTAGAAGTACTTCCAAATTTTGCTCATTGAAGAAAATTTAACATTGTTTCAAAATGCTTGAATTGTAATATTATGAATTTTGTGTAGAACCCTGATAGTGTCATCCTTGGTCTTGAAGCTCACGGAGTTGATCTATTGGTGGTAAGATTTGTTTCAAAATTAGTAGCCTAATACAATAAAACTAATATCTTTTAGTGAGTGATTTCATTGATTGAAAGTTTCTTTTGATGGAAGGTTTATTTTGATGAAGTTAATTTAGAAAAACTAGAGAATGGAGTAAGTTACATGAATGAAAATTGGTTTCATATACAACAAAGCCATGGTTACATACATCATGGTTTCATAAAATGGGTTTCTCGCAATTGGAAATTGCTTTGCTATTTCACACTCTAAAAATTAACTTGCAGAGATTATATGCTATGCTATTTCACACTCTAAAAATTATATGCTAAATGAGATTATATGGATAGTTCATATTCTCTGTCTTAATTGTTCAAATTTTCTGTCTTATATGCATAGTTCATATATATGTTAATTATGTTTTAGTGACAGTATGTTTCTTTTGGTTGATCAAAGGTTTCTTTTGGTTAATAAATCAGTTACCAATTTTCGAATTTCGAAGAGAAGAGGAGCAACAGAAGAAACTCACCGACAGACCCACCCACCTAAACTTATTCAAGGGTACGACATTGATCCCCTTGCTCATTCAATATTCTATCATTCTAATTCGCTTTCTTATGATCATTTCCCACTTCCAATCTGAAAATTTGTATAAACTTATGCCATTTTAGTGTTGATTCAATGCATTTCTCCCAATTTCTCGATCTGGGTATTCTGAATTTTGCATACTAAGGCACCCCATAAACCATCCTCATTGTTTGCTTTACATTGTATAGATAGGAAGACTTTGTCGAAATCCAATTACTGATGTGTTGGTTTATTAGTTTTTTGGTTATTGATGTGTTGGTTTATTGGTTTATAGAATGGGTTTTGATAGTCATTATGAATCTAACAAAACTTTAAGGTATGCACAATGCCACAAAATGTCAAATACTTCATGGGGACTACAACCCTCTGATATAAACACTTGCAACATAGATTATTTCTGATGTAAATTATTTCTATGACCAACATTGTTTATCTAGAAGTTTTGTTGTAGGATTTTCTGATGGTACTGGTTTTGACAAACATTATTTCACCAATTTTTTTATTATAATATCATTTATGTTTTGCAATAATAAATTCAATTTTATGGTTTTGACAAACATTTATGTTGATCGTCTTAATCATGGTGTAAAACTGGGATCTTCAAGTCAATGAGTTCAAAAAAATGGTGAAAAAACAAAAGTATAATGGTGGACGTCACTGAAAAATGATAAATAAGGTAATCGTTTAAGTCTACAACATTATTGTAACCAAAGCTTATTTATATTGTTGATATTGTATCTAATAAAATGTTGTAGATATCTGTGATATTTTCTCATTGCTCAGTGATAGTGTTATATATAACCGTAGATGTATATAGAAACTACTCTTTTAGATTATATTGATTGGGTTTTTATTTTATATTTTTTCTTATCTAACGTTCAGCTTATAACGAGATGTTATGTGAAGTAGGATTCAGAAAGCTCATGGAGTCGATAGGACGTGTGTGTAAGTTTGAAATTACTTTGATGCATAGTTCTAATGTTTGATTTTTTTTAACACATTTTTCATTATATTTTGAAATTTTAATTCAAGTGTTGTAACCAATATCATATGCGCTTAGTCTACAGATCATAAAAGATGTGATGAAAAATATATAGTACTTGGCGGCATCAAACATGTGCTATTCTGGAGGTATTGTATTTCTTGATCATTAGTAGACTCTGTCAAAATTTTGCAAAAAAAATTATATTTTGTTGTCTACTAAAACATTTAGCATGTGGAACAATGTTATAGTGGTTCATTTATATATTTGAATTTTGAAGATTTTGTTTTATTTCCATAGGGTGTTTAATTACACGTTGAATGGATGGGTAATCTTTTTATTCTTTTAATTTTTTAATTATTACTATGGTTTAGTTTTAGCCCACATACCAGTAGCTAATAGCATATTGAGCTTAAAATCCCCAGAGGCATGCCGAGTGATTTTTCAACACAGTTAAAGCCTTGAGAGGCAAGATAGAAACATAAGCTGCGATGAAAATAGTTAACACCGTACGGTAGTGCCAACGGCACGGGGAATACCCTATTTCTATCTTACAAAATAGGACGGTGTTTGGAGTGGGAGATAAAAGATGGCTCAAATTTGTTTTAGGATAACCCATCCAATGGCCCATACTCACATAGAAATCAACCAACTCTATCACAAACTCAACAACCAACTCTCTCGCTCAAGCATTCTCTCACAGCAAAAAGCTCTTCAGGTTAGTTTCTCTCACTTTAATTTAGGTTAGTTTGAAACTCTCTTCACTTCAAACTCTTCAATTTAATCTCTCACACTAATCTCTCGTCAATAAGGTAATCAATTTTATCTCTCACAGATCTCTCCACGTTAATCTCTCACATATCTCTCAAGAAACACCCTTTTCAACACGTTAGTTTTATCGCTTCTCAACGAAGAGAATAGGAGCAGTAGAAGAAACCCACCGACAGACCCACACACCTAAACTTATTCAAAGGTACGATTATCTCATTCTAATTCGCTTTCTTATGATTATTTCCCGCTTCCAATCTGAAAATTTGGTGAAGGTTTTCGGTTAATTTGCACTAGGGCGTATAAACTTAAGCAATTTTATTGTTGATTCGATGCATTTCTTTCAATTTCTCGATCTGGGTATTCTGAATTTGTACTAGGTCGAATAAACTCATTGTTTGTTTTACATTATATAGATAGGAAGACTTTGTCGAAATCCAATTACTGATGTGTTGGTTTATATTGGTTTTTTGGTTAGTGATGTGAAGAGTGGCCATTTATAGATGTTTTTTGGTTAGTGATGTGAATAGTGGCCATTGAATTTATTGATGTGTTGGTTTTTTTGTTTATAGAATGGGTTTTGATCACAACTGTAAGGTATGCACAGTGCCACATGAAGGTATGGGTTTGCGGCATGGGTTCCGCAAACCCACCAGAATGTATGGGTTTTGATGTAAACACTTGCTATTGTGTTTGGAGTATGTAATATAAATGAAGGTATGGGTTTGCGGCATGGGTTCTGCCATGAATTTGCATGCCAACTTTGAGGAAGTCATGTCTCATTTTATTTCATTTTGTTTAGTAAAATACACTTTAGATATTGAACCTAAGCCATTAAACAGTTTTCTGTAAATGTAAAATCATTAGTCATCACACATGTGCATTAAAAGCATTAGAATTTGCCATATTGAAAAGCATAAGCTTCAACAATTTTTTAAATTTATAATGAACTATCCATTATATGCATTCATAGAAACAGAGGCACACAAGAGTAATGATGATAGATTATATGCATTCATAGTTTTCTTGATGTTTTGAATGCAGCAGGTGGTTCGGCTTTCTATTGCTCAGTTTTGTTGTAGATGCTTCACCAAGCACAAGGTATTTCCCATTTTTTTAATTTTAAAAAAAATATTTTAAGTGATTATATAGTGGTTTATGTTTTGCAATGATTTTAGTGTAAATTTCTTGCTCTTAATTTGATGCTTAAAACAATGTCACTTTCATTCTCCTTTACTTGAATTCTGTAAAAAAAAACAAAAAACAAAAAACAAAAAAACAAAAACAAAAACAAAAACAAAAACAAAAACAAAAACAAAAACAAAAACAAAAACAAAAACAAAACAAAACAAAACAAAAACAAAAACAAAAACAAAAACAAAAACAAAAACAAAAACAAAAACAAAAACAAAAAAACAAAAAAACAAAAAAACAAAAACAAAAAACAAATTAGTTGTTCTGTTGGTCTAAGGGTTCCAATGTGTGCGACAATGTCTTTGAACCCAGTTATCTGACTGTCGCTTGAAACTCAATAGTTTGGGTACATACCATAATGTATGTAAACATTTTCTTTTCACTTTTTAGTTAATGTGGCTTTAGATCTACATCATTAGCTTGGAAGCCTAGGGGGAGAGATTGAAATTTTGAATTTTAAAAATCAAACTAAAGTCACACTGATGGAATTAGATAAATGTGTCAGTAATCTTTTGCCAGGAAACTGATCCATAGACCATGGAAGAATGTCTCTGTACTTGGATGTCGATGGTTTCCTTCCTTTGGAACTCTTCAGTTCAATTAAGTTCTACTTGGATGTCGATGGTGATTCACAAATGTCAAGCGTGCTAACATTTCAGCTTAAGCTGCTCAAACTTCAGTTCCTGAATAAGGGGAGCTCTTTTTCTTGGCAGCAGTGGATCCATGGAGTCGAAGTAGCAGTGAAGTAGAAACAACAAATATGGAGCTTAAAGTCATCAATCCTCTTGCCAAATAATGTGGGTAAAATACCATAATTTTGCTAGAGTGCAAGATTGGCAGCCTTCCTCCATTTTTACATTTACCAAAGAGACATTCTATATGGCATTGAACTTTCTTATTTATTTTTTTTCCTAACAAAGTAAGCAATTTTAAATGTTATTAGTAAAATGCGTTATTGTAGCAACTTTAAACTAAACAGGGAACAATAGAGATTGTTGTAGCAAGGCAGCACGATGGGGGGTTTTGTTAAAGAGATTGATGCTGAATTTGTAGAATTGTGACAACGTTTTTTTTTTTTTTTTTTTGGTTTCGCTATTGAATAATTTCTCCAATTGATTAATCTATAGGGATGTCATAAAGGAGTTCTTCAATCAACATCTCAGGTGGCATTCAACTTGATTAAACGATGTTGGTGAATGTTAAATTAGTTTGGCTTACAGACCTATCTTATTAACAGTCTGCTTATTATTTCTGAAAATTGGGCTCTAGAGATGACAACTTTACTTCTTAATAAAATAAAAAAGGGTGTTGTTATATGACATATTGAACATAACTTTTTTTTATATTTACCTTTAAAATTGGGACATTTTCCAGTTATTGCAAGATCCACTGAAGGTATGCTTTCTTTAGTTATTCATTGGGGGCAAAGTCCAATGCGTAAAGCATGTCAAGGGGGATGTGACATTTTGATAGTCTGTCCAATGAATTATATGGGAATGATATTATAAAAAAACTTGGCACTACATTATATATCCATCGATTGCCTTCAATCAGGGCATAAATGCAGCCCAGGTACCAATTCGTCCATTAAAATCATTTTTGCCTTATATCCCCCAACTCTAATCAAAACCATGATCAGAATTGGTTTTGGTTTTTGTTTTGATAAGAATTAAAATTGTTTATGCCTTAAATCTTCATCAGCATTTTTATGCCTAGCGAAACGATGCTCTAGAAATGGTGTTCCTGAATGCAAAGCGTTAGACATCATGTCCCCTTATCAATCGTGGTGTTTTCTTTGTTGGCAACAAGTGAGAAAACCTGTCAATTTTTGTTGTCACAGAGATGCAAAGACTTTGAAGGATTTTTTGTTTGTGCTTAAGATGTATAAAATTTTAACCTCAAGTAATCTCCAATGAGGAGATCAATTGGTTCCTTTCTCATTGCTTTTAGAGATCTCATTCTAATGTTAGTAACACATTTTCTTACTCCAATCTCTCATTTTATATGAGTTTTCATTTGCAATATTTTTATCATAAGAAAACTTGGCACTACATTATATATCCATCTTTTTTATTGGACTTTGGTTCAATATTCATGAGGCGAAAAGCATACAGAGGTTTCAAAGGGTGGTCCAAACCCAGATCGTTCGAACCACACTATGAAGCAGTTTGGATTGTGGATTTCGGGTCCTGACTTCCAGTCAGCCACATTTAGAAATTTGATATATTTTGGTGATTTTTACAATTCTAACTTGGAAACTATAAATTATGTGTTTCAAACACATGATTGTCGTCTGGTTAAGAAACAATGGCTGATTGTTAAAATTTCTCAAAAAATATGAGAAGTTGAATGGTCGTGCCAACGGTCTCAAGTAGCAAAAAAATTTCATTTTTTTCACTTTGTTTTATTTGCATATAATGTTTAATTATATGTTGAATGGATAGGTAATCTTTTTATTCATTTTTTTTAATTATTATTATAGTTTAGTTTAAGCCCACATACCAGTAGCTAATAACATATTGAGCTAAAATTTCCAGAGGCATGCCGATTGATTTTTCAACATAGTTAAAGCCCTGATAGGCACGATAGAAACATAAGTTATTACAACATAAATGTGTGTAATTTTGAAGTTCGACTTTGATGCATAGTTTCAATGTTTTTTTTAACACAATTATTCATTATTTTTGATAATTTAATTCAAGTGTTATAACCAATCTCATATGCTTAGTTTGCAAGTCATAAAAGATGTGATGAAAACTATATAGTACTTGGAGACATCAAAGATGTGCACTCTTAAGGTATTATATTTCTTGCTCATTATTACACGCATTGCACATCTTGAACGTCTCTTTCTTTTCTTTTTCTCATGCATCTAGCCTAATAATCTCTACACATCTTTCATATTTGGAAACTATAAGTTACGTGTTTTAAATACATGATTGTCATCTGGTTAAGAAACAATGGGCGATTGTTGAAATTTCTCAAAAAATATGAGAAGTGGTTGTGTCAACGGTTTCAAATAGCGAAAAATTTTCATTTTTCACCTTGTTTTATTTGCATATAATGTTTAATTACACGTTGAATGGATATGTAATCTTTTAATTTTTTTTTAATTATTATTATGGTTTAGTTTAAGCCCACGTACCAGTAACTAATAACATATTGAGCTAAAATCCCTAGAGGCATGCCAAGTGATTTTTCAACACAGTTAAAGCCCTAAGAGGCACGATAGAAACATAAGCCGCGATGAAAATAGTAACACCGTACGGTAGTGCCAACGACACGGGGAATATCTTAGTATCTATATTACAAATCATGATGATGTTTGGGGTCGGAGATAAAAGACGACTGAGATTTATTCAAATATAAGAATCTAACGGATAGCATAAAACTTCATAGAACTCAAAACACCAAGAGTGCATGGGTTCGATTCCCATACCCATCAATTTGATATTTATTTATTTTTCTTCAATTGTTGATGGCGGTGATTAAGTATGTAAGTATGAAGGATGAAAACATAAAGGTAATCATGTTTTGATAAGTTTTAAATTTTTATTGTGCAAACGGCACGGAAAATACCCTAGTATATTATTATATTATTATATATACAAAACATGACGTTGTTTGGGGTGAGAGATAAAAGACGACTGGGATTTACCAAAATATAAAAATTTAACGAATCGTATAGAACTTGAAGCACCAAGAGTGCATGAGTTCAATTCCCATACCTAACATTTTTTTTATATTTATTTATTTTGATATTTAAAGTAGAATAAATTCTATTTATCGTGCCACCGACAATGAAAATACCCTAGTCTATATTACAAATCAGGATAGTGTTTGAGGTTGGAGATAAAAGACAGCTGAGATTTATCCAAGTATAAGAGTCTAACAGATAACATAGAACTTAAAACACCAAGAGTGCATGAATTCGATTCCCATACCCAACATTTTGATATTTTTTAATCTTGATATTTAAAGTAGACTAAACTCTAATTATCATGTTAAACTTTTATCGTGCCAATGGCATGGGGAATACCTTAGTCTATATTACAATTCAGAATGGTGTTTGAGGTTAAAGATAAATGATGGTCAAGATTTACCTAAATATAAGAATCTAACATATCACATAGAACTTAAAACACCAAGAGATAAGTTTGTAGATAAACATAGTTCATGGTTGAGATTCGTTTCATCTAATGGTTGGGACTTAAAGTTAGCATTTATGTCTTACCTTCAATCAATCCCCAATAAAAGTGTATGGATTCGATTTCTATATCCAAAACTTTTATCGTGCCAACGGAACAGGAAATACCCTAGTACATGTACATACCGGCTCTGTCCCATGCCCAACCTAAATCTCGTGACGAGCCCGCCCAAGTTGCAGGCTTGCAAGTAGCGAACGAAATTGTGAATTTGAGTTTATGGGCTTTGGATGGAGAAGCCCAGATGGAGGTACCCGTAAAATTTGCGCATGCCGAGTCTGAGAGACGATACGAGAAACCCTACTAGTTATATCTATCTCCAAAGCTGCTCTCGCTCTCATTCATCTCTTTTCTCCAATACCAAACCCAGAAACTCGTTCGATCCTTTGCCTTTGTCGTTGTCGCGGCTCATCGTCTTCGTCTCGCTTAAGAGGTGCGTACGTAGTCTCTCTCTCTCTCCTTTTCGCTAATCTAATCTGATCTGGTTGTTTGATGGATGGATGGATCTGATTTGTGGCTGCTTGTTTTCAATCCAATTCTCTTAATCGATGAAAAGCAAGACGTAGATTGGTGTGATTATTAGAGATAAAATCACTTATTATCTAGGGTTTCACATTATTGGTATTCATCATCTTCTATATGTCGATGGATCTATAGCTGCCGCTGTTACTGATAAACCCTAATATTACTTTTTTATAAAACTTTGTTATAATAAAAACTAGGTTTCTTGTTGTTGTCTGTGCGTGCGAATGCAGACGAACACGAAGAAGAAGGAGAAGCAACCATGTCGACCATCTTTGCTAAGCCAGAGAACGCTCTGAAGCGTGCCGAAGGTTAGTTAGTTCCTCCTTAAGAATTTCATTCATGTGATTTCTTTCTGCCCAACTAATTTATATGCTTCATTTTCGTTCATCATTTTTAATCTCTAAGAATCTGAATTTCGCTACCACTAGATTGATTAATCCAGCAAAAAATACTAGCTTCAGCAAAACATACATATGCCATCAATTCAATCCACTCAAGTCACCATTTTTATTTTTATTTTTTTGATATTCAGTGTTTATAACAAGTTTTAGCATTAGACATTTTTTTCTTCTGGCATGTTATATGACTGGTGCTATGATTTCCCCATTGTCCTTCCCTTAGACCTCAGGGGGACAAATTCCATATTTCTGTACACAATGTCAATCATTATTTCTTTACATTTATTGTGACATATATACAGGCGACCGAACACCAGGGCCTCTTTCCTCCTCCCTTTTCTGCTCACTCATAGTGGTCGACTGAACATCTCAGCCATAAGAAGGGAGTCGGTGCCCTTCGAAGCACTTTCTAGTGTGAACCACCAACCAAGACCGGACACATTATCTTTTTTTATTGTTCTTATTATTTTTCCTTATTAATATCCTTTCGACAACTGTTACATTCCAAAATAACTCTTATTCTTACATATTTACCCTTGGCCATGAACCTCCTTTTTTCGCGGAAAAGGTTCGGGAGAAAAAGGAAACAACAAAGGGATCCAAATCGGACCTAAATGGGAATGACATGAAAAGTCTTTTTCAAAACCTATCATTAAGGGTGTTACGACGATATACGAGAGGAATGGATATAGCTCTGATGGGTGGTTTCGCTAGAATAGGCAATAATGAAATAACCGTTTTAGAACAAGTGAAAGAATACTTGAAGAAGAAAGTGACGAGGACGTTGCAACATTCAGGTGGTGGAGCTTAGTTATTAATAGCCCCAATGACACCTATCAATCTTTTTATGTCCGGTGAGGGGTATTGATAGAACTTTTTTCGATCGCAACCAATTGGACTAACTCGGAGAAGAATCACTCAGGTTTGTTGGTGCATAATTTTCATCATATCTTTCATTCAATAGATAGTTGCTGAATCTGTGTTATCTTCACAATCTCTGCAACACCCGTTGACTGCTATCCACCCTTGATAAGCACACAAGGTATCTATGATTTGGTTTTTGGTGTGCGAGTTTCAAATTGAAAACACTCTTCTAGTTCTTCGTTTGTGTATGTTTCCATTTGAGTCACGGGTAATATTCTTTGAACGGATAATATTCTTTGAGTTCAGTTAGCTGAAATTGCTTGCTTTAATTATATATTGGAAGTTTACTATGGTGATTTACATTAGAAAATTGATTTTCTCTTTTATTTATCCCATATTTATGGGATTCTTAATGTTTCAAGTTTCATCTATTCTAGTATATTCTGTATATCCTGCAATTTATATATTGCATGAAATCCTTCCTGTGTTTTACTCTTTTTACTGTTTTTTTATGAACACAGAGTTGATAAATGTTGGTCAAAAGCAAGCTGCTTTGCAAGCACTGCATGACTTGATCACTTCCAAAAGATATAGAGCATGGCAAAAGACCCTTGAAAGAATAATGTTCAAGTATGTTGAACTTTGTGTGGATATGCGAAGGGGTCGGTTTGCCAAAGATGGACTCATACAATACCGTATTGTGTGTCAACAAGTTAATGTGAGTTCATTGGAGGAAGTTATCAAACATTTTTTGCACTTGTCAACTGAGAGAGCTGAGCAAGCTCGAAGCCAGGCACAAGCCTTGGAGGAGGCTCTGGATGTTGATGATTTGGAAGCGGATAAAAGGCCGGAAGATTTGATGCTGAGTTATGTAAGTGGGGAGAAAGGAAAAGATAGGTCTGATCGTGAACTTGTAACTCCATGGTTCAAATTTCTATGGGAGACCTACAGAACGGTGCTTGAAATTCTACGTAACAACTCTAAGTTAGAAGCACTTTATGCGGTAAGTTGGTAGAACGTGTATCTTTCTTATAAAAAATGTTGAAATCAATGAATTAGCTAAAATTTCTTCTTATTTGTAGATGACAGCACACCGTGCCTTTCAATTCTGCAAGCAATATAAGCGAACAACAGAATTTCGCAGGCTATGTGAGATAATAAGAAACCATCTTGCGAACCTTAACAAATATAGGGACCAGAGGGATAGGCCTGACTTGTCAGCTCCT